>OZ029922.1:1074740-1674740 GCA_964023275.1 Norana najaformis
GAGGATGAATTACTGCCACAAGTAGCGTAATTAATGTGCATCATTTATACAGCGCCTCTAATGGCAACGTTTCACGCGCCATAATGAATGCAGTGTTAGTGTGAAAAGAGAAAGTCTGCCTGTAATTGAGACACGAGTTAGAATGCTCATAATTATCTGAATGAGAATAGGTGACAAATTATCTAGGTCAGGTTAGGAAGAAATATGGGTCGGTCGTTCAAAAATCTTCAGTCAATCTGTTATAGTAACTAACCTTCCAGAAACAATTACCAGCATACTCCGGCCATGGCCTTCCACCTTCCTAACTTAATTTATCAGAAAGACAGGTAGAGTGACAGACAAGACAGACAGACAGACAGGCAGGCAGGCAGGCAGACAGACAGACAGACTCACTTGCTTACTGACTGGGCGACCGACCGCCGGCCTACATGTGACTACACCTGCGAGACTGCGTGACTAACTGACTGCGTAACTGCCTGCCTGGCTGCCTGCCTGCCTGCCTGTCTATCTACCTGAAATGTGTAGAAATAAGAGATTCAAGCGAGCGACAGGTAGAAATGGAGAAGAAGAAAGAGACTATGTCACATAAAGCCAGACGTGTTTTCTTTCTGCACTCGAGGGATTTGCTCTCGGCAGCAACCGCGCATAATTGGGCAACTAAACCAAGCTAGATATGATCTGTGGCTGGAAGCGATCATCATCCCTACTTCGGTACAACTGGCCACAAAACTCCGCTCCCTTCCATTTCTCTCAGACGAAACACAACTCACTCTAACAGCTACCCTCCCCCTTCTCTCTGATCTTCTGGCAACGGGACTTCGTTCTTGACATGACATCTTTGGACAACCCACTGACTTGACGCAGCGCTCGTGAATAAGTTGGTGTCCTGCGCTGAGCTTTTAAGTAGCGCTTTAGAAATTTGGAGTTCACGATTACGAAATTCTGTGCACTAAAGGCTGTAGCCCATTACATCAGGCCATTGAATAAACAGATATACACCAGAATACATTAGCACCTCCAAATGAAAGCCTTAAAGACATAAGCCACAAGTCTAGAAGCCACATATGAAGGCAAAGATAACACACTTGTTTACACACCTCTATAAAAACTCCACAGAAGCATAAAGGTAAAGGTAACACACTTGTTCACAAGCCACTATATAAACTCCTCGCATTAATCGTAAAGGTAAACGGTAACACACATGTTTAGACGGCTGAGCAGCGTGGTCTTGTGGTCGAAAAATCATTCGGCCGAGGCCGCCTCGCAAACACGACCTCGGCCATCCAACGACTGACTGTCCACCAGTTTAGCCTCCCAGCTGCCGTTGGTATTCGTTTACCGACCAAAGAGAATGGAGGGTTAAGTGGGCGCCATGGGACCGGGCATTCCACGATCTACTTATCTAATTGTAATTGCTAATTTGTATAGCGCCTCAAGAAGAGAAAAACTGGGTTAGTGCTCATTCTCCGCGTCTTTTGTAATGTACCGGTGGTCTGTAACGTCGTTTTTCTAATGCATAACTGTACTGTGTATTATTCCAATAAATCATAAATTACTAACCCGGCTTGATCTGGCTTAACACCCATGATACATGGTATGCAATTGGAACGACCTACCTTTTCGGACGGAGTCAGTCGATAGACGCTTAGTATGCAGCGGCAGGAGTGGCCTCCTCATCCGACGACGATCCAGGTGAAGAGAGGTCCAGACACGAGTTGATCCGTGTCAGTGCGACATCCACCACCCTTGTCCGCCGTGTCTCGGCCTCCTTCCAGCTCATGTCCCAATCCGTCTCCGCCTCATCACAGATCCAGTGCCACCGAGTCCCCGCTCCATACTCACTGCACGCCAGACGCAACACAAATAATCCATACGGACACAAGTTGAGATAAGACAAACCATCAGATTTCCCTACAGTCATTACTCATCCTGCCTGCCTTCCTTCCTTCCTTTCTTCCTTCCTTCCCTCCTTCCTTCTTACTTTCCTTCCTTCCTTCCTTCCTTTTTCCCGTCTCGTTCAGGACTCGGAATCGATTCGTCGACTCAAAAGGACAGCGCCGATCCGGCCTTTGCAGCGCATACACGGCGTCGGCGACAGATTTGCACCGAGCTACATCCCGACCAGCCGCGACTTGGTCGGCGACGCAGGCAAGGAGCCCGTCAGCGAGCGCAGGTTAGGCCGGGCCGGGCCAGAGGCGCCTGGCGTCGCAGCCGGTGTCGACCGTAGGTGCCGCGAAGCCTTCGCGCCGTCTTAGGCGGCGTAGGCAGCGCGGTGCGGCTGCCGCGGAAGATGTATGATGGGCCTAGTTACGGAAGGCCGATGCAGACATAATAACGAACAGCCACTTAAGGCATGATTATGACACGCGGCGGCCGCGGATAGTCGTCGAAGATGCAGGATGGACCGAATTACGTGACATGGCTGTGGAAGGGCGGAGAAATACGCCGCAGACGTACTGTACCTAAAGGCCTCGTTATGGAAGACCGTGTGAGACATAATGACGAAACATCGTCTCACGTACGAAAGAGAGAAAGTGGAAGAACGAGAAGATACAGAGTAGAAGGACGAGGAAGACGAAAAAGATGGAGAAAGTAGTAGTAGTAGTAGTAGTAGTAGTGGTAGTAGTAGTAGTATCAGCAGTAGTAGTAGTAGGAGAAGGAAGAGGAGGAGGATAAGGTGGAAGAAGAGAAGAAAGAATAGGAAGAGGGCATGGCCAGTACATAAAGCCAACCTCGAAAGGAAGCCATTGGTAAGAAGTGTTAGTACTTCATTTACTTGGCCTCGACATATGAGGGCGACTGGCCATTGCTCTCCCTCGACGTCTGTCTGATCTTTCCACTGACATTTTACGGTCAGGGTGCAACCATCTTACAGCTGAGTTCAGTAGGGCGCACTAGTGAAACAGAACTTCTGAATACCTTTCTGTCCTTGCGGCGGGGATTTGAACCCAGACCTTTGGGCTGACGGTCCAGCAAGTTCATAACTGAAGCATGCGGGCTGAAATAAGCTGAGACTAATACATGGCTAAAATTACAGCAATTTTATTAAATGAACAAGTAGCCACAGTGCTCAGTATCCAGCTGAAAGTCAACTGCGCAATAAACGTTGGCCTAGTTATGGAAAGCCAATCAAGACATGACGATAACAAGTGTGCTCACTTGAAACGATCATCGATTGATGCCGTGTGCATTATGATTATGGCGCCATATAAGTCATTAGATTAAATTCGATAAGGTTATACTAGACTGGATAGGATTAGACTGGATTAGGTTAGGTTACGTTAGATTAGATTAGGTTGGATTAGAAGCTAATTAGAGTTTAACTGTGACACGATAACTTATGAAAAGCCTTGGAGGACATCAAGATCAGGTCAAAACAAAGGTGTCATCGTTCACACAAATGCATAATATGTTCATTCGAATTTTTCTGAGCATTTTTCGAGATTTACATTATACTTATTTATTTATTTATTTATTTATTTATTTATTTATACAGAACACTTACATTGCGCCCCTTCAAGAAAACTACTCAGAAGCGCTCCCAAACCAACCTCGGCGAAAGAGAACAGTCTTAAGAGAAGAATGGAAGATAGAAGTAAAATCCCGGGGCAGAAGACGTAGAGAGGAAGTCCATTCCAGAGGGTTGGGCCAGCAACAGAGAAAGCACGACGCTGCATGGTCGAGGTGCGAGCGCGAGGCACTATTAGATTACCACTAGCCTCGGAGCGAAGAGAAGCACGTCCCAAATAGGACCGGACAGGTAGGCAAAGCTCCCTCAAGTAAGAGGGGGCAATACCCAACAAGGAGTTCCAAACAAAGACGATGACCCTATAGTGGATGCGCTGACTCATAATGCATCTCGTTATATGTGTAGCGTCTTTCAATAATCCTGGCTTTGTAAGATTTTTAAAAGCCTCTATATAGATAGTGAGCAACATTACAAGTAATAATATTCGAGTCGGTATGAATGCTCTTTTTAAATTTCCACTGCATTTGTTATGTGAAGGGAGGAGCTTTCTCAGAAGCTGTTGTTTCATCATTCTCTTTCTACATGCCCTACTTTCGGCAACTGCCTCTTTGTTTACTTCCGTTGAAAGAAGTTTCGACCCGGTCTTAAGACCAATTTTATGCGTACTGACGACATTTCTATATCGACATGTGAAACCCATTCCAGGTGAAATTAAATGCTACCCTCTGACCTCCGAATTGTTTTTTGCCGAGGTTCAACCGCGTGTTTCGATTTGTGAAATGTTCAGAAAATTTAGGTCAAGCTTAATTTGGATGATATTAAATTAGATCGACTAGCATTTATTTAGCGCCTTTCTAGCAGCTTCCAAAGCGCCGCAGCACTTTCTAATAACAAAGAGGTAGGACTTTACAGCACTTTACAGAATAGAGCAGATTAGGATAGGCAGGATTAGACTAAACAAGACTAGAATATACAAGACGAGACTAGACTAGATTGCATAGACTAAACCAGACTAGACCAGACTAGAATTGGACTAAAACGACTAGACTAGACTAAATAAACTAACTGGTCTAGAAACATAGGCAACCAGTGTCCCAGATAATTTTTATAGCGCTCTTTCGCGAAAACAACTCAGTGCTCGTCTATCGGTACGGAAATATATAGCGCTAATAGCGACCTGAAGTTCTTCGAGACTCGAAGGAAGAGGACGCAGCGGTTAAGGGGTACAAAGCAATTTCATAAAACAGCGGGAGCACGTGGAATGAATTGTCCGACACAAGAGGCGAAATTAATCGGAAGTGGAGAAAGGTTACAGCATTAACTCTTAAAAGCGATGTCTGCAACACGACAGATTCTAGTGTGGCTTGAACATTTAAAGGCAGAGGAAGAGTTATGAAGATTGCCTGGTGTAGGCCTACCTAATGGTGACTACATTTAACATAAAACCTTGTAATTGAATCGCAAAAGCTTGAATCTAAGCACAGGCCAGCATAGCAGTCAAAGTTACCGTACTGGACTTTGACGTGGTGTTGTTAGAATTTGCTGCTCTAGAATTATGTAAAGCCATCGGGTATACAGCCAACGCGGTGCCCTTGCAGCGTACGCGGGGTCCTCAACTACGTCCGCGTATAATGCGTGTGTGTGCGTGTATTTTACACAGGACATGGATTTTACGCGGACGTAGTTGAGGACCCCAAGCCTCCGAACTAACATATATTATATCCGCCTCTTCTAATGTTATACAGGGAAATGCAGTACTATACAAACTTTCATATTTATACATACACTGTGTCCGGAAAAATTCCAAGGCTTTACGGTAAATATGAAAATAATTAGTAAACATTAATCGATTTTTAAAATTCCAAAAACAGTTTAATCCTGAAATATTATTGAACTATAATTTATGTTCAAAATGTCCGCCATTGGCTTCAACGCAAGCTTCGAGACGTACACGCCACTGACTAACAGCAGCATCGAACGCCATTTTTCTAGCAACTTTCTTTACAAAATATAAAATTCAAATACGTCACTGTGACGTAATTTTAAACGGGGGCCGTTAATAAATTACAAAGAATTTTGTTTGTAATTATGTACGGATCAAAAAGGTTTTTAAATTTTTAAATTGATTATTATCTACTATAGTTTTTTCATTCATATTTTAGAGCCTTGGAATTTTTCCGGACACAGTGTACATATATACATACACAAGGATGATTAGAATTATTCCCTTGACTACCCTTGAACTCAGATGGGAAGCCATGGCAGGCGTGGCCTCCTGGGTCCACATCATATTTAGATACGCTGACCTCATGCGCGTAACAAATGCAATAAATAAATAAATAGCTGTCTATCAAGTGTGAGGACATAATTGTTATACGCACAATATATAAGTGAAGTCCAATGCAATAGCAACTAAGTCGCTGCCCTTCCCGTACTGAAACTTGCCTGGTGAAATAATCTAATATATTTTGGTTCAACAAGGTTTATTTATATCCCAGCCAACACACACATTAGGCCAATGCTGGGCAATATATACATAAGCGCGCTACATAAATACCTAGATACACGTCACGAACCTGGACTTAAATGCTAAGGCGGAAGTGAAATATCAAAACAAATCAACAAAAAAAAACTAAAAGCACCATATTATGTAATTTACGATCCACATAAATTGGTCTTAAAGGTACCAGGGCCGTTGGCCACGATAGCTAAATGCAAAGGAAAACTACTGCAATTAACTTTGAACTTTATTGACTGGGTTAATTTTACGTCTGTCCAATTTCATATTTTAAATAATAATTGACCACGTGCATTATGGACAAGCGTTTTTTCCGGTTTCCTTTTCTTGCGCTGCTGACAATCAATCACATGTGATGAAGTTTTAGCATCGTTTGATTAGTTTCTCTTACAATTACATTTACAAGTGAATCGTCATCTGTTCATTGCCTTTCTACTCGATAACAGCCTAAGTACGTATATAATAGCCTATGATAATCAAAGTTATAGTTGGTTGATTTCAGTATAGTATGAGTGAGCTAAGAAGATGTTACGACAATTATCACCTGCAGCTCTTCGGCTGATCTTCGCCCTTCTTCTATCTGAATCAACCGCCCAAGGTAATTATTATAGAAAATTCCGAGATTAAGTTTGATACGATTGCATATGCATGTTCAGTTAAAGTGTATACGATGCTTTACAGTTTATAGCCAATCAAATTACACATGGCAAATATTGACAATTCCAACGCATGTTATAAGTGACCCATTACAAGTGACAAGTGACATTAATTTCATTACTTATGCCAATAATTCATCTTCGAGTATTACCACATCAGGTTGTAACAGGTCACTTGTTACATGTTGTAACGAATCCTTGAAGTGGCTCGCTACTTATGGTGCTACAAAATCGTCATTATTTCATTATATTAAATTACCGAAAAATTGAAGCTCAAATGAAACACTTTATTATATATAAAATAAATTCCTGTTTAACAGACGCGTAGAAATTCTTGCAAATTTCGAAGAGAAAACTCAAAAATGGACCAAAGGTGCCTCTATCAGAGCCGTCAAAATTCTGTTCTAAACAGTTACAGATGACAACATTACCAGAGCGTTTAAACAATTCGAACGATTACATTGCATTGCATTATACTGGACTACATTACATGACTGGTGATTTGTCGCAGGCAATTCCAGACAGTGTTACGATGTGGGAAATGACACAGTTTGCTACTTCCGACCAGAAGATGGCGTGAAAATGGACTGGGATGATGCAAACAAATTCTGCCGAGACAACAATGCCACTTTACCGGTCATCCTAAACAAAGACTATCAGAAGACAATCGAGAAATACCTTACGCAGTTTCCTCACAGGAATGTCAACTTTTTTACAGCCGGTAGAAAGTCGTGGTCTCTCGACCCGAACTACCCATGGCGCTGGGTCAACGGAGAACAAGCTCAAAGTAGGACCCTTATAGTTTATCTCAGTTCCCTCAAAGAAAGTGTAGAATGCATTTTCTTTGCACCTCTGTGTCCGTGGTTCCATCCTCTGTTTTAAAATGCACAGCTTGACAACGTGTTGTCATAGCATATAACACTCGATAGCAATCCGGGAAGTCTAAAATGCATTAGTACAGTGGCGTGGCGCTATAGAAGTTCTCAAACTGTTATAGCTAGATTAACGTTGTCGCTCGTGCGCCTTAGCCGAAAGATCCTCCAACACCAGGACTACGTTTCTGAGAACTAATATTGATAAAGGAGCGTAATAAATGTGCGACTGCATTACCTTACCCTACCTAAAACGAAACTAGACAATAGCTGCTAAATAAACCTAAGACGCAAACTCGAGGCTGGGGTCTTATTCAAACCTTATGAGATAACTTGGCCGACTGGTTGGACGCTCGTCTTGCAAAGCGAAATGTGGAGGTTCGAAACTATCACTATCTAGAGACCGGTATGGTCTTAACAGAATATAACGAACATAGCAAAATAGCGAAGGCACTATTTTGCGCCTTCGATTGTCATAAGACAGTGGCACCATTTAAATGCTTAAAGAGTTAAATTTTGACCTCCTTGCTCTTGCCCCTTTTACGTTTGAAGAGAATCTTGGTTGCAGGGCAGCGAAGGCTAAAGAAAAACTGGGGGTCAAGAGCGAGGCCCGCTTGCCGGGTCGAGAGCACGCGGCGCCGCAGCCTTTCCAACGAGAGGGTTTGATTGAGCTTCGAAAGCTCCGCAGCAGCATCAAGTGACCCTCGCACCCTTGGCTTCACCACCTAAGTTTGGCTGTGGCTGGGTGTAACTGGCCGCTTGGAAAGGGTTCTTCAGAAATAGTGCCACATGAGCTTCTCAATGCAATACATTACATAGCTTCAATTTAAATTTTATGACAAGGAATTGGCGTTGATCTTCAAGAATATTTCTTAATGTTGTAGCACCAACTTTCGGCAGTTCCGAAGAACATATTTTCGGATGTATTGCTTCTGAAGCGCCCATAACCAGTTATGTTGCTTGCTCTTCCTATCCTTGCCCTTTCATCTGTCAATATCCAGGTAAATTTTAGAGCTTTATTTCACTCTACATTTTAAGATTTCGTCACAGCTTTCAGATTGTTCTTCCTATCTGATTTTTAAAAAAACCGTGTTTTGTATTTCATGGCATGCAAGGTGTTATCCAAATAGACCTAATGTAATATGACATAGATTATATCATGCGACTAATCATTTGCGCAGCGCCTTTTAAAAGCCTCTCAAAGGCTCCTTCGCCAGTCTAATTAATGCTTGGCTTCGTTAAGCATGACAATTTAATCCACCGGCGAATGACGCTGGAGTAGCCATATTCAATGGCAGGCTTTCGCGTTCACGTGAAACCCGACCAACGAAGTCTCATCAAGGCCAGTGACGAAGCATTCGCATGTGCCTAGCACTGACTGTGCCTGTTACTTACTTGCAGTCCCTTCTCAAGGAGGCTGAATGGTTTAAACAAAACTCCCATCCGACAGTGTGTTGTGTATCTTACACCAGACATCACCCCAAAATCCTAAACCACGCTGAACCTCAATAGTCACTAATAATAATAATAATAATAATAATAATAATAATAATAATAATAATTAGCAACTTCCAGCCACAATCCAGTCAATATCCAAAAGGTCAGTCCTCAAGAGAGAGAGGCAGCCTATGGTGGATAAGCAATTTAAAACAGGCAACTTTTAAGTTGAGAACGAAATGATAGAAGCGACTGAGCAGAACGAACAGACACAGGGAGGGAGTTCCAGAATTTTGGTCCAGCAACCGAAAATGCTCGTTTACCCAGAACAGTTCTAGCCCAAGGAATGGCCAGAGAAAGACAATCAGATGACCTTGCAGAATAATGGTAAGTCTGGGGAATAAGGACCGATTTTAAATAATGTGGTATAGACTAGTAACGGTATTGGTTATTAATTTGCTTTGGGTAACTAAAAATCGTAACTGCTGTAATCGAAATGAAAATGTAATAGAAATTTATATAGCGCCGCTTCAGATAAGTCTCTCGAAGCCGTCTGCATTCATGATCCTCCGTATTCTTAAGAGTTTACAGTTGCCACTTGTCTTATTCGCATCCAATACTTGCTTACAAATTTTTCCCCCGAATACCCACAATGCACCAAGAGCTTTGGCATTAATTGGAGACTACAAAACAGACTAGCAATACTCTATATAGTGCAACATCTAAGGTCCCGTCTGGTCTTTCAATCCATTCGTATCCAGATTCCTAATCTAATCTAATGCAATCTAGTCCAGTCCAAAACTAATCTAATCACGACTTTTCGCATTTCATTGCTATCAAACGTCCTATTGATATCTGAAAGTATTTAAAAAGCTCATGCAGCGTAATAAAGGCTAGGAACTTATAACTCATATAAGAATACGTTTGGTATAATAAAAGTTATGATTATGCTAAATCTAATCAAAAGCAGATAACATAAGAAAACAATAAGATATCATTTCATTAGGTATACCCCTAGGTACTTAGCTTTAAAATGATGGTGCTGGAATCGGAAATCCGTTTGAGAATTGTTTTGTGGTATTTAATTTAGAGAATATTTGCAAGACGTTGAAGATCACAACATACCAACTTCACGACAGAAGTCACTGTTTTGTCATCTATGACGATCGTTTGGGTTGGTACGGCGCCCGAAATAAATGCATCGAAGGCGGTGGAGACCTAGCGGTTTTTGACGATGTCGACAATTTTATAGCATTTAGCAATTTTACTTCAGCTATGTGCTTCAGCATATACTCATGCTCGATTGGATTGCGTAAGAACTGGTGGACTTGGCGAACCAGAGGTATAATGAGCAATATTTAACTACAAGATTTATATGGTCTAGTCTAACATGGACTTTAATCTATAGCGCCGTTATCGTAAAGCTCAATCAAAATCATGTTCCACATATTACGTCATGGCCAAGTGCGAGTGACAACCGACCCATCCAGGTGATGGAAGTAAGCCAGAAGAGCGTATGAGCTGTTGGGTTGCGTATGAGCTGTTGGGTTGTGCCCAAAGGAAGAAGTGTGGTTTTGGAAGGGTTCAAAAGAAGTGTGGTTTTGGAAGGGTTCAAAAGAAGTGTGGTTTTGGAAGGGTTCAAAAGAAATGTAGTTTTGGAAGGGTTCAAAAGAAGTGTGGTTTTGGAAGGGTTCAAAAGAAATGTGGTTTTGGAAGGGTTCAAAAGAAGTGTGGTTTTGGAAGGGTTCAAAAGAAGTGTGGTTTTGGAAGGGTTCAAAAGAAGTGTGGTTTTGGAAGGGTTCAAAAGAAGTGTGGTTTTGGAAGGGTTCAAAAGAAGTGTGGTTTTGGAACGGTTCAAAAGAAATGTGGTTTTGGAAGGGTTCAAAAGAAGTGTGGTTTTGGAAGGGTTCAAAAGAAATGTGGTTTTGGAAGGGTTCAAAAGAAGTGTGGTTTTGGAAGGGTTCAAAAGAAGTGTGGTTTTGGAAGGGTTCAAAAGAAGTGTGTTGAATGCCATCCAAGTCCGCACCTCTCAAAAAAGGGATACGAAGGGAGTAGAATTGAAACTGTCAACAGAAACCAGAAACTGAGTAACGTCAACATCCAGATGGTAGTCCAGTGATCGCTTAGTAAGCACTGCAGCAAATGGGTGAAACAGAGAGGACAAAAGAACGAGTCCTGTCTAACGCCATAGTAAAAAATATCGATGCTGAAGTTAATTGGGACAGACTTAATGCGAAAGCACACGTAAGATGCGAACCAGCCTCTAGCCTCTAGCGGCACCTGAAAACTTTAACCAGTGTCCAAGTGGTGGCTGATAGTGATGTAAGCTACGCTGAATTTTAATGCTCAACATCGTCACGTAAAAATTATCCGAGCTGCATGTAAGACAGGTAGGCTTAATCGTACTGAGTTCTTAACTGTAACTTTAAATGACAAAATACGTTATTGCAGGCTTAGTTATAAAACATCTTCGAATTAAATTTTACGCAGCATTTGCAGAAGACTAAAAATCCCGTTACATCTTTAGATTCCTTTAATATTAAGTTCACCAACTGGCCGCAGGCGAGGGAATATCCTGACTATGTTCCAGAAGACTTTTCGGGTATAGACTGCTTGTGTCTCAGTGGAAGCAACAACTTCAAATGGACGAGTTGCAATTGCTCAGAAGGACAATCTTTTCTCTGCCATTCAGGTTTGATGACATCGTGTTTTTCTCAATGCGATGGAAATTAGTTATTGGGTTAGACTAATTGCATTAGGTTAAGTTAGATTGGATTGGAATGGACTGAAATGGACTAAGTTATATTTTATATACATAAAATACAAGACGCACTTTCATGGATTTTGATTTCGTAACCTGGACAATTCAGTTCAACTTTGCTAATTAAATTGAATCGAGAACATTGTTTGTTCTGCGCCTCAACTAAAGCTCTCTTATTTCATTAGCAATCAAAGTCGCAGCACATAATGAAAACTTGGAAGAAAGAAGCAAAACAGGTAAGAAGATTACACTTCAGATTACTAATATGTCTGCCTTTCGAGTTTTAGTTTTTTCTTATCCATCCTTTCCTAACCTTACATTACCTTACCTTAGCTTTACCTTAATCCACATCTCAAATCCCGACTCTGCCTCAACTAAATATCCTCTGACGCTTTAGTGATAGATACGTTTGTGTGAACGTAATATTGCGCTGATTTATCAGCAAGTTTCAAGCGCGTGTTTGTATTGGAAGTTTTACGACGTCATACCGATCAATAATTGAGTTGTTGACTTGTTTGTGCACGCGTTTATCACGTGCTTTGGATTACTGGATGCATGTATCTGCCATGCATTGATCATGTGCTTCTGACTATTGGAAACGTCTAGTGCCATGCATCAAACGCACGCTGGGAGGTGGAATGACGTAGGTTGGCGCGCAATTTGCGATGAGTCATGGGCCGGTCTAGGCCTGTCTGAACTGGTGTGCCGTCGTGGCTGGAAAAGTCTGTAAAAAGCAGTCATAAATGGATTGTAGAGGACAGCACAAAAACTGTAGCGATACGTACGTACTCTGTTGTATGCTCAGTCGATAGTTACAAATGTCGTTAATGTAATTTTACACGGAGAGGGTTGTATGTCGACGATTCAAGTACTGTTGTCATGTAACAATTCGTTTATTTAATTGCTTTGTCATGTCTTGTCTTTAGCCATCTTCGATCTGAAGTTGGGTCGCACCATGAACCGTCCGTCTCCAGATGTTTCTGTCTTCTGTTGTCCTCAGTATTTGACTCATAGCTGATCCTGTCCAAGACTTTCTGTTCTCAATCCAAGCTGTGCGTGGTCTTCCACGTGCTCGCGACCCAGACGTTGTATCCTGCGTTATTTCTTTCTCCAAACAGTCTCCATTTTCCCTCATAATATGACCAAAGTATGTCAACTTCCTTCCATTGATGTTAGTTAACAAGTGACTTTCCATGCCGGTTTGTTCCAGTATCCATTCGTTGGTTTCCTTGCCATCCAAGAAACCCTCAGTATCTGCCTCAGTCCCTTCATTTCAAATCCATGTATCCTCACTTAATCTGTTCTCTTGAGGGTCCACCCTTCGCGATCATAAGTTGCACGTGGCCATATGAGTGCCCTCAAAAGTCTAATTTTAGTTGTAACTGGTAAACCAATTGCACATTATTTAATTATACATACAAAAATAAAAGTGTGTCTTTCCTCGAGCTAAAGCTAGGCTACAAATCGGGCGAGTCAGTGGTTCGAAACCCGATCGACTGGCAACTCCGGAAGGTCGTCGACAGTTTGACATTTAAAAAATAAGAAGAATCCGTATGGCAAGAATGTTCACTGTACACACTTCAATGTTATTACTAACTTCTAACTTTTAGTGTGGGTTCTGTGATGCTGTATCTTCTTCTTTAGTGTTCTGCCCTTAGGCAGGTCCAAGAGTCCAACGACGCCACTCTTCTCTGTACTGTGCCTTTTCCTTAACTTCTTTGTAGCCCCGTCTTCTTTCTTTATCCATCATCCAGTCCAACAGCACATTTCTTGGTCTTCCTAGAAGCTTCTTTGCCTTAATTCTTCCTTCAATCACTGTCCTCAGGAGTGAATTTCCATGCAGTATGTGACCAATCCACTTCATTTGTCTCCTCCTTATTGTATTGTCCTTTCTTCTTGTACCTCTTCATTGTTTTTATAATCCGTCCAACTGATTTTGGCCAGTCTTTTCCATATCCACATTTCAAACGCCTTGAGTTTCTCTATTTCTGCCTTTCCAATAGTCCATGTCTCAGAACCATACAGTGCTACACTCCATATGAGGCATTTTACCATTCTTTTCTTTCGATCCATGTTCAGCCTTTCTCTCAGAAGTTCTCCTCTCTTTCAGAATGCTTATTTTCCCATTGCTATTCTACTCCTAATCTCTGTACTGCATCTGCAGTCAGCCGATATTATACTTCCCAGATAACAGAACCGGTGGACTTGTTCAATTTCCGTACCATCGACTACAATAGTTATTCGTTTTCCTTCACATTTACTCAATCTCATCACCTTTGTTTTCTTTCGATTTATCTTCATACCATATTCTTCCGATGTTTTGTTCAATGCATCCATTATTCTTTGTATTCCAGCACTGGTATCTGCTATCATTGCCAGATCATCTGCAAATCTTATAGCAGTTACCACATTCCCCCCAACCTTGACTCCATCATCTATATTCTCTAACGCTTCTGTGACCAACATCCGTATGTAGATGTTGAACAGTGAAGGTGATAAAGGGCAGCCTTGTCTGACTCCTCTGCCTATTCCTCCAGGCTGTGAGTTTGTTCCCTTTACTCTCACTACCACTGACTGTGGTATAAGTGATATAAGTTTGGTAAAACTCTTTCGAACCATATCGCTTCGTGAGTTGCAGATTTACAGACAGATAAATTCTCAAATGCCAGCCGATGCTACGACGTAAAGGGCACTCAAGTCTGTTATTTCACGCCGGAAAACGCAACAAGATTGAATTTTGCGAGTGCTAGTCAATGGTGTAGAGATCACAATGCGACACTTCCAGTCATCAGAAAGAAGGTCTACCAAAAAACTCTGGAAAGTTTTCTCAAAACTTTTTCTCCGCCAATTTATCTCCTGTGGACGTCAGGTCTCAAGGTCAAAACTGGAGTTTGGAGTTGGATAAACGGACAACCATTCCGAGGTAATGGCTGCTTAGTGATGATCACAGCATTCTGTGAGGTAATCAATAGGCGCTACATTAAGTGTCTAGGTACTTACTTATTTACGAGATGAATGTCCATTAACAACAGAAATTAGTGTATCAAAGAAATAATAGAGGAGTCTATGGCAAGAACGTACATTCAGGTATACGCAGTACTATCTTATTTTTAGTTAACTGTGATTGGTTAGAAGACAGAAACAGACAAAAAGACAGGTTGGTAGATAGAGAGATAGGCAGACAAAGAAATACAGAGTAGAGACTGAGAGGTAAGGAAGAGTGGAAGAGAAATGGAAAGAGATGAGAGAGGCTATTCTGAAAGTGAAGCAATTGCAAAAATTATGTGTGAACAAATTGAATCTGGATTAATGAAATAGAAGTTGTCAACTGAAGAGCATATGCATACACTGGGCTTCATGAAGTAGAATATGGTAGGATAAATAAAATTGTGAGTTTTACATTACATACACGATTACGTCTAAGTCATTTTATTTAAAGCCATTTAAGACTCATTCAAAAAACGATATATCAACCTATATTCAGGCTAGTCTTTGAGATGGATTCAAAATTCGTTCATAGTAAAGTGGTGCTCGCAAAGCTATAGATCTAAGATATTAAAATGCGATGCAGATTCCAAAATTGAACTAATAAAACGAGCAAACACTGAAAGGAAAATAAATTTTAACATAAAATCGAGCGAAATATATCTTAAGCTTAAAGTCTGTTACAACCGGTGAACCATCTTTGACAGAATAATGAGTATATTACATTAGCGTTTTGTTCAACAGAGTCTGACATCGGCGATGTTCCGCATTTTTTCTCACTTTATTTACGCGCAATCTCTCATGAAACACTAGAGCAGAAAGGGCAACTATTGCGATCTTCCTACGATAAGAAATCTAGCTTAACCGGATATATCTGCCAATATCCAGGTAAGGTATTGCCTTGGTCAACTCCGATTTGCGTATTCAACTCTGCAGGCAGCTTATCACCATGCTGAAAATAATTTTTTAGCCCTCTAAACATGTGTTGTTAAGTAAAACAGGGATAGCGTACTAGGTAAATTTGTCTGCTTAGACAACCTAGAAATGCCCATGTTTTAATAAACTTGTTTGAATTGTGACGATGTTTGCAATCCCGAGTACGGTTATAAGTTTTGTAATGCTATTTGCAATTATGCCCTTTTATTACTAGACGACTCTTGCAAGGCCTTCAGTAATGGCATCCGCACAAAGAGCAACGAATGTTTAGTGGCAAATGAGGAAAATGTGTCTTGGTATGAAGCCAGAAACAAATGCATCGACGGCGGAGGTGATCTAGCAACATTTGAGGACGTTTCAAAACTTGACAAATTAACTTCTTTCCTGACTCTTAACCAACCTTATCAAATTGGATTGGAAAATTCCTGGTGGATCTGGCATGAATCAGGTATTTGTCACAGATTAACAATTTGCCTCGCGGCCTTCAAAGTTTAATTAAGCTAAAGAATTGGATTCGTGAGATAGATACACTGTGGTATCCGCAACCGGTCAATATGCAGACCTAGATTCACACAAGGATACAGACACAGACACAGTCACAGACTGACAAAGATGCAGATACAGAAACATATATATATAGTCAGTGTGTCTCTGTATGTATCTGTATCTTTATAAAATCTGTGTGTCTATTCATCTTTACGTTTATCTTTGTCAGTACCTGTGTCTATGCCTGTAAATGTGACTGCGCCTGTACCTATATCTGCATTTATGTATTTGTATACGTGTGAGTTGCACTTCAGAAATGTGTTCTTGCACGTGTTGTATTGTTTTAGAGAAGTTTGAAGACCGGGTACAATATACCAACTGGCAAGGAAATTTGCCATACAAATGTCATTGGTACGGACCGGTGTGCAGATTTATTTTCCTTTAGAATTCGGATTATTTCTGAGCTGGGAAGTGATCATCTTTGCCTGTGCCTCGAGACATTCACTTACAAATGGACTCCATGTAACTGTGATTCAACTTTTCGATTCGTATGTCAAAGAGGTAAGTTTTACTGTTAATTTGTTATTCTCGTGTGGGCTTAATGCTAACCTGTTCTGAGTCTTATAACCAATTTCTGCGAAAATTCATTTTAGTATAATTCATGTCAATTTTTCTGACAAAGAGACAACATGTTAAATCATTACTGTCGTAGGTTCAAAAGTCAATCATTACTGTCGTAGGTTCATAAGTCAATATACGATTTAACGTACTGGCTGGTTTTCGCTGTACATTTCTTGCGTTAGAACTCCTTTAAAGAGCATCTGCTTGTCAGCTCTTTGGATTCTTACCACTGCGCCCAGGATCTGACTCCCTTTCTAGTCTAATGGTCAAAACGAGTTCTACCATTTCTTCAATGTCTTTTTGGTCTCAATATTAATTTCAACTGTTTCAGTTTGGTTACCAAGTTCTTTTGACAGGTCCAGAAATACAAATTTTAAGACACATACATACCTACCCGCCCTTGACTATCTTCTGGTTGCCTTGTGCATTATGATAACATCGTTTTTCGGTTGACCTACTGACCTCTGCATCAACCTCGGTGTGTAATTTATTGTTGCAAAAGTCTATTAATCTGATGTTGTTGCTGACAAGTCGATAAACGGCTTTTCAGTACAACAACACAGTATTGTCTGATTTCATGTCACACGATTACTAAATCTTCAGCTTTCTAAATTTATGTTCATTTTCATTTCCAGTGGAATCGAACAACGGGTCTGAATCCTCGTTCCAGTTCAATAAAACCGATCCACAATATGGTAGTAACTGCACTCCATTGGGTTAAAATTCACCAAAGTAGGAATTTACTTAGCATTAATACTACCAAAGGCCCTGTATATATGTATATATGTATATATATATGTATATATATATGTATATACGCTGGCCATTCAATGTGGACGTTCTGATTTAGGCTGTTTTAGGAAATGCGGAAGATACTCAGTTAAGACGTAGTTAATTAAAATTGCGCAATAACCCGACTTCTGGTTTCCCAGAAAGTTCGGATTTTGACCGGACTTTTCCAAACGGATTACGATTTGTTACAACTTTTTCACTTGAAGCATCCACCGATTGGAGCCTTGTGCGTTTTGCTTTAGAAGTCATTAATTCAGATTTGTTAATTTTTACCACCTTGTGCGGGAAGATGGCCGACAAGTTGAGCGATCGCTTTGTTTACAGATAGTTCGGTTCGAAAACAGTCAAATTTGCCAGTTTTCCAAATGCTTAAGAGCAACTGAACGTAGATAATAATTGTTAAATTTTAGTTTATAAACACTTATTTCAAAACATTATGAACTGACCTCGTATGTTTGTTGCCTGTAGAAATGTGCGGCCATCAAGTGTGCGGCCATCAAGGCAACCAAGGACTGATAATCGCTGGCGTCGAAGGACTGATAATCGCTGTACTCGTAATTGTCGTTGTTTCCTTGGTTATACGTTCAAAGTAAGCGAAACAAGATTCTCTTATACGCCTGCAAGGTCATAAATTGATGTTATTTTCCAGGTTACTAACTTATGCTTATCCTAAATTAAATACACTACCTAATTCTAGCAACGTTCAATTAAGAGAAAATCATCAGGTTCCTTTGCGACTTCATAATGCATACATACTGTTTTCATCAGCTTTGCGAGGTTCTAAAAATGCGCTATATAAATGTTCAGATACAAGCATACATACTTTTTAACTTTGCCATGGACTGTTGGTAAACTAAAGGTGTAAGTGGCGTATTAGAAATGCGATTGTCACCGTCCCTAGGGAATTCTTATGCTTAGACAAAACCCAAAGCTTGGGTAATCATAATATCTGTCTGGTTTCAATCTGCTAACGTGCTCCTTAGCCCTCTTGGCCAAACAGGAATCGAATTTCAGGCGCAAAAGCTCTCTGCTTTCCTCCAATGATTCCGTATCTTTCAGATCGATTACATAAATGGACAGATATCTAGATAGATAATAAAGATAAGTCGATAGATTAAAAATAGATAGGTAGATAGGTAGGTAGTTACGTAGAGGGATAGATAGATAAGTATGTAGGTGGGTAAGTAGGTAGTTAGGTAGGTAAAGTCACATTCAATATAAGCAGGAAAAGCCGAATCCATCCATGTCTCTCAACTATGTACAACCAACCAGATTTTGCAAACTTATTTGCATAACAAGCCATGTCTACAGTGCAATAGCTGTAGTCATTCCAGTTCAACTTGTGGGGACGTATCTCGTAATAAACAAATCAGGTTATCGACACGCTTCGGTGATTCTTCCCTCTGTCGGACATCATTAAAGCCATCGATCGGTCCAGGTGCCACAAACATACATCTATATGTAACTTTAATTTCTTGCGTCTGTCAAGAATCCCGTGCTATTTACAGTGACGTCGATGTTGTATATACATATTTGGGATGAGATGTAATTAAATTAATTTCCAGTCATATAATTATTTATTTATTCATATCTATATAGCTATACAGAATATCTTTTAAAGCACCTTTTTACTCAGTAGCGCCAAGAGAGATAGGTCAAAACGCAAAGCATCACACCCAATACATTGTGTCGATCTACAAAACCAGCATGTATGCAAGTGTGACTCGAACGCTCGTAGACATATCTAGCGGGTGTTAGTGCAAATTCATTGTAGCCTGCGACCAGACAGTTTTGTCAAATGACTATAAAAGGCCACAAGAATGCCTGGCTAAGTGTAGACCAAGGTAAATGCTTAACGTCAAACAATTGATTTACAAGAATTTTATATGTACTTAATTGTCTTACGATTCCAAATATCACATGCAATTTGTTTGAAATGCTGCGGCATTCAGGAATAAGAGTAAGACGAGTGAGAATGCCGAATCAGATGAGCCTCGTGAAATGGACAACCGATATACGAGTGTAAACACACCAATCGATCCGATTCCTTCTGAATATCAGGATCTAAAGCTTTACGAAGAAGTCAAGTAATCACTACTAAAGGCTGAATAACTTTCCGTTTACGCGGTCATTACTAACAAACGCTTTTTCAATGTCACGTATATAGCTGCTTTACAAAACTCTGTTTGCATTGGATTGCATGAATTACATTAATCAAGTTAATCGCATTACAACGCTGTATTTTACGTTATCTTATTATATAAATTCCATTCCATCACCATATATTACGTTACCTTTCTTTACCTCATATAATCATATTATCTATCTTATCCTACCTTCAGTTATCGCACCGCACCTTACCATACCATACCCTACCTCACCTTAATCTACCTTAATAAAAATACATCGAATTGTTTTACACAAAAACTTTTAGAGGTTAAGAGCTCGTGATGTTACTCGGTTCTGACTTTCGTGATAACCAAGACAGGATTTTAACCTAGTAACGATACGTGATAACGAATTCATATATTTCAACTGATTTTCTTTGTTTCTTGTTTGCGTTCCGTTTTACTTTATCGACAGTTTAATAATATCTTTTTTCCTCAAACTCTGTCATCATCTTAATCTAGCGTAGTTAATTTTAAACTAATAAAAACCCTTAATAAGCTCGTTACCATGACTGATACAGCAGTGAATAGGAAAGATTAGCAACTTAATTTCTCAGCCTCTGCATTTTTATTTACCAAGCAAGACAACTATATATACCCCAAGTAGCAGGACGTTTTACAGCATGCGCAAGTACGGCCTAAAAGACAAAAATGCAAAAGGTAGCGCACTTGTTCACACGTTTTTATACGAATTTCTCAGAAGCGTTGTCCCGAGGCCGAAGCATAATTCCGCTGATGGTGCAAACACGAAGACAACTATACCCAATGACAGGACGCCTTTTAAACCTCCCCCACTTAAGATGACACCAACCCCGGAAGTATGGAGACGAGTGCACATCAGATGGCCTCGTATACCAAATTGATCGTATTTGTAAACTCGAAAACTGCCAAAGCGATATTTAAAAGCTGAGCGCAGGGCACCAGCTAATCGACGAGCGCTGCGTCAAGTCAGAGGAGTTGTTCAGAAATACCGTAAGATGACCAAAATCCAGTGGCCAGGAGACCAGAGAGAGAAGGATCATCCATTCAACTACTAACCGAGCTCTATGTTGCTTAACTTTCCTGCAACTATTAATTCAGTATCCACAGCATTGAGGATAGTTTGTCCTGTTGTGGATTCGAACCATCGATCTCTGATTTGTCAGCCGAGTTGGAAACCTATAACCAAGAGAAGGAAATCATCATCGCCTGTCGTCGTTCCTCATCCTCGAAGCAAAGTGATCCACAAACTCTGAACACAGTGCCATCTGTCAACTCTTGATAGGAATTCTTTGGTTGGGTTCTACATGTACGCGGGGGCCCGCCAGTGATTACTTTTCCGGTTATCCGAGCATTGTTTGCTTACGTGTCAACGTCTTATTCTAAATGGACTTTAACGCCATTTAGACCAGCATAGGTGGCGCTTTAACAACATTTAGGCCAGTGTAGGCTGCGCTTTTCTGAGATGCTTCCCAGGCGCTAGGTTAAGTTGTCTAGATACATGCACATATAAAAAAGAAAACCGGATTCGTCAATATATCGAAACTATTTATTGCGACAAACTGATCATCAACGTTTCGATTTCCGCCAACTGAATTAGGCAAACACGACGGACCGGGTAACGGTACCGGCGCCGTCCTTTTCCTTAAGCGTTTTTCGGGCAGGGGACCTCATCCCAGGAGGATAGGAAGCCATCGTCTGCGACTTATTCCTACACTTCCTTCCGTCGTTCATCTGTAGCAGGTCGACAGATTCCGTCGCAAACCTCGCATCATTGTCGCCAAGGTCGCAGATGAGCTGGTGATGGCAGAACGGACTTGGTGGGTTGCGCAGCAGGTAGGCCTTGGCGGCTGGGTGATGTGCACAGTCCAGGGTTCGAGGCTCCATAGCCGTCACGCACGACTGGTGCCGAGGGAGAACGAGAGAGCTGAATGGCTGGCTACAGACGCAGTTGCCGGCCAGCTTTAGCCGCGTCTCCACGTCCATGAGGATTCTCGGTTTGTTGCTGGTGTCGGCGCTTTTGAAGTCGCCTTTGAAGTCGCGCCTCGTAGGCGGGCTGGAGGAAGAGGAAGAAGACAAAGGAAGCGACTCATCAAGGCGCTTCTTTGTCGGCGTCATCAAGAGAGACGGCGCCCCATTCACGCATGCACTCATTGATCTGTGTAGCGTAACGGATGTAATGCAATGTAAAAAGTTACTCGATGCAAATGCAACCGAAGTAAAACAAAGTAATATTTTTTCAATGTAAATGTAACGGATGTAATACAATGTAAACAGATGTACCGGATGTAACAGAACGTAAATGTAACAAAAAAGTAAATGTAACGGCTGTAGTTCGATTTAAATTTACGTATGTAATACAAGTTAACACTTATTCAATGTAAATGTAACGCATGTAATACAAGGTAACAGTAATTTCTCTTGGCACAACGACGCGAATTGCCCCCCGCCTCCGGACCGACCCATGCACTGAGCCACGTGCACTGTTAAGAGAGACGATTAAACACAGAATAGGTATACCTGTGGACTTACCTGCGTCTGGACACAAAGACAATTGCCAAGAGCACGACACCGAGAAGGCTCCCCAGTAGAATTCCAATCACAATGGCTAGGATTATACCTGTGTAAACAGAATATACGATGGGTAAAAAAATAAGCGTCTCACTAACCGTACCTACCATCTTAAACTACTATGCTTAAAAATCTGCATAGAGCCAACCTTTGTAAAGCTCTTAAATGCACGTCGGGTAAAAATTCGCTACAGGTTGGTTCACACGACTTTTTCTGTTGCGATCCTGGCAACCATGACTAAAATACTCAGTGCAGAGAGCTTCGCATGGTTGAGCCAAAGAGCTTCATATCACACAGAGTAGTAGGCTAATAGCATCTAGAGTTTAACGAAAACAACGGTTGCCAACACCATAGACGATTACCATACTTTAATTTTATTTTGCTGTAAATTAGAACAAAATCCGAGATTGACATTTGAAATAACTAACCATTAATAACTATTAATCTGATTAATATTAATCAGTCCACTGAAAAAGGAGGCAGCCCTACGGGGGTTAAGCCAACTGATCAAGAGAAGTCTTCAGTTGAGACAGAAATGACACGAGGGACTGAGCAGAACAAACACAAGCTGAAAGCGAATTCCAAAATTTAGGTCCAGCAACCGAAAATGCTCGTCTACCAAGTAACCTGTAGCTGCCATGCGAAAGGTGAGGTAAGGTCGACGTCAACGGCCCTGTCAGCCATAAGATGTCGTTAAACAATGAATAATACTATAGAAAGTAGCATTCGACTGTTCTCTCTATAGAAAGCATTTGCAGTTTGCCGCCCATCCGTTTACTTTCACTGAGATATTTAGCATTTCTCTCGCGAATGACTTACTTTCTAAGGAAATGCAGCAACTTACCATTAAAAACAAATGTCCTTGAGTCTGAGCTTTCGACGTCGATTTCAGGGTGCACGGTTTCTATGGAAACAAAATTGCCACAACAAATGACGTCAGCAGGCAAATGGGAAAGCACAGGAACGTTGAGAAAAACAACTGGTACTGAATAGATAAAGCAACAGGGTGCCACTGCAAGCGAACATCCCCCACTGAAGATTCTGTCCCTCCATACACTCCACTCCGCTCATAGGTCTTTTCCCTTCCCAACTGGTTCAGACTATTTCGCAATGAAGATACGTTTTCCCCACACATCTTACTCCTTTACCCACAAGTCTTTTCACCAGTGGTTCAGGCTATATCCCCAACACATAAAGCCACATAAAGCTCTCTGTGTCAGCGGATTAACTTTCTGGGTATTGTCCTCATTGCGGTTTGATTTTGGTGCGCCATCGGCTGATGGCTTGTGCATTAGACACCGGCGCTATAGAAATTGCAAAAAAATTATAAATTACATAAATTCTCAGAGGACGCGTTCCTGGCTTTGTCTGCTTGTTTTCATGCTTCTGTAATTGTAGGTTGTCTGTCTGCCTATGTGTCTCTGTGTGTACATGTCTGTACGTGTATCTGTGTGTGTCCGCCTGCCTGTCTGTCTTTTTACGTGTCTCTGTGTGTTGGCAAACATCAGCTGTGTCGTCCGACAGTACAAGACAACAGTCGTTCTTACTATATGAGCAGTTGCCGAGGTCGCCATGCCAACGGTTGTCATGGCAAGTCAGATACCACGTCTCGAGGGTGTCGTTGCAACGGATCATGGCACTGTCCCTCCCCTCGCCAATCATTCGCGCCCAGGCGTTCGCCGGCAGACGAACATCAGGGCATCCGACAGCTGTACACACGCACAAACACACAGAGAACCATTCAAAGGAACTGAACCGTTCGTCAGATCCACTCATCATCGCCTTTCTGGTTTACACGGCAAAAACAACGCATCCGAGCCGCTTCGATAGTTCGCCAAAAGCGTTTATTTTTTATTATGATCGTCGTCGTCGTCATCATCATCATCACCGCTCTCAAGATCATCACAGTTGTCAACATCATCAGTGCTGTCATTATCAATACAGTTGTCATCATCATCGTCGTCGTCGTTGTTGTAGCTGTCCTCCTCCTCATTCTCCTCGCTCTGCTCATCATTAATCATACATTTATATTGCGCTAATTCGTCAATTCACCTCAACAGTGAGTGGCGAAAAACGACGTCATTTGTTTGAAAAATTATATGTATATGAGTTTATGTAGCGTCTTTTCCTATATGCCTGTCGAACAGATCTAAGAAGTTACAATTAACTTGAAACAAACTGAGAGAATGTTTTCCCGGCGGAAGAGTCCTAAGTTTCACGTAATATAAGCAAATCCTGAAAGGCCTCCGGATGTACGCTACGCAAACGCATATGCATCAGTTAACAGAAAGTAAAGCTAATCTGTAGACTCATTTCTCCGTAGGCTGTTTCCGTCTCTTCCGCACTTACATCCTGACTTTCGACCGAAATCACTCTGGAATTGGGATTGCACTTCGAATTTGCTAAGCAGCCACCTTAACCATTATTACAGTGGCACTATAGAAGTACTCAGATTATAGACGATAGCCTATAAAAAGATATTTGTCAGATGCAAGATTCTCCGGGCCGTGGCTTTTACGAACGGCCATAGATACCCGGATGTGATCGAGGTCTAACGAACGGACCCGAGCAGAGCCGAACAGAGACGAACGGACCCGAACGGAGCCTAATGGAGCTGAATCGTTCGGAAACAGCCCTGGACGGCGAAGGAGGCGCCTTTCCCGAAGCAATTACGAAGGTCGGACGGTCACCATTTTACCATCGCTTAGCAGCGTGACGAAACTTGTAAGGTCAATGCAGAGACGACTATCATAAGGACACGAGACATCTTAGAAGCGATCCGTTGGGTACCATTACTTGGGCCATTCCACAGATATACTCCGACGATGGGCGGTTCATCGACGGCGTCCAGGAGCCTCAGATACGAATAGCCGACCAATATGGACAGACATAACAAAAACTAGAGCGACGAGCTATAGAGACCTCGCGGCCCCAATTATCGGACCACCAGCTGCGGTAGATACGGACGTAGCATCCGTCTAGTTTTTGCTAATTATTTCTTCGCCGAGATGGGTTAATTGTGCGTAAAAACATGGCTAAATGATCGTGTCTTGGTAGAGCTATCCATGCGTGTTTGATATAGAAATTAATTCACGTAGAACGTTGAAATTCGTAAACCTGAAGCCAACGCAGAAGTTTGGTCGGCCAGGCAAACATGCATGCATGCAATGAACGTGCGTGCGTTCATGCATGTATGTACATACATGTATGAACGCACGCACGTTTATTGCATGCTTGCATGTATGCAAGAATATAAAGCTCATTTGTATGCATCAAGCCTATGTATCTAGATATCTAGACACTTAATGCAGCGCCTTCTGAATACACCTCAAACAGCGCTGCGCTCGTTGGCGTAAGCGATGCAAAAAAACTAAAGTTTCTTTAAGAACATAAAGCTCATTCATCTGTAAAAAACAATGCGCAGATAACTGGAAAAAGTCATCAACGGCGTGCTCTCGCAAACACGTAGAGCGTAACCAAAGGGGTTGGGCCAAGCGTGACAAAGTCTGGATCGGGCCTTGTCATCAGTGTTTTTCTCGAATGAGAGCAGCCATTAGTTTGGCTAGACGTTGTATACATAAGTGGTCAGGTTTCAAAGCATCTTATAATATCAAATCAATATCAAATCATTAAATCATTATCAAATATCAAATCAATATCTAATATCAAATCAGTATCTAATATGAAATCAATATCTAATATCAAATCGGCAACGCTATGCACAGCCTTGACCTAAGTATACCCACTATGTCCCTCTTTGAAATTATCCCTGAGGAACGAATAAAATTAAGTGAAAGAGTAGAAATGTGTGAAAAAGGAAACTAAATCATCGATTTCTTTACCTGAAACTAGTTAATTTATGTTTTCCCCTAAATAATCTTCTTAAAATCTATTTTATCTACCTGTATAGTGCAACAGGAAGTCAGTTCCGTCGACACCGACGTCACCGGTCACGTGAACGCGCACGGCATTTCCGGCAGACGTTAGCAGATGTCGCTGCCAGCGCCGGTTCGTTGCGCATGCGCCAACCTGGATTCGTTTGGCGGCGATTTCGTCATCGATGACGACACTCCTCGAACAAGGTGTTGCTTCGACGGAGAGGAACAACGGATGGAAGAGAGAAGAAAGCGTGGAATAGGACGAGGAGGAGTCGGAGGATGAGCTGAGGTGGAGGATTGTGAGGTTCAAACGTTGACCTTGAGCGACCGTCAGCGTCCAAGGGCAGAGCACCGATCCAACCGGATGGATGGAAGATCGGATGAGGTAACCGCTACGACCGGACAGACGCAGAGTCCCCTCTGCCGGACATGTGGATTCCGTCAGACCAGACACTAAGGTAAACAATTATATCGTTGACTCTAGTATCTCCCAAGACCAGACATTATGAAAATACTAATCTCTGCCAAGACTAGATACTACCGACGGAGGGGTTCTACGACCATTCGAATGCTGTCCGGCCCAGACCTGGCAACTCGAGAGGTAACTCCGGAGGACACTGTGTCGTCTAACAACTCTGAGGCGAGGCAACTGGATTGACGCACCGCATCGCCTATCGGTCCTCATCCTCGAAATTATTCCCTTCCTGCCTATCGAATCTGCTTTGACTGAGCACCTGTGAATAAGCTGGTTCCTGCGACTTATTTTTCGTTGGGCTCTGTAGAAATCTTGAGCTTACGATGCGATTCTGAACGACTGAGTCTCATCTGTTAACTGATGATAATCCGTTGGTTGGGCTCTGCGTGCATGCATTTATTAAGCGCTCGGCTTGTAACACGCACGGTACGGGTTCGATCCTTCCCTGAGACGATTACTGTGTCCGGACCTTGAACAAGTCCTTCATTCACAATGCTCAGCGCCATCAATCGATGCTTAGTCGTTGGATAGTGGCGCTTAATAAATGCAGAATACATGCATGCTAGGCTAAATATACAATAGAACAGGCTAGGCTAAAAATTAGATTAGATTAATATTAGAATAGAATAGTTTAGAATAGATTAGTTAATAATAGATGAGATTAGATTATTCTGTACGTGTTTGTAATAGTTCCTCCTCCTCCTCCTCCTCCTCCTCCTCCTCCTCCTCCTCCTCCTCCTCCTCCTCCCTAGACGGAACCCCGAACTATAAACTTTGGATGGGAGTCCGTTGGGCTCAGCGTCTGTGGGGATCCCAGCGTCGGTAACTTTATCTTAGCACTACCTCCGAACTGATGATTTTTCAGCTCTTAATGACATTCAACATAGTTCGTGCTCAGATTTGTTTCATTTGAAGTGGCGCTATATAAAATGTTAATTATAACTACATCTAATCTAATCTTGTGACTTCTATAGCGCCTTTATCATGATGCCCAATGCATCAGTCGATGGTCGCTTCAAGTGAAATCATAATCAAAATCATAATCCATTGTCAATTCTGTCACGTCTTTGATTCGCTGAAATGGATGGTTAAATAAACCAACTGCTGCTGATATGCAGCCAGTTGGAAATGCGCTTTCTTTGCGCTATGAACCGTGTTTTAATTTTATAAATGCTTCCTTGTTATCCAACCAATCACATCTCCAGCATTAAGTCAAATTAAGTCAGACGGACCCGAGTCTGATGGTTTCGGATTCTTAAAGCGGAAGAGACCGTCGTCCACTGATATCCATCTGAGTCTTCTTTACCAAAGACCTCACTTCTTTTGCCCTTCATTTGCTTCTTGATTGAAGACCGCTCTGCACTCCTCCGACCGACCGTCCATCCTTCCCCGTCTCTGTCCAAGACATCTCACGGGCCTCTGTTATTATTGAGCTGTTGCCGATCAATACGACGCCAAGCGCATCAGATGTCCGTTCGAGCGCGGGAGACATGACCGGATTTACAGCACGTGTCCTACATAAACTTATGTCACGGAGCATGCGCACTGACGCACGGCAATGAGTAACCAGCACCGGGTGGAGTAATTATATCTTAAAACCTAGGGGGTCGAGGAGACTGGCAGTGGTAGTAGTAACCAGTGTTCAATGACATCATATGGCTGCAAGGACCGTTGGCGTCGACCGTACTCAGTTAGCTTAGTTCCTTTTTAAGCGGCGCTATACAAATTACTTATTACAATTATAATTATCTTAACTTGGCAATGGTGGCTTTACAGAGAAGACCAAAGGCCAGCCAATCAACTAACCAACTAACTAAACCGAACATCTAACTAACTAGCTAACTAACTTACTAACCAACCAATTAACCAACTAACTTAGTAACTAACCAACCAATAAGGCCAACTAATCAACTAACTAATTAACCAATCAAGAATCCAACTAATCAATTAACTAATTTTAAAAAAAAACAATTATCCAACTAATCAACTAACTAATTAACCAACCAATTATCCAACTAATCAACTAACTAACTAACCAACCAATTAACTAACGGAAGAACTTACTAACCAACGAACTACCTCGTTGTGTCCCCATTATATGCTCTAGCTCCCTGAATCATCTCTTCCGATTCGACCGAGGAGGGACATCGCGAGATTCCCGCTTACCCTCGACGCATCTGTAGACGACCTCCAGGTAGGAGACGAAATCTCGCTGACACGGATGGAAATCGACGAGACTTCGTATGCTGACGTCACACGAGGCCCGGATGGCGCACTGGGCGTCGAAGTAGGCCTTGACGTCTTTTGTGCAGCCGATGTTGAAGTCGCCACTGATGCATTTGCCCGGCCTCATCCGACCGAACTTGGCCGAATCGATAAGGATCACGTGACCGAGGTCACAGGTCACGTTGAAAGACTCGTTCAGGCAGAACTCAAGCACGTCTAAACATCAGCAACAATTTTAAATTAATTTATATAGCGCCTCAAACGTATATCTACTCGCCTAGATATGGACTCTTGGTTCTTGACCTGGAACAGAACCATTCCTGCCTGGCGATTTTGTCTTGACTGAGCGCCTGTGATTAAGCTGGTTCTCGCGACTCAGCTTTCGTTGGGTGCTGTATACAATTCTCAAGCTTACGATTACGATTACTCCTCAGTGCTTTCAGATGGGCACCTCGCTCGTGCACCTAACATACCAACAAATATTGCACTCGATCTAAGGGGAACTTTCACTGTTGTTGTGCGCCTTGTCAGTGCAAACAAAGGCTGCTATCTCACCGGAACAGACATTCGGGTCTCGCGCTTTTGTCGGCGGATGGTCCAAAGCTCTGGAATTTACTCTGTCAGTTCTTTAATGTCCTTCGGATCTAAGCTAGAGGCTTGTCTATTTCCACTTGCTTAAACGTAAACGGTTTTATATAGCGACCGTATGGCCTCGACCCTGTGCATTTTTGCAATGAACTGATCGGGTGAGATGCTTCAACACCGCTGCCAGCTTGACTGGGCGCCAATCCGTTTAAAGTCCCCATGTATGGACCGTGCTAGCCCGAGATTAAAATCTCTGAAATACTTATAGCCACTATGGGTATTCGAACCGGCATCCTGACGCACAGAGGCGCCTTGACGTAAGCTTTAACCAATGAACTAACCAGGCCAGCTATCCAACGTAGCCAGATTTCTGGTTTTCCTGACAGATGACTATTGGCTACATTATCACTTGAAGCGAGAATCGATTGATGCCTTGTGCATCATGATAATGGCGCTATAGAAGTCAACATGTTCGATTCCGACGAGTCGGAACTTTTCAGTTCCCGCATTTCATCAATGTCTGTGCATTTTCAATTTCATCGTCGTCGTTTACAGCGAGACTCCAGGTGTCGCTAGCGGCGTCAAAGTACACAGCTAGATAGCGTAACACTTGGACGATCCCCTCTCCTCAGGAAAGAAGATCATTAGTCAACGAAGCCTATACACACGGTGCATGCATACATACATATACACAAATAAGTATACATATATACATATTATATACATACTTATATATGTGTATGTCTATATAAAACACTTGCATGTGTGAACTTGTCTATGCCAAGCATATATACAAAGTCAATGACGAGTGTATCTGATCTAGGGGCAAGGAGTACCCAAATAAACATGTATAAATAGCCTAAAATACATATAATACCCATCATATCACGTGATATACGAAACATTCTTTACAATAAGCACTGTATATATATATATATATATATATATATATATATATATATATATATATATATATATATATATATATATATATATATATATATATATATATATATATATATACATACATATACAAACAATCTGCTTGTGAGGTGCTGCAGCGTAGTTGGTTTTGAGGGCTTAGCCATTGTTCAACACGGATGTATAGAACGCAGGAGACAGAAATACAGACAGACGGTCAGAGAGACAGACAGGCAGGCAGAAAGACAGACAGCGAGGAGAGAGACGGAGTGTCTGAGAAAATGGGAAAGCGAGAAAGAGTAAGACAGGGAGTGAGAAGCAGTAAGACGGAGAAAAAGACAGAGCATAGTGGGTGAGAAACTGAGACAGAGAGAGAGAATGATCGAGGTAGACATACAGACAGACAGACAGACAGACACAGAGACCGACAGACAGAGACAGACAGTGAAAGAGTATCTTTATAAAGGCGACGTTCGTGAAAGCCGAAAAGCAATCTTCTCGATGCCAAGTTGGCTAGCGTCGGCCATCCGTCTTGGCCGGACAGAGCAGCCGCGGCTTTCGATAATGGCTTGTTGTCAGCTGGATGGCGTTCGGTGGAGGCAACACGACAGTCTCACTTCAACTTTGGAAGCCACGGATTCAGACGCAGGATATAAGGCAGCACCCTTCCTTAAAGCAATCCATCCATCCATGCATCCACATTCATCCGTCCACCCACCCATCCTTCCTCCTCCCTCCCTCTCTCCCTCCGCCTCTCGCTCTCTTCCTCTCTCTCCCTCCCTCCCTCCCTTCCTTCCTCCATCCATCCATCCATCGCTCGAACGCCTCAAGTCGACACGAAAGACCTGTGGAATGCCTTAGGCTAACAGCATAAACTGCGAACTGCGAGAGAGAGACAGAGAGAGAGAGAGAGAGAGAGAGGGGGGAGAGAGAAAGAGACAGACAGAGAGACAGAGAGACAGAGAGACAGAGAGACAGAGAGACAGAGAGAGACAGAGAGAGACAGAGAGAGACAGAGAGAGACAGAGATAGAGAGAGAGAGAGAGAGAGAGAGAGAGAGAGACAGAGAGACAGAGAGAGAGAGAGAGAGAGAGAGAGAGAGAGAGAGACTGATGCCAGAGAAAAATGTCTGCCTTCTGCGTCGAAGGTATGCAGTTGGTGGACTGGTCCATAGGAGGTCTGCAGTTCGCTGGTGGTCTGATCCCATGGGGTGGTCTCGATGGTCTGCAGTTCATGGGCGGACTAATCACTTTGTGGTCTGGTTCGCGAATGGTCTGATTGGTGGGTGGTCTTTCTTTAGGTGGTCTAGTTCGTGGTCTGATTGGTGAGTGGTCTCTCTTTAAGTGGTCTGGTTCGTAGTTGTCTGTTTTTGGGCGGTCAATAAATGAGCTAACTTTTGGTTCGAGTGGGAGATCATGGCACTGATTGTCACTGGTGCGGTTGAATGAATTGTTTGTCGCTGTTAGTCAGATATTGATGGCTTGCTAACTGAATGGAAAGAAATATGGGTAAATTCACAGGTAAGAAAAGGTAAAGGTAACATAGGCCAAAATGTTTACATTTCCCTTATTCTCTCACAGAAAGCACTGTCCAGTCGTCAGAAGGATGTCGCCGCTAAAATGGTCTTTCATTTCGGAAGAGCATCAGATGGGTGAGTTGTTCAACGATCAGGTTTGTCCATTTGCTGACTCACTCAGGGAGGCAGACAACCAAACAGACTGCCATACATAGGCTGAAAGAGACGCAGACACATACAGAGACAAACAGCAAACAGACATAGACATTTACCTAGAAAATAGCAGAGCCAGACATACACACAAATATACAGGCAAAACACAGACAAATAGCACAGACAGAGACAGACAGACAGACAGACGGACACAGACAAGCAAACAAAGACAAATTGCACAAAGACAAACAGCCAGCCACACAGACAGACACATACAGATACTGACGGAAAGACGCATTATATAGGAACAGTTTACGATAGGCTGGCAAACTGTATCAGGTCAGCGAGGTCAGCAATCGGCAGATGGCAGACGGCGCCACACGAGGAGGTCACGATCGGGGTCAGTTGTTTCCCCTACACTTTCGGCTGAGCCGACGAATCGAAACTATTAGTCGCCAGAGGACGCTATCGTAAAACACGCATGCGCAGTCAACGTAACGCACATCTACATCAAAAATAAATCCGACCTGAATTCGAACCAAGGACGTTCGGATTACTTGGAGAAAGAGCTAATCCCGTGAGACAGCCGTGTCTATGAAGGGCTAGCGACTTCATTTTCTTAGTCTTGGCGTATCTAACTTACTCTGATCTACTGTTATGCCTTATAGATGAATTCTTAATGAATAATAACACCACTTAGGCTATCGTAGAGTTATTTAAAATGCGCTATATTAAGTTATTAAATACTACATACATACACATGTACAAACAATTATATTCATGCATACTTTAAACAATATATATATCATGCATATATAGAGACATATATATAGAGAGAGAGAAGAGAGACATACACACATACATACATACTCATATATATTCAAACAAACATACAATACATAGGCCTACATACAGTCGATTCCATTCTAATCTACTCGCACTACGCTCTACAAGTTGGTAGGGGCGTAAGCTGGGAAGTAAACGGCAAGTCCTGCAGTTCGCTGACCCCCTGTCCAAGGCCTTGGGATTCGTCCATCGCCGGCTGAAGGACCAAAGAGTGGGAAACGAGTGCATTCCCTACATTCCACTAGGAGACATCGCAGCTTTAAAAACTCAAATTCTCACTGACTAGGATGGAAGGAAGTTACTTTCGACGGAGTAAAAGGGTCAAGGACAAGCGCTCAAGTCACCACCAAAGGACATCTTGGTAAATAATGTCGAGGCGAACCATCTGCGCTCGGCTGAAGAACACGAACTCGTTATGGGTCACTTTATAAGCAATTTTCGACCTATGCATACATGCACATACACAAATATACACATATATATATGTATCACACATGTATTCGTTAACATTTGCATAAATATATATCAACTCTTACAAATTTGTGTATATATATTTTAAAAGGGTACTCTCAAATGCGTCTTGGTCTAAACGTTAGCAGACATTAAATGTCAGACAGACAAGGACAGGCAAAGAAAGACAGACAGACAAAGACAGACAGGCAAAGACACCGACAGGCAAAGACAGACAGACAAAGACAGACAGTCAAATACAGATAGATAAAGACGGATAGACAAAGACAGATAGGCAGACAGATAAACAAAGACAGACAGTCGGAACGTTAGCTACCGTCGCTGCAGTCGGTGTAGCCTGTATTTCACAGAGGACTGACTCGCCTGTCACTGGGAATATAGGGCAGAATCAATCACAGTTAGCGCTACATAAAAGAATAATCGCCGATCGAAAGCAAAGGATTTCGGGAATTCTGGGGCCTGCTTAGCGGAAGATAACGGCGCAACGGACGACAGGAAATTGCAATAAATCGCCAATTTCAAAGCATGTCAGATTCACTGACTTCCGATCTGACGTTACCCATAATGCTGTTCGTTTCCGGTTGCTTTGACCTCGCACGCCATGACCTCTACCTCTACCTCTATAAACGCTTTCTCTGAAGTACCACCCAGTAAGAATCAGGGGTGGACAATGCTCTGCCAATAGCCAACCCCCGGTGCCATTTTATGGACGCAACGTTTTGTTTTTAAAAATAAAATTAACAAATGAAACGCCCCATTAATTTATTCCCCACGGGGTCGCGAGGCTCGTTCTTTATTCACGCTTTTTGAAAGTATTGTCTGGAAACAACGGACACTTTAGCAGCCAGAACTTCCATAAACATTGACTGTCTGATGACGACGCAGTCATTCAATCATGTTGTAACCCAGTGCAAGTCATCGAAGCGACTGAATGCGTGGTACGCTCATCATACTAGTTGATTGGAATAATTAACTGCCTAAATAAACATTAGACAAAGATATCTGGCATATACATTACACAAAAATGTCTTCTATCTACATTAGTGTCTGCTGTCAATAGAACTTCAATTAGACCGCGCAGAAGTCTCGAAAGAAAAAATTCAAATTCTGTAGGTGTGACAGTGAGGTAAGCGCCGGATCAAAGGTACTTTGGGTAATGCTCACTTATTAAGAGCAGTTGATTTTATAGATCTATAATTCCTTAGATTTACGCCTGAGTCTTAGTTTTTAGATTTAGTCCCTAGGTTAGGCTTAGTCCAAATGTTTAGTCCCTACATTTGTTAATTAGGATTTTCTTTAGGTTTATTCCTTAGGATTATTCCTTAGGCTTAGTTCCTGAACATAGTTCTTAGATTTTGTCCTTTCGTTAAGACCTCAACATTAGTATTAAGGTTAGTCGTTAGGTTTAGTCCTTACACTGAGTCCTTAGGCTTTGTCCTTAAATTTACTCTTTAGGTTTATTCCTTAGTTCTGGGAGTTAACGATATTTCGACTGAAGCCCAAAAACGTCAGCAACGATCCAGCAAACGGACGGTCTTTCTTGAAACATCCCGTGGCCAATCGGCAATAAATTTCCAACTCCGCTGGACGCATTGGGAATTGAACCCCGACCGCAGTTCTTGATCCACGTAACCCGCAAGGGCAGGTTGTCTGGTTGTTAGATTGTTTGCGTCGGCTTCGCGCTTCAGCCGAAGATTCCATGACCTTATTCCGGTGCCTCCAAAGACTGGCGCGTAATTTATCAGCGCTTAGCCTACTTAGCTATAAATGATTACCACTGTCAGTGGGAAGATCAGATGGCTAGGAAGAGAACTCGCCACCGGTCCTTATATGCCGAGGCTAAGAAAAATGAAGTCGCTAACACTTCGGACCATGGCAGACTCTCAGAGCTTGCATAAGAAGCTGCACAATTTCTTCTTCTGCTACCTAACTGTAAGTAACATCGGTAAAATGAATCAAACAGCTCATTCTAACATCACAGATAATGCAAATGAATTCGCAAATCCCTGTAACGAACTGACTGAGCCAAGAATTGCACGAAAATTGCAACATTCGTTCTGTCAGTTCTTGATTCACTTAGGTCTAAACTTAAGACTCATCTGTTTCAACTTGCTTACCCACCGTAGCCTTACTTCTGGTTTCTCTGACCCATAGAATTTGACCCGGCTTCTCCAACGGTTTCTGAGTTTGATTACGACTTCACTTGAAGCGACCATCGACTGATGCCTTGGACATTATGTGGAAGTCATTATATTATATAACATAAATTACACTATATAAATGTAAATGTAATTGCAAATTTGTATAGCACTTGTTCAAGAGAAACACCGCAACAGCACAAATTGGGAATGTCGCCCTCAATAGGTGGCGCTGGAGTGAAAGCGGACCCACAATTCCACATCCGGTTGCTTTTGTGACCGTAAGTCACGAACGCCAACCATATCGTGTCATTATTTTCGTATGAATCGATGACAGTTTGCCTGCCACAACGCAGACTGCTTCAAGTCATATCAAACACACACACACGCCATCCGGTGGATTAAAGTACGACATTCTGTATTACAAAATAACTGCGCTGCATAAATTACAATCGAACCACTCTATATCTGCTATATCAAAACAGCGCTCTATAAGTTACAACTGAACTGCACTAAATAAACTGCAAAAGAACTGAGGTACATAAGCTACAGTAAAACTGTATTACGCCCATATAATTTACATTAAACTGCGCTAGATAAGTAAAAATAAATTGTTTTATTTAAGTTACTATTAACCTGCGTCGTATACACAGCGTGTAAGTGGCATCTTTCACCCGAAGCGCCCTCTTTCATTCGTCCACTTATCCCGTCCATCGATCACCAATTCATCCGATCCAATCCCGAATTCACTATCCGTTGCGCCATTCACCCATTCATCCACTTCCCGGCGCCTCTTGAATCCCTCTGAATGGACCCTGGGCGTAAGAAACTCGGGCGTTCAATGGGAAAGGCAAGTGGCCGCGCAATAAATCCCGCTCACCGGAAGTGCCGACCATCGATGTAAATACATCGGGACATTTCGCCGACCGAAATAGTCTGTCTATTTCGACACTTCCGGGGACACTCTTCGTTCTCCGTCCTTGACGACTGTATCGACAACGATCGCCGCTTCTGTGTTTCGTCAGCTTGGACGCCATTTCCGTTTCCGGTCTGTGCGGAGTGGCGATACATAAACTGTTTGCGGTCGAGTTCCGTTGCCGGGGAAATTTAAACGTGGCGATCGAAGCAGCGGTGACGGGGTTGGAAAGGAAAGCCGTGCGAATATGTGCAGTGAGTGGAGGATTGGACTCGTGAAGAAGAATGATCAGAAGAAAGAGCAACAGGCGGTGATTAGCATGAGTACGATGACGATGATGTCTGATGACTGATGATAATGACTACAATGATGATGATGATTCATAATAATAAATTATGTTGTTGTTGACGATGATGATGATGATGATGATGATCATCATCATCATCATGATCATCATGATGTTGTTGCAGTCAACTATAATGACGATGATGATGGTAATTACGACGAAGATTACAAGAAAGAGAGTGATGATGACGAATGATGACGACTACAAGGATTATTACGGCGACGACAACTAGACTGATGATTGATGACGATGACAACTATAATGATGACGACCATGATAACGACCATTTCCATGATCACATTTGGTCGTTATAACGGTCAAGCATATCACGAAGAAAAGGATGATGATCGTGAATGTGCTCGACTATCTATAATGACTAATCAGAGGATAAAAAAGGAGGAGGAAGAAGAAGAAGGAATGGCCGTAGGAGGAATATTAGGAGCGGCAGGAGGAGGGAAGGAGGAGGAGGAAGGGCAGAAGGAAGAGGAGAAGGAGGAGGAATGAGAGAAGTACGGACAAAAGAAGGCGGAAGGGTCGAGGAAGGACGAAGTGAAGCAGCAGAAAAAGTAGAAGAACAGAAGGAAGAAGAGGAGGAGGAATGACAAAAGGAGGATGGAAGGAGGAGGAAGGGCAGAAGGAAGTAGTGGAGGATGAATGCGAAAAGGATGGGAGGATAAAGGGCAGAAAAAGAATGGAGGAGAAGGAGGAAGAAGAGGAGGAGGAAGAGGAGTAGGAAGTGCAGAAGGAGGAGAAGGAAACAGAAGATGGTGGAGGAGTACAACGACGACTATTTGATGACGGTCAGTTGGAACGACTTCATACAATCGGACAAACCAACGGAAACCATAAAATAGGATCTTAATAATAAATGACTATTCGGCGTAGCATCTCCGGTAATAACGAATCGACAGCGACATTCATAAAGCGAAATTGAATTTTTAAAACAGCAATGATACAGCGTTTCGACGACGTCCAAGCGACGACATCCCTCCGCCCCCACGAGACTCACCCGTCGTCGTCTTACAATGAGCTCTCTTTTGACAGCTGTCATTTAAGGCCAAGATTTAATAGGTCTGCAAGGCGCCTCAGTAGACGCACCACCACAGCTACAAGGGCGCATCCAGGGAGGGACAATCCGGCTATACCCCTCCGTCTGAGTTTGGAATAACGAACATGCCAGAACAGATCTTAGGATGAGATGCAATGCGGCAGTAGTTTGAAAAGTGTGCATCTCTTGAGTGTGTTAAATTTAATATAGTCAAATTTATAAACTAATATAGAGTTTAACCTAACAGCCTAATAACCTAATAATCTAACAGCGTAAATTCGCCAATTGCGACAAGAACGAATTTTAACGAAGTTGTATACCGAAATCCAAACGTAACAGATACGAATCGTAATGATAAACTTGAAAATTTCTAAGCGCCACTTAAGAGCTAAGCGCAGAGCACCGGCTTGTCTTAGAATGCTACGTCAAGTCAGAGGGGTTGTCCAGAAATATCGTATGATTATGAAGAACAGATCCGGGACCGGGAGACAAGAGATAAATGAGGGGGAGCAGAGAAATTCGCCAAAAACTTGCAAACTAATTTCGGCCATAAAAGATGAAATACGTCTCATTAATAAACCTTCTACAACAAGGAACAATCGCAAATCTATGAAGATGATAAATACGCCCCAGTTGTTTACCCTCTCCTCTTTTTTAATCCTCTGGATACGCCTCTGCGGCCCTTCCTCTGACAAGGTCATTTCCATTTCACGCGGTTGGCCAAGTCTTCATCTCTTGTGATTGGCAGGAACGAGGAGCAAAGTCGAGAAAGGCTTGGCGGAATACTAAGCGAACCATCTTTAGGCAGATCAATCGAGGCCGGGGAGGGGGAGGCCTCCGCTCAGCCGACCTACTAAGAAGTCAGTCGCGTTGGCTGCCGTCGCCTGAATTTCAAAAGAAACGACGACTACTGACGATGTTTGCCGAAGTTCGATTGCAAAAACATCGATTGATTTCTTCTTTGCCCCGAAACGATCTAGGCCGACAAAGCAAACAGTCGCTGGCGGGGCATGTTGGGTTCACGCTGCCGCATGAGTCCGCGGTTCGAATCCTACTGCGTCTCCTGGATCTACTGTAATGTGTACCCAGCCTATCTCACGCACAGCATCTACGCGACAGTTCGGGAAAATGTCCCTTATGCACACATGCATGCACGTACACACAAACATACACAAATAAATACATACATATACAAATACATACACACATACACATATATACATATACATACATCCACATACATACCAACATATATACCAACATACATACATACATACACACATACATATACATACATCCACATACATACCAACATATATACCAACATACATACATACATACACATATATGCACATAAATACATACATACACGCATGCATTTATTCAGCAAATTCATATTCCTCCTGTTCCAGACATCCACTCATAAGCTCAGTCCATCCAGGGCGAAAGAGAACCGTGTGGTCATAAATAAACCGGTCACTGTGCTTAATAACCAGACACATGTCTACGAACGGTCTGGTTACAGCAGTGTCTGGTATTTCCAGACACAAGACCACGCGCTAATGTGTATTCTCGCAAGCGCGTGAGTTTCATGCGAATGAGAATGGACGAGAACGGTGGGTCAAGCGGTCAGTCTTACCTCCTGCAGTGGACGGGCTCTGTCCAGCTGTTGTCGTCGTCGTCGTTCGACTGGCCAGCGAGACGGTGACCGAGTGGACAAGACCGAGTAGAACGATGACCGATCGACTGGACATTGCGGTCAACGGATGGACATCGATTCGGTCGAGTTAATTGACGTCGACGTTTTCGTTTTTCGTCGGAAGAAAAGAGGCGATTCCTCCGTCCGCTGAAGAGGTCCTTCGCTGAAAGAAAACAGTTTCATGTAATCTAACATGTAACGTAAAAAGATGCTTATATAGCGCCTATTGTAACGTAATGCAAAAAACAACGGGATACTAAAATGTCGCCTTGCTGACGAGGTTCCTTTAGGAACAATCTTCCTTTAAATACACGTCCTATACCACCCGATTCAACTCAACATTTGTTCTCTGTTTATCTCAAGTCGCACTTGTCTAGATTAGTTAGATACCCGCGTAAGCAGCGCTGTTGGAAGCTTCCTAAAGGAGCTGTATACATACTTTGATAGATACATACATATATGCATACATACATATATGCATACATACAGATATGCATACATACATATATGCATACATACATATATGCATACATACAGATATGCATACATACATATATGCATACATACAGATATGCATACATACAGATATGCATACATACATATATGCATACATACAGATATGCATACATACATATATGCATACATACATATATGCATACATACAGATATGCATACATACATATATGCATATGTTCCACTGGCTGTCAAGAAAGGAGAAGATACCAAAGGTTTACGGTCAAATCTAATCTAAAGCAATCTTGAAAGATAACGCGAATTAGGTTTCCTACAAAATCTAATCTGAGGACTTCTATAGCGCCATTAGCACAGTACACAGAGGCGATGGCGACGGTCGCCTCATAACTCGGGAATATCGTCACACCGTATTCTCTCTGTCCTGCGTCTTCGAAGGCCATAGAAGTCGCAGCATAAATCTCCCGCTGCACTCTATTGCATTCCTTTCTGAACATTGGCCTAGTGGTGAAATAAACATGGATTGATTCCCGGAATAATATAGTGTAGTTTCTGTTTAACGATTCTGTGTCATAACGAAGACGATTAGCGTCGCCCCCTCCTTCATCCAGGCTTGGGACTGGCACCACACGAGTTTGGCAAGTGGCCGAGTTGGAATAAAATAGTTTCCTTTTATGATCTAATATTAAAATTTTTATAGCGCCACTCTCAGAAACGCTCCATTACTGCATAAGAGTAGAATAAAATAAGATAGAGTAATTATTTCAGATATCTTTAGTAATATCCGGACAATTTTTCTCTCCATAGGGATTACACTTACGTTACCTAAGATCAGTGTGTAACTATGGGAGGGTGTCTCGGGCCTGAGTATGAAAATGAGGGGGTCTAATCAGAGCCTGAAGAAATACGAACAGACCCCAGAAGGGCATGCAGTTGAAAAATCTGCGGGGGCCGAAACGCGAGGTTACGCCAATGCCTTGAGTAAAAGCAAAAATAAGATGGAAGTAAGCATTTATTAACACATTACATGCCCACCAGCTACACAAGGAACAGACGAATAAATAAATTAATTAATTAAACAAATAGCTAGGTTCATTTCTTACTTGGCGTATTGCTACGTCCTGCAGTGACAAGCATCAGCTCATCTAAACGCTAGACCGTTGCGCGCGGTCGCTCAAGTCTCTCACATGTACTTAATTCCAGATTCAACTCAGTCCAGTCGGCCACACAGTCAGTCTCCAGCTGCCGACTAATTCTCCTAATGTCCGACGCAAGACCCGACCTATTCAACAGAAACCGCCGGCGTCGCCGTTCCGTCAGCCTACACGCATTTCAGAATAATACAGTCGTTTCGTACGCCGGCACGCAGTTCGCGTTCTAGTTTAGACCGATGACGCGAGCGACAGACACGCGATCTCCAATTTAGCGTCTAAACAGAAAACTTTGAAAGGACGCAAACAGACCATCAGGAATAATTCGCCGACGGGCTGACGTGGCCATTAGACTGGACGAACTGACCAAAGATGACCAGCTGCGATACGCTTAATAGATGGCCCGGCGAAAATAAAAGCACTCTGTATATAAGTTGCTGACCACTGCCTCCATCTTGAATAAAATGCCTCTCGTGCGTTCGCACACAACTCCATAAAAAGACTCAATATGTTGAGCCATAATCCCACATTTTTCTATCTCTATTCCAAAATGCGTATGTAGGCCTACCTCACCAACCGCAAAATCACACAAACAGATCTGTGTTAGAAAGTAGTGCGAAATTTGTATGATATAGGGTCTATTACACAGCCTAGACGATAAAGGGTAAAAGCTTAGCAAAATAAATACATCTATGATTAATACGTTCATAATACGTCGTAACAAAAGTCAAAAATAGAAAATCATCATGGTATTACACGAAAATATATTACTACTTTCGACGAGTTGTTTATAAATTTCAACGCAGAAGAAACTTGGCCATTTGCTCTCGTATCCATTGCAGGATAGGCTACGGTTACAAAGACCGAAATATGCGTAGATTAACGTCTTGAGGTGTGATGCATGTAGGCCTACCTCTTGGCCATCGCATGCAGTTAACAGCTAGCTCATCAAGATAGCGTGTTACATTCTTGCACGAAACCAAAACATCATGTTTTCATCAGATCGTTTATATACTACAATATATAAATATATATATATATATATATCTATATATCTACTGTTATATATATATATATATGTACAAATATATATTATATAACATGTTTATATGTACGAAAGAATTTATGTAGGCCTCGATATGTATAAATATATGTTATGTGTGTTTTACACATATAACCGAGCTAGAACCCACTCCTCATCTGTCCTAACACTTCTTCGCCCTCCCGTCACCTCATCCTTAAAATTTGGAAATCGCTCGATAGCCATAGCTGCCCCACCCCTTTGGAATAAACTCCCGCCAGAATTGCGACAGTTGTCTGGTCAATCATACGAACTCACCAACATTTCACCTCTTTCAGTTTCTGCGCAGGTCTTTCACTCAAGACTGAAAACACTTCTTTTCCAGAAATCTTATCCTGATTCTTCCTCTTCCTCTTATCTCTCTTCTCGCTTCAATTTCAAACATCATCCACCGTAGCCGTCCGACTGTCTGAGTGCCTGACTCCTGGATCTTGACCCTTTTGCCTATCGATTTTGTTTTGACTGAGCGCCTGTGAATAAGCTGGTTCCCGCAACTTAGCTTTCGTTGAGCGCTGTAGAAATCTCGAGATTACGATTACGATTACGATTAGAATGAATACTGGTTTGTATTACATCCATCTGTGCATTTTTAAAGCGCCTTTTAAGCACCTTACAAAAGTGTTACCCGCTAGCCTAACTGTCTGTTGTTCAAGTCTGTGTGAGTGAATGTGTGTGTGTGTGCCTGCATGTGCGTAAGCCATAGCATTATAATCTATATTGGCCAGCTGCCAGTTGTCTTAAAAGGAATTATGGCAGGGCTAAATAACATCTGGAAAAGCAGGAAAATCAGTCACAAGACCAAACTAAACGTCTTGAAAACATGTGTGTTTAGCACAGCTCTGTATGCATGTGAGGCATGGACAATCAAAAAGATTGATCAAGATAAGATATTAGCATTTGAAATGTACTATAGACGAATATTACATCTGAATTGGACAATGAAGGTAAAAAATACGGAGGTCCGAAGAAGACTGAGCATAGAAGAAGATCTAATACAAGTAATAATGAGAAGGAAATTACGCTTGTTTGGACACATATGCAGGATAGATGACAATAGAAAAATAAAAAGCGTAATGATGGGAATTATGGACGGAAATGGGAGACAAGGAAGACCTAATAGGGAGTGGACAGATGATATAAGGGATTGGTGTAAGCAAGACTTGCACGCCTTGATAAGAACAGCTCAAGATCGGGAACTGTGGAGACAAGTCACAATGCATGCAGAGGACACGTATACGGACTCCTGGCCCATGGATCATGATGACGCCAGTTGTCTTGCCCATCCCAAATCATATTCACAAGTCGGCTGCAGAAAACACAACTAAGGACAGATGCCATTTATGCATGAAAACATCCGCTCTAAGCACGTGGGCTCAAAGTTGGCGGGCTATTACACAACGGCGGTTAAAAGGATTGTCGGCTGTCTGGCCAGCACTCCCACGCATAAACAAAAATTATATGGTAGCATACACCGTGGCCTACAAACATACATATGCATGGTTTCATGCTCTATAGTTTGCAGACACTGGATGCTAATGGAAGTATCGCCTGGGCGAAGCTAACAAAGGCGCTAAATAAACGCTTATACACACATACATTCATAGCCTACATCTATATTTAAACATAAAATATACATAATCTAATCCTACATACATGGCCTACATCTATATTTAAACATACCGAGGCCTACATACATTCATTCGTACATACATACATGTTAACATACATGATCTAATCCAATGACTTCTATAGCGGAAGAGGAGATCCCGTATATTATAGGTAAGCATGTATTACGTATGTATGCATGCAGTCAGTATACGTTGCATTTTGGTGTACAGTACGTAGGTCTGCTACAGGTAAAAAAATCGAAAACTGGCCCCATATGAAAACGTCTATATAAGACTGATCCCTGCCCTTAAGGCAACAGACTTAACAGCTAAGCCCTGGATCTTACCTCAGAGGCCCAACACTGACCAATCCTGTATTAATCCAATCCTAACTTCATCTGTTCGTTACCGAATCCGACGCCTGGACTGTCGCTAATGATGTCGACGCTATCAGCGGTTCATTCGGTAGGTGGCGCATTGTACTTCCATTGATCGGTGTATCGACACTAGTTCCCCGTGTTTGAGGATATCTTATGACTGCCAGGGTCACCACTGTCGACCTTACCTTGTTTTTAACGATAAATAAGCCATTCTCTGCACTTAACTGCGTGTTATATATGTTTTCGTTTTTTTCCACTGCCACGACGAAAATTAAGGTGTTGAATTTCACTCGCTAGGTGGCGTTTCGTGTTGATGGTTAATAACTCTCTTGTGGATGGAGCCCCACGCGGCCTATGCTCTCCCAGGGCGAGATGAGGTCGGGTTCTTCGGATGCCAAGGGCCAAGTGAATGCGCCGAGAAAAACAAGATTAAAGACGGGCAAGGCTCTTGCACACGATCTACCAATGTCAACAATAACACGAGCATCGCTACATTAGACGCTTTTACGGCGGGAATTATTTTTCCAAGCTTAATCCAATATCTTATACGCCTGGCCATATTCGTATTAGTCTACAAATGTTTGTTTGCTTGTGTGTGTGTGTGTGTGTGTGTGTGTGTGTGTGTGTGTGTGTGTGATAGACAGACAGACAGACAGCAGACAGAGGGAAGGAGGGACAGAGGAGGAAAGGACATAGGGAGGAAGGGACGGATGGATAGATGAATGGATGGCTGGCTGGACGGACGGAGATGGATGTATGGAATAATGAGTGGATGGACAGAGATGGGTGGATGAATGCATGGATAGATGGATGAATAGATGGATGCATGCAAGAATGGAGGGATGAAGGGGATAAGAAATGAGCGAGAAATAGATGGATGGATTGATGGATAGAAGCAAGAATGGAGGGATGAAGGGGATAAGAATTGAGGGAGGAATAGATGGATGGACTGATGGATGGAAGCACGCAAGAAGAGAGGGATGGCTGGGTGGATGGACTTAGGGAGGGAGATCTGTTACTTCGGGCGGAGGTAGGTAGAGAATGACAGAGGAAGGATAACGAAGAAGGGAATGCTATTCTCGCAGTAGGGAGAAACGTCTTGACGAAACAAGGGAATGCGATAAAGGAACAAAGGAATGAGAGAGAGAGAGAGAGAGAGAGAGAGAGAGAGAGAGACAGACAGACAGACAGACAGACAGACAGACAGACAGACAGACAGAGACAGACAGATAGACAGACAGACTGACAGGAAACGAAGAAAGACAAAACGGTACATTGTACAGTCAGGCAGATAGGAAAACTCAACAGAGGCACGAATCTGACACTGCTCAGGCAGACAGAAATGGAGAGAGCAACGGAACGTGAGAAGTCAAGAACTCACAGTTGGATGCAGGACTCTAAAGTTAGATGGGGCATGAGATAACGGGGTCTAGGATGTCGCATAAACAATTAGATAAAATGCCATTTGTATGGGAGGTGTACGTGGCCTGCAATACTTCCCCTCTGCGTCCGCTACTGGCTGCGAAAGAGATAGCGATAGAGCGAGGAAAAAGGGAAACATATCCTTTATTTATAAGGAACAGTGATTTTTATTTCATCTCCTCTCATATAGACTACGTTCACCTATTCAAAGTAGCCAAACTTTTCTTACAAAATAAAATATTCGCATCATGAATTAGAATCAACATAGCTTTCGTAAACAAAACTCCATCCTTCAGCAAGCAGATTAAAAGTAAATGTAAACGTACACGCTTTTCAACAGTGACCATATGCCCTCGAATTAGATCCTAGATCACGTTACATTGGATTACAATAATTTACAAGCGATTACATAAACTTACATAGCTGTATGATATCCAGAGAAAATTCGATTGAAATTGGTAGCTTTCACACAAAGATTAATTTTGGCTTAATCAAATGATTTAAGGTGTTGCAAAATAGGTTTATCGTAATAGTAATCGTAATCTCTAGATTTCTACAGCGCCCAACGAAAGCTAAGTCGCGGGAGCCAGTTTATTCACAGGCGTTCAGTCAAAACAAAATCGAAAGGCAAAAGGGTTCGGTTCCAGGTCAAGATCCAGGATTCAGGCAGTCAGACAGTCGGACGTCTACGGTGGATGGTGTTTAAAATTGAAGCGAAAAGAGAGATAAGGGGAAGAGGGAGAATCAGGATAAGATTTTTGGAAAAGAAATGTTTTCAGTCTTGAGTGAAAGACCAGCGCAGAAACTGAAAGAGGTGAAGTGTTGGTGAGTTCGTATGATGGATCAGATAATTGTCGTAATTCTGGCAGGGGTATATTCCAGAGGGGTGGGGCTGCTATGGCTATGGAGCGATTACCAAATTTTAAGTATGAGGTGACGGGAGGGCGAAGAAATGTTAGGACAGACGAGGACCGGGTTGAACGGAGTGGGTGGATTGTAAATAATTGACGAAGATAGGAGGGTTGGGAGGATTGAAGTGTGTTGTGGGTGAGGGATAAGACTTTGTACTCTATTCGTTCTGGTATTTTAAGCCAGTTAAGTGACTTCAGAACAGGAGTGATATGATGGTATTTGGGAGATTTGGTGACGGCACGAGCGAGAGTATTCTGAATTCCTTGAAGGCGATTTATCTGGGTTTTGTTTATATTGAGGAAAAGTGAATTACAGTAATCAAGTTTTGCATGGACTATGGATGTGGCGATGGTAGGTGCAGTTTTGAAATACAAAAGTATATACGGCTAAGGTTCCGCGTATTAAGCTGCCAGGTCAGTTTGGTTGTCCGTGTTAAAATGTAAATGTACACGTTTTTTATAGCGACCGTTTTGCCTCGACCCTGCTTATTTTTCAATGAATTTATCGGTGAGATCCATTACCACCCCTGTAATTATGCCCACACATTATTTATAGATGTACAGCAACGCTATGTGCATATATTACGCTTAACTTATTTTCTGACTGAATTTAATTCCCTCTTGAATTCTTTACGATTTTAAGTCTTTATCGGCAGCTAAAACAGTGAAGCGTGCCTCGCAAAAGAATCGACCACAGAAACCGACCAAAAATTACGAAACCGGTTTTCGATCATATTGCATTACATACAGCGTATTTACGAAACTATAGAGATTCTCTATGGCGAAATCTCATTTCCGGTGCAATCTGCGTTATCCTCATAGACATCATGAATATTAGACATCATGAATATTAATATTCATATAGACATTCATGATGTCTATGGTTATCCTAGTTTCATGTTTATATGTATAACTGCCTTTCTCGGAAACTTTGAAAAGTAGTTATTTAAAAGTGGTTACCTAATTCCAGACTCTCGCAAAGGTACGATTTCGCCAGAAAGTCGAATGTCGAATAAGAAATTATTATTTCACTCATTTGAAAGATTTCCATAGGAAAACAGGATATAACATTCGAAGAGCGCTCACAAGCTAATCCCTGCCATGGTAATAACGTGTTAGCGACTTCACTTCCTTGGCCTCGGCGTATGAGTAGGATTGGATAGCCATTTCCCTCGCCTTGTGATATTCCCATCGCAGAGCGCAGTCATTTTATTAACAGTCTTTATTTCGCCTAACTAACAAATAACATTCGCCTATTTTGCCGTTGAGAGTCCAGCATGCAAACCACTCAGCTAACAAACATTGTTCCACAGATTGCACCAGACATACATAGTACCGCAAATAACAAAAGATAAAGACATGTATCAATAAAAAGCATCACGGGACAGCAGGACAGGCCAGTGAAATGCAGGTCATTCCCACTATAGATATACCAAGGTACGGGTTATCAGGCAGCCCTAGGTCATATGTCGCTTATATACTCGCTTATTTGCTTCTTTAGGTACAGTTTGGCTTTGATTTACATATGTATGCATGTACCCAGATACTTGATAAGCACCCCTCAACAATGCTCTGCTTGTTAGTATATATAAATGGTGTTAATGTTCTTTATAAGAACACATTAGTCTGTGAGCAAATAATGTTCGGATGACTAGTAAGGTCACCACTAGTGGTCTCTTGCATGCACATAGAGCCAAAAAGAAAGAGTTTATACCTTTTTCAGTCTTGAAAATTGTGTCAGAACAAAGTTGTGGTATAGCATTAGGCCCTGTCTTAGGAGTGTCATGTAATACTAGGGCATTAGAACGTAAGGGCATTAGAACGTAGTAATGCATAACTAAGTGAAGCCAAGCTAACTAAAGGAAGGTAAGCTAAATAAGTTAAGATTCAAGAAAACTACAGCTAAAAGTTAAGACGTACTTACAGCTGCTTGAGATCACTAAGTCGATGAAAAACTTGATTTTCAATTTCTGATATCTGATTCTTGTAGAGATAGCTACAAAAATGAACATTATTTATCAATGGTTATTAAATTAATTTAGAAAGTTTAGCTCATTCAGTGGACGAGTGAAAGCAAGCAGAAAGCATTTATTCATCCACTCATCCATGCATCCATCCATCAATCCATACATCAGTCAATCCATACATCCAAAACTATCCTCTTTTAAAGCCAAGTATTGCACAAGACATGTGTCAACAAATTATAAAAATGAAAATCGTTGTCTCTCAATAGATCATTCCATAAAATGCCTCAGACTAAATTAGTCTGAGTGTCTTTTATTCCTAATTAGCTGATTAGACTAATTACATCCTAAATATATCCTTATTATATATAGAATGTTAATGAGTAACAACTAATCAGAAAAAATGTAAACATTTATTAAGTTTTTCTATTTTATCTAATCTAATGTAATCTAATCTAATGACTTCTATAATGCTGTTATAATGCATAAGGCATCAGTCAAGGGTTGCTTGAAGTGAAACTTCTTCAGTCAAGAATTATACTCCACTGGAGAAGTCTAGTAGAAACCTGATATTACTGTATATATCACACCACTATTATTTTGTATTTCTGTTCTTTATGTAGCACCAATATTTAACCACTAAGCATCAATGATATAAAAGAATTATCCATGAAGTATTCAATAGCTAGCGTTTCTAGCACCTCTGACCTGGCACCATTACTACCTTAATATCACTAAATACATAATTTATTATTAAGGTCACTTGAAATGCATTATAGCTAAACCAGTCTGCAGTGGGGTTTGGCTCTTCAGGGTGACATGTTGAACACCAGCATCGACTGTCTCGTGTACAGGTTACTAAGTAGTCCTATAGTTGTTGGCTGATTCAGTAAATGGCTTTGAACTGAATGGAATATTAATATGAAGGACTTGTTTAAGTGCCTCACACAGAGACTGTCTCAGTGGATGAGATTTGAATCCACACAATCGGTGTTACAAGATGAGTGCTCAACAGTTAATTATAATTAGACAAAACAATCTCTATCTGCAACAACCAGACTGCCGTGGCACCCATTGAAACTGGCAGAGGTGGAGGTAAAAATGAGGAACATTTAGTGGTTATGGAAAACTACTGATATGACAATGGTATGACAATTATGACAATAGAATAATCTTCCACTTTACTTCTACAGACTGCTTGGCAAGACTTACTTCACCATACATTCTCTGTTCATCTCAAAGCAGTGGGCCATGCATGCAACAGTTTTGAAAGGTGCTATATATAAAAGGCTTGTTCTTAATTGTTAGTTCAGTAATTAATTAGTTAACGTGGACATACATACAACAATGCCTCAGAACCTCAATACATACACAAACATGCGTACATGATGATGGTGATGATGAAAAAGTAAATGAGCATGATGGGGAACTGGATGAGGTTGGTGATATGGAGAATGTTGATGTCTGTGATGGCATGTTGTTTTTATTTTCAGTTGTGACTGCAGCCCAGACAAAGAACCTTATCGATGCCAGAGTCAATGGTCCAAAGGTCAGAATGGGAAGTGCATCACGCAGGAAAGTAACACAACGCGCCTTTTTAGTACTTTGCTGTTAGTATTAGTATTCAAAGTGTTGGTCATAATGCTTGTAATTTATAACGACTAGTATTTTAAAAATCATTATAGTATACCTTGTTGTTTGTTACAAGTTTAACAAGTGTTATCATTATTGTGTAACACAGTTTGTATTTTTTATCATTAGTGTTGTTATTAGCACTATAAAGTAAGATACTTCTAACACTTATACTGCATACTTCTCAACATTGGTCATTAGGCACATGGTCTGTGGATTGAGGGTATTTCAAGTGGAGGACAAATGTGACAAACATAATCTGACAATGGGACAACCTTTCTTTATGATTTAAACACGGCTGGACAATGAGTTCTCAGTTGCAAGGGACATTTTGTAATTCAAAGCCTGGGCGCAGAGTTGAAAGGCTAATGAATTTTGCAATGTGCCACCCATTATTTCTCCTGTGATCAGTTTTGTTATTGTTATTACTGTTGCTCTGGTTTCTGTTGTCATAGTGATAGCCGTCCCCAGGGAACTGCTGTTTATAAGGTCGCCGATGACACTAGTCGATTTGGAGTTCCAGTCATAGCTGATGGGGGGATACAGAACGTTGGTCACATCATGAAAGCACTGGCACTTGGCACCTCAACAGGTAAGCCAATTAATAACTGTGGTACCTGGGCAGTTATGTGGTCCGTAATTGGGTACCCAGGTACATGTGGCTTGTCAATGGGTAATTGTAATTTGTAATTTTAATTGAAAATTTATATAGCACCTCTTCACAAAAGACTCATCAGAGGCACTCACAACGTAACGGGCCATGCATGAATACTTAGGTACTCAAGCATGGCCTGTTAATGGGTACCCAGGTACTTGTGTGTGGCCTATCATTAGGTATCCTTGAGTGGTTACCAAGGAGTTCATGTGGCCTGTTGGTTACGTGACAAAAGTACAAGCAATGAAGTATTACATAACAATTTTATGTTTGACTATTCATGTGTTTGTTGACTAACGAACGTTCATTCATGCACACAGCTCCTTTGAGAGGTTCTTAATTAAACAGCGACTGATGACCAGTCAAGTAGCTTTATCTGCTTATGGAAAGCACACATGCGTTACATGGAAGAGAACAAATAAAGATTACAACATATGCAAATAATTATAATCAATGGGCATGCACAGCTGAACTTAACTAAACGTACATCGGTTCAGAAAACTGCTTTTAGTTCTACCAGGTGGCAGCATAAAAGAGTGTACTGTCTTGTGAAGAGAGTACTTGTCCTTGCAAGTCGAGTCAATGTTAGAAGTAAACCACGTCATTAAACATTTGGCAGAAGAAAGTTCCCCCAAGCTGCTTGCCAGATGGTGTGAGCTAGACAACTATAAAGTGAACGTATCTCACTCACCCTTTATTGTGCAGTTTTCAGATCTTCCTGTCGGGGTCGACGCCCGTCTATAATTCTCTTCCATGTCAACCCACTACAGTGGGGGCCAGGCTTATGTGATGGCGGCCTGTACTCGCCATGTCGCCTCTCCGTCAAAGGGTATGCAGTGTTTTTTAACTGTAACGACGCCACTCGTTACACCATTGCACCCTGGTGGAGGGGCCGCTGTTGGTCCGCGGCTGCTTATTCGTCGGGAGACCGTCCCGCTTATTTCGCAGCTAACCTCCATACTGAAGGCCTTTCCACCATCCGCCACCTGTGGACGCGCTGGGTTGCAGTTCAGCTCTGCCCACTTCCCAGAGATTGGGTGCAAAATAGGGGGTTTTGTTGTTTCAGTGAGGATGGGGTCTCTGGTGGCAGGATGGCTGGCATGACCAAGTCGCCAGGTGAATATTTCCATTCAGAGGGCAAACGACTGAAGAAGTATTGAAGAATGGGCTCCATGGATGCAATGCACCAACACACGATCAGTCGACAGATGTTTCAGGTCAGGAATCTGTTCATTTGTTGCTTCAGATGAAGACGTTGCAAGAGCGACTGACAGAGTGTGCCCGGGAAACAGTAGTTATGGCATATAATATAATGTAACTGTGCATTTTTGTAGCGCCTTCAAAAATCTCTACTGAAGGCTCTGATATTTGTAACATCTGTGTAGCATTGTTGTAAAATGTGCAAGGCACTAGGCGTGATTCGGTTATGCTGAGCAGTAACATGGCTAACTCTGACGAAACGCATCAGCATCTTTATGTAACTGTTGAATGTTTAACAGGTGAAGGTTAAGTGCCGCTGTAAATAGGTAGGGGGCTGTGCACAGATGCCACTGTAAATGGTGTCCGGGTCAACTATTAGTGGTAAAAAGCTAATAGCACAGAACAAGCACTGCTATCAATGGTGAAAAAGTAAAGGCAATGCACAAGAGCTGCCGCTCTAAATGGCTAAAGGTAAACGCAACACATAAGTGCCAACATCAGCGGTAAATAGGAAAAGGGATCAAGAGTGTTGTTATAGGAATGCACAACCAATCAGTCTAAATTTTTCAGTTGTTTATCATGTGCTTTAGTTGATCCTTCTTACTGTATTTGTTTAACTGTTTTATTGACTTAATCGGTTTGCTTGACAGTGAAATGGCAAAGGTCAAGGTTGCACAAGGCGTTACTGGTTCTGTTAAAGACAAGGGCTCCATTCACAAATATGTGCCATATTTAATCACCAGAGACCAACATGGCTGCCAGCACATCGGCTCAAATGGCTTGCCCATATTGCGGTATGAAGACGAATTTTTTCTGTCATTGCAATTAATTAATCAACAAAAAATTAATCAAAAAAGGAAAGGTTGTCAAGTACGTTCATTGCTCCAAATTTTTGAACAGGGTTCAGTAATGTAAGGTGAGAGATAAGGTAATGTAAGGTGAGGTAAGAAGTACGATACACGACATTATTACATATTATGATGTTTCATATTAATTTCATTCATTTGGATTATAAATATAAATACTTTAATATCCCTTGCATAAACTTTCATAACGATGTTAATAATTGACCAAGATTCTCTAATAAAGACGACATATTTCTTGTGACTTTTGAACTTCAGGTCAGTGATGTACCAGAGCGAACTTAGGTTTGAGAAGAGAACTCACTTAGCTCAACATGAAGGAGTTCAGGGTTTGATTGCTTTAGTATCAGATTATTCATAATTGTAATAATAATAATAATTTAAAAAAATAATAGAACAGTCCCTTAAGCTAACCTGAGAAGCAGCCCATGAAGTGTTAGCAACTTCAGTTTCTTAGCCTTGGAAGGTGAGTATAGGTGGGTTAGTCCTTTCCTTTGCAATCTGCTCTTTCCACGTAGAGAGAACAGTTGATGTGCTCATTTTGTAGCCAGATTCACCTATGGGATCCAGTGGACACAGAAATCTGGAGTCTTTTTGTCCCAGCAGGGACATGAACTCCAACCTTTAGGTTTACAGTTCAGCATGCTAACCCCTAGGCTCTTGTAAACACAACAGAATGGTGTAATCAAAGAAGCCATATCTACAGTATGCTGTAGATTTGATCAGGTGTGAATGGGTTTTCGTTTATCCATTTTAGTCATTAATTTTTGAAGAGAAGCATTGAAACTAACTTAGGTTAAATTAAATTGGACTTACCTGTTATTGCTTAGCATCTTGTTTTCTCTTAAGACCAGTGGTTAACTTCAGCTGGATCTGAGATCCAGCAACTCTGATTTCAAATCTGCCACCTAAAAGTGGTGCCCTGTTACCTAAATTTAGATACAAGCCTAGTCTTTTGTAATGTTATTTAATGCCCTTTAGTAAATGTGTTTTTGGTTTTAAGAATCAGTGACATGCGTCATGTTTCATGCATTTTATGTTATATCTGAATAGCAAATGGTGGGTATCGATTACAGATTTGCCAGATAGGCTTAGGTTTCATATTTGTAACAGCTGGAGAGCCACCACGTCTGGACGAGCAATTTAAGCACTGCTTAAAACTAGACTGAATTGTTCTTGATGAGATTAAATAATCATAAGCTTAGATTAAACTCATGTTATATTCTTTTACATAGTTTATTAGCAAGTCAGTAAACAAGTAGTCTGAATATATTATAATTTTTAATATGTTTTGTTTTATTGTATTTTTAGATCAATAATGAGGCTGTACTAGGGTCTCTGCTTTCGTAGCTCACGTGTTCACCACTTGTCATCAGTAAAAACATTCCAGCAAAAAAGAACATTCTGTTTATGTTGACTTGTTATGCTGTCATTTTTATTGCATTGCCTTTAATGATGCAGTGGAGTCATATTCGATGATCCAAGACATTTTGTAATGTAAACTGAGTAAATTAATATTCACTAATGCAAGTAATGTCACATCATTAGACTTCCTCAAGATTCCATAGAAAATTCCATCATTCTGGGTCACTTTGAAGGCTATCGACACCGTGGCAGACCTCAAATTAACTGGATCGACAATATTCTATCCTGGACTAACCTTTCTGGTTCTTGTCTTCTCACCGCTGCACGCAATAGGCGTCAATGGAGAGCTCTAGTCCATTCATGTAGCCAACCGTCGCGCAGCGATGTTGGTGCTTGACATGACATGACAATGCAAGTAATATAACTGCATTGATTTTTTTAATGTCCCCTGCCATGTGTAACGTCATTGGTGTAATGACACAGTCGTGTCATTTAGTACTGTTTCAAGACCTGTGTGACTGGGAACACGTAATGGCATTAATGGAGCTATTCATTAACATTCCACGGCAGATCTCACGTAATGCAGGAACTATTAAATACGAGTCATTGTTAGTATCTGAAGCGTTTATCAGTGTTCATGTATTTTTAAGTTAGTCCTCCTTGTATTAGTGTTGGTGTATTTTTATTTGGATCGTTTTAAATTGATAATTCTGAGTGAAAATTACAAGAATCCTAAAGTTGAGGAAGAGCACAGAAAAGTCCTAAGCACTATCTAAACGACGTTGTAGCAAGTTTCAGAGCACTTACTATGTGCGTGTTCAGTAATCTGAGGCAAGGATGATTGCTTGCTTAAGGGGCCTAAGACTCTGGCAGATGATTTCAGATATGAGGGGCACTTCAACTGAAAGCCCCTGATTTCACAGATGTTCTGAACCTAGGCTGTTGTCTTCAGTATATGAAGATATCATTGGTTGTTGGTATTCTACATTGAAAGTCAAGCATGCTACTTTAAACTTAAGTGCCATTTGCCAGTAAAGCTGATGAAGGCAACCTAAAGTATTTAATGAAGGACGAACATGTAACACACCTAACACGAGAGTTGCTTCTGGAGCTTTTTTAGATTAAGATATTTAGATATTTAGATTTGATTATGTCAAACAACACAGCATTAGAATAGTCTAGTGAAGAATGGACAAGTTCAAAAGCTAATGTTTAGTCAGTTCATCAATCAGAATGCCTGGTCTGATGAAATGCCGACATGAAAGAAGCAAGACTTGCACATGGAAGTTGCTTATGAAGTCAACAAATCAACATTTACACCAAGACTTTAAGGATCACATGCACATGCGTCACCAAGCAGCAGAATTTGGTAGAGAAATATGTTGGCAAGCAAATGTACTGTCACTGTGTCCAGCAGGACCTTGGGATTAGTCCACTGCCGGCTCAGTCCCCTAAGAGAATGAAATACATTGCTTTAGCAACAGTTATCCTGATAATACTAAACTCTGTCAATTTGTCACAGATCCCTTGAAGGCTGAACGTCAACTCTGCCTGTTGCCTCTACATTTGGTTCTGCTTTGACAATTTTGCAGTCAATCTGGGCAACTCTTCTTACAACCCAAATAACCACAATCATTGGGCCCCCATGAGCCACTAGCGGAAACATGTAGGCTTGCTGTGGGCCTGACAAACGTTGTCACGGAACCAATCCACCACTTTGCCACCAGATTAGTCATTACCAAAACCTATATTCAGAAGAATTGCATGACGATTTCTCAGATTTTTTAATGAACATTCACAAGCTGTAGCAAAGATTGAGTGATGTGAAAATATTGATGAAATTCGAATTGCTTGTACTTCTATAACGCCAAAGACTAATGATCGAGACATTAAAACCAGTTGTCTACATGCAAAGACATTTGATATGGAATAACAAATGCTTGCTCTGTAGCTGCAAATGTTTGCCATAATGTTCCAAAAGCTGCTGTACTATAAAAGCACAAATCAGCATTTGGCCAAAAGTAATTTCTAAACTACAGATGAACAAAATGCAATATCTTTTCCCAATTCCCAAAGTCACTTTACATGGACTGAGTGATAATTAACATAAAATGTCTTTGTCATAATGTAAATTTTGTGAATTCCTAGCACAACTAAAGCTGATTTTCAGGTTACAGCTTCTTTAACTAAAATAAACATGCACTTATTAAATCTTGCAAACCATATCAATAAACTGGCAAATGTGACAGAAATGTTGCAAGATCTACCGGTACTCTAAACAAGTTTCTACCAACGAGAGGTTCTTAAAAGGTGCTATATAATAACCAGACATATACAAGTCCTTGGAGATGTGGCTCTTGGGTTGAGCTTTTTTCACTGTAGCACACATGCACTGATGGATCCAAATGTTTACAAAGGACAGCACATTAACTTTGCAAAAAATTTATACAACTGTGTTTTAGTCATTCTGACCAATTTGGAGGAGGCAACTCAATGGCATGGCCCCAAAATCAGTTGGAGGCAGATCGGCCTCTTACACAAATGTGACCATAGCAGTCTACCAACAAATAGCTAGACAAAGAACGGTCAACATCATACACCCCGGGTTTCAACCCAAGAGCCCCATACTTTCAGTACACTACCTTGACCACTTATTCTGTAGAAGAGCAAATGCTAAATAGCAGACTAGATGCAGAGAATTACAATGACTTCAACGTATCAATAATATAATAATAACAATAAATAATAACCATAATCCATTCATACAACACCTGTTTAAGGGAATCCATAATGCAATAATAATAGTAGTAGTAGTAATAATAATAATACCTGTCCACTGCCAGACACTGATGAGTTCCAGCCATTCCAGACTCAATCTCTTCTCTCCAGATTCATTTTGCTTAACACCTTAGGGTAGAAAACAATAAACTACACTAATAATAATGAACTGATTACAATATTTGTCTAATGCCTACAGAATAACAAAAACGAAGCAAAATCCAAAACGGAAACTCAGAAACAAATCAAAACAATTTGTAAAAGTAACTCAAACGCAAACAAAAAACTCTGAACAAATAAACAGAAGTCAATCTTAAAACAACCCAAAAAGAATAAGATCTTCATTGGCAAATATGGCAACAATTCAACTCTTGTGTTAACGGCAACATTAACTGACTAGTGTGTACCGAGTTCAGGGGTGGCTGTCATTTTGAAGAGGATGGCTAACGACGTCCCACAAATGCTAAAGCTGCTTCAGAACTGCAGGAACCTAAAGTGGATTGAAAAAAACAATTTCCTAATACAGCTTAAACAATTAAGTAAATTCCTAAATTTGATGAATAACTGGAATCCCTAAAAATTTCAGATGTGGCTTAAATGTGATTAATAAATTCATAGAACTGGCTTTAGGAAACAAGCAAACTTTAAAACAAATTTCTACAGACTGGTTGTATATGCAGGTTTTTGAACTGCTTCTTGTAAATTGGACCTTAATGCACAAAACAACATTTTTATAGATTGCCTCAAACACTCATTTCAGAATCGATTTGTCTGAACCGGACCGTAGAGCAAATGAATAAATTTCAGAGACTGTCTTCACATCAAACACTCATTTCAGAAATGGTTCATGTGGACTGGACCTTAGTAAAAAAGTGAACAAATTTGAAGAGATTTGCCTTAAACATACACTTTTGAATCGGTTCTTTAAATTGGACCTTAATGGAATAAAATACCAGCAACTTAATACAGCTTTTAAGCAGTCCCACTCAATAAAACTCAGCAACACCGAAAACACTCCAAATCTTGCTCATAGTTGATGTTTTAACGCTCCAATGATGATGATGATGATCAGTTCTCTGCCCCAAGGCAGGTCCATTCGCGGGGATGAGATGAGTGAGGTGGTTTCCTGTTGCCTTCCTCATGGACAGTTCTGGGTGAGCAACTTGTCCAAGGTTGCTACGTAGTGGCTTGAGGCAGATTCGAACCCTCGACCCTCGGGTTACAAAGCACATACCGCTACACCACCGCGTCCCACTAACCTCCAATAACCAATCTAAACACATTTTAAACCTGTGTACTGGAAAACAAACAAACTGACATTCTACTGAGATTCAAATACAAATCTGCATTTGTCTGACATAACCCAGCCTAAGTGGGAAAAATCAGCATGTGAGAAACGTACCTGGAAGGCAATCAGGCAAGAAATAGGTTCAAAATAATCCTGTGCATAATTTGCACAAACATTCCAAATATATCACTCAACAAATTCATTATATACTTTGTGCTACCTTTACATAACCAATTCTGCACGTAACAAATCTCCTGAATTTACACCAAACAGCTAATTTCTGTTACAGTTTTCTCACAATTTTCTTAAGTATTTGTGCAGAGACTTACATATTAATAAATCTATAACAAAATTACAATATGTGATGAATCAAGCAGTTTTCACCAAATTATTCAGCCCTTCCAGCCTACTCCAATTAAACCAATTTTCGAATTTTTCCCATATAGGCTGTGCTTAGTCACGCACTGTCACAAATGCTCAGATAAGTTATAAGTAAAGTAATAAATACACAAACAAGCAAAACAAATCATTAAATAAATTACATATTACAAATAAACGCAAACCAATACTAATTTTGATTATAGTATCGGTTAAATATTCATTATGACAAACTGCAGCTCACGATTAAGACAGATGAGTTTCTTTAATACTTTATCAATCAAATTATTACTTTACATCACACGGCTAACAAGATGGGATACGATTTTGTTATAACCTACAGTTATTCATTTGTATCATTTCACTATTTTGTCAGTTGCACTTTGGGCAATGCATCAAAATCAATCAATCATTCATTCCATCAATCAGCCAAATCATCTACTGAACATAGTTTATTTGCTACTATTGCCAGTACCTTCCAAAACAACATAATAATCACCACCACCAATCATCACTACATCTATCATCACCATCACCCCAACCCTACTATCATCACCATCACCATCATCATAATCATCACCCTCATCATCAAAACCACCACCACCCACCACCAGACCAATCACTACCTCAGTTGTCAACATCACCACTACAATCGTCATCATAACTGTTAATAAGATGAAATTCAAAAAAACAATCACTTTGCCACAAAATCGGCCTTAACGAAAATCCATGTCTATGGAAAAAGTTACGTGTCACTCATCAAAATCATGAATCACATGATAATTAGACTCGTGAATAAGCTGGTGCCCTACGCTTAGCTTTTAATTTCCAACACTGCTTTCTATACCTGGCATGCAAATCTCTGATTATTCTCTTACTGTAATCGCTGAGCCAAACTACTGTTAGACTCTGAGATAAGCCTTTGCTAAAAACTCAAAGGATACAAAGTTTATCACAAATCAAATAAAATACACGTGTACGTTAATAAGTTAAAAACTTGCTATCTTGACGAACAAACGGTGAACAGTTAGTAAACAAATCACAAGAAAATCATGCAGAACAGCCATGGAATATAATCAGTAAAACTCTGCTGGCTCTAGCCACTTAGAAGTTGTACATTAGCCCTTTGAAAAACCTAGCCATAGCAAAAGCCAGTTGCCGGCATACAACAACCACGGCCAGAGCCACCCACAAAACCTATGGCAAAAAGCAACGCAACATGCATAAAACTCGCACAGCTACTGTGGCCAAAGCCATTTACAAAACCAAGTTGCCTCAAACCATCAATGACCAATGCGGCTAAAATGAGGCGGGGAAGAACTTGGGGCACACCCCTCACCTAGAAGGAGTCATCCTACATTTACCACCGTAGTAAATTAGATCTGATCTAGCCAAGTTCTTCATCAACAGTCCACTACCCACCAACAACCCAAAATTCAGCAATTTAACTTGATGCAACAGTAACATTAATTCATAACCATAAGAAACACTGTATGTATTACAAAAACGGCGCTATAGAAGTCTCTAGATTACGTTAGATTAGATCTCAATAGCAACGACAAAGAAATATGAGCAACTGTTGACCAGGTGCAAAGACATCCAAAGGTAAAACTAGAAAACAGTGATAGCCACGTGGTTGATACAGCCAACCAATAAACTGCATGGCTACAGTAGCCATATGGCATCTAAAACCACATTCCAAGTCACAGAATGGTTAAAACCACACAGGAATCTACAGCCATATAAAAGCACTGTTTTCAATTTATTGGTATGAGTAATACGACTGCGAGCCACAAAACCCAGCCACTGGCTGAAATCAGCCACACGGCTATTAAACCATCTGCTAAATCCTAGGCTGGCTGCTACCACATATAAGCTCGAGCCACTCCAAATGGCTTCATACCAAAGCCACAGCATATAAGAGCCCCACATAAAATTACAAAAAAACAAGTGGCCTGCAAAAATGCAAAGTGATTCATAAAACTTTCTAAAGCCACCTTGTCGGCCAAATGATGTATTTGCAACCGTTGTCTGAGTCGCCAAATGTCAAAACAGACAACCAATGGTCAGTGTTTGTTGCAAGTGCAACCGTTGTCTGCAAGTCTGAATGTAAAAGCTGACAACCGCTGCTCAGTCCTTGTTCATGGCCAATTTCTTCATCTGACGTATGACGGCCGTTGCATTGTATGCTTGCTACAAAAGACAACAAAAGACAACCCGACAGTTACCATGGATTTAATTAGAGTGATGATTTTGTACTGAACAGAGGTAAAGAAAGATAGTGATTCTGCATTTTCAGTTCAAAAAGATAATTAATTGCAGAATTAGACAATATGTTGTGTCAAAGTGCTTTTTATTCTTCAGAAAACAAGACAATAACGAATTACAAAGTTTTAATAAGGGGTCATAAACAATAACACAATACTGCAATTTTGTAGGATTGATGCAATATGACAAGCAGTTACAGTTACAGTTACTGACTGCCAATACAACAAAAAAAATTAGTAAAAGTTGAATAATCAACATGCTTAATTATGTAGCTCCACATTTTCAACCTACCCTGAGACATGCCTCATTAGGTAGACAGCCAAGTTTTAATGCCTTTGCAAGGCTCATAAAAGCCACTTAAAAACCAGTTACGCCAGTAGCTCTTTAAAAAACACTGCCACTGGGAGCCATAACAAGTAGAAATGAGGTGGCCTAGTCAGTCACACACTTCGTCTGCAATCAAATGATTCCAGGTTCGTGCCTGCTGAGTAGACTGTGTCATAACTCTGGAGCACTTGTCTCCATCACCAAGCAGCAGAATTTGGCCGAGACGTAAGTTGGCCAGCAAATGGCACATGGCCCAGCGATGTACTGGCCCTGTGTTCAGGACCATGGAATCTGGTGACCTAAGAGCAGGATATGATAGCCTCCACTACCTCCCACAATGGAACATGGGAACTTTACTATGATGAGGCCATGTTCTATAGCGCATTTTAAGAACCTCACAAATGTGCTAAAAGTTGTCTGTTATAACAGAGTGGTTCTGGTGCACGTAGGTCTACAACCGAATGAAGAATCAATCGACAGCCAACCTTCCATTTGGATTTGGCAAAGTTTTTCTTCATCTGTGCACTGACTGATGCATGGATGTCTTTGTCTAGTGCTGTGTTGCCAGAGATCCTAAGACACAGACAGTAACGGTTTCATAACTCAAGGCCAAGTATAGTAAGTCAGCAGTTACATAAGTTTAAAGCACCACATGCCATCATGAACTAAGATTAGGTAAGCTCCACTGTAACTGAATGAATGGATATTTCCGTCTAGTGCTGCATTACCAGAGATCTTACAACAGCCATTAAAGCTATGGTACGTGAAAGTCTTGGGCACATTAAGTTCAGTTTAGGTCAGTTATAGCAGTCAATTAAGGTGCAATAAGCTATGGTATGGTAAGTTAAGGCATATTCAGTTAATGTATCATAAGTTTAAGAATAGGAGGTTCAGGTATGTATCTGGATACTTGAAAAAATAAGGAAAGGTAAGGTATCAATAAGTATCAGATATGGTAACCTGAGGTTAGGCAAGGTCAGATTAGGTTAGGTGAGTTTTAGTTTAGGTTAATGTGAGGTAAAGAAATGTGAGACTGCCTTACCACTTGTGCTCGAGAGCCTGTTTGCATGTATAGCGAGCCTTGACATCCTTACACATCAGATGTCTTATGAAGTCTTTGGCTGAAAAAGCAGGTAGCAACATAAAGGCAAAGGTAACACACTTGTTCACATGTCTCTACAGAAACTCCTCAGAAGCGGTAAAGGTAAATGAACACATCTGTTTACCTGCCTTTATAGAAACTTCCCAGAAGGGGTAAATGTAACAGGTTTGTTTACATGTCTCTGCAGAAAATTATCAGAAGAGGTAAACATAACACATTCGCTTACATGCCTCTGTAGAAACTTCTCAGAAGCACAAAGGTAAATGAAACACATCTGTTTACACGACTTTGTAGAAACTTCTCAGAAGCACAAAGGTAAATGAAACACATCTGTTTACACGACTTTGTAGAAACTTCTCAGAAGAGGTAAAGGTAACACAGGTAACACTTGTTACATGTCTGTTTGGGGGTTAAAGGTAAAGTAACACATATGTCAGAGAACCTAAGAAATAAGACAAGATGGCTAACCAGAATCTGATATGTCATCCCAGTAGGGCGAATCAAACTCATATTCCGCCTTTAGAATCTGTCGGAACAGTTCGGAATCATTCTCGTCATAGAAAGGTGGATAGCCACAGAGTCTAGAAAACAATACAATACAATATAATTCCTCATCTGATAGTTCAGTGGTGCATTTTGAAGCTGGGCAACAGGAAACAACTCACACACGAGAATTCCTTTTCTGCACTTGCCATCTCCTTGCTGGACAACACATCATTATACAGCATATAAAAAACAACTTGTAAAGGTAATGTAACAAGAAAAATATTAAAGATTGTATCGTATTTGTCACTGTATATGGCACGTCTATCAGAAAAAACTCCCAGCTTAAAAGCCTCAAGGACATAGATCAGTTTTAATCAGGAGATCATCAGTTGAAACAGTTCTGCCTTTCAGAACCACCTAAGCTTGAATAGTAACCAGGAGACTGGTACAGATTAAATGGTAATTCATTCAGCAGTGGCAGTTGGGCCATCTACCTCGAATGTTCTCCCTCTGGATCTGCATGTCCTTGTGGTCCAAAGACGCCACCATATGCACCTGTCACTAACACTTGAAAACTGTTCTCTCGCTGGGGCCAGGTTGAGTCTGATTCTGATAAGGCACTACACAAACGCTCTTGATGCTCAAAGAATGCAAATAACAAATAGGCATAACTCATGAATATGTATAAAACCATATACTGCACAGGCTAAACTCATAACTATATATATGCATACATATAAAAACATGAATAACAGTTATGAGTTGTGAATATGCATTACATAGAAGTTTAACTCGTGTATATATAAATATACATATATACATATATATGTATATATATACACACATAGATGAATAATAAATTAGCAGAACTCACATAACTATGCATATAAAACATGGCAAATGAACAGGCATAAATCTGTAAAGCCACAGATTTGCACACCAAGTTCAAATAAAATGAATCTTTTCCTGTGTAGAGGAATACAGCTCATGAATATGCAAAGAAAACATGAATAATTAATGTGTCTATTCATGAGACTTACAAGATATAGGCGATGACACCAATAGACCAGACATCCACCTCCTTATCATAGGGCTGCTGGGCCAACACCTCAGGCGCTGACATACAACATCAAATTCATTCATTTAATTATTTATTTAATTTCAGCAAACTATTTAAATTTACTAAATGCGTTTTGGTCTCGTGCATTCATTTATCTGACAAATCACACCTGAGTATTGACAGTTAGTGTATGTATATGAACATTTCATATAACCTTAAGACACGCAGAAAATTCCTCCTGAGAACCAACTACACTTGAAAAAAATAAACACATGCAAACATATTCAATTTTAAATGTCATTTAGGTCAAAAGTTAAGACTTACAGTTTTCAGCCTGCTTACCAACTGTAGCCTGACTTCTAGTTTCCGTGACCTACTGAACTTTGAACTCCTCCAACAGATTCTGATGCTTGACTACAGTTTCGCTTAAGCAACCATTGATTGATGCTTTGTGTATCATGATAATGGCACTATAGACTTAGATTTAGATAAGATATACACACATATACATAATCTAAATAATTTAATGACTTCTATAGAGCCTCAACATATACGTTTATATATAGGATTTCTACAGACCATAATAACAGGGCTATAGAAATCATTAGATTAGAAACACATATACTAAACACACATACAACATCTCAGAAACAAGACATGTCCTTGACGTGATTTGGACAGGTGGTCAACACAAGTGCTCACCAAATACGAAATCGTTTCCGCAGCAGTAAATATAGATTCAAACTCCAAAAACCTAAGAGCCAAGAAGAGATTAAGTGATGCTGTGATCTGATAGGCCGGCCAGGTATTAATGCCAGATGCAGTTACCCACCTACGTAGCCAGGTGTGCCACAGGCCGTTGCCATGGCGCCCGACTCAGCAGTCTTAGACAGACCGAAGTCACTGATCATAATCTTGGAGTCCTCGGCCGGACTGTAGTAGAGTAGATTCTCAGGCTGAAAACAAAAACACACAGACTGTCTAGTATGTATGTACCAAAACTAAACTGGAACCATTTACTGATTCGCCAACAAATTTTAATCTAATCTAATCCCTAATGACTTCTACAGCGCCATTATCATAACGCCCAAGGCACCAATCGGTGGCTGTTTCAGGCAAAATCATAATCAAAGATTATAATGTGTTGGAGAGGCCATGTCGAATTCCAGTATGTTAGAGAAAACAGGTGTTAGGCTATAGCAAAAGCTGAAGCAAACTGGTCTTAAGTTTAGACCTGAAAGACGTAAAGAAACACTTTTTTAATTGCAGACAATAACAGTCACATAATGCAAACTTAGGTTTGCAGGTATCAGTGGAGCAATCCAAAAAGGTCAAAGTCTCACTGAATACTGAACTGCCCCATTTACAAATTGAATTTTTGCAGGCGGTTTCAATTTCAACATTCAAACTGGTGTGTCATTTATTGTACAATAAAAATAATAATTGCAAAAACACACGTAATCTAAAAAGTGCAACGACCAGCAACAAACGCTGTTCCACGGCTTCACCAATCACTTGTTGACACTAACACCCGTACAAGCACTGCCTGCTACAGTGGGAAGCCATAATACCAGCAGAAGCTATATAAGTAGTCAGCTGTCTACTGGTATTTTGAACACCTCTTTAAGTCTCCGAGTCCTGTTATAAGTATGCTTGCTGCCGAGTGTTTGGGTGGTGGCAGACCCAAGCCTGAATGAAGGAGGAGTGCAACGCTAATCATCCTTGTTATGACAAAGCGTCATTAAACGGAAACTACTCACACAAACACTACACCCACAATGCTAGTTCCAGCAACACCATTCAGCCTTGGTTGCTGGCAGGAACACATCGGCAGACTTTGATGATCTGAGACACGGAGGTTACAAGCGTCTTAAACTGGAAATCCAAACTGTTCCAAACATTTTCAGCTTTTTTGCCTTTGTCCTTTGAGAGACCTTGGACACCGCGTTGAAGAATTATCAGGGTTGGTCCTATGGCTTTAGAGTCAGAGAACCGTGGCATGTTACGGCCTACTGCTGTCGTCTTTGTTAATGGAGCGTGACTGCTAAACTTACAAGATGCAGTTTTTTCAAACTCTTAGATGTCATGCACCTTTGAGAGGCACTTAAAAGGTGCTATAAAAATGAGCAGCTACATACATACATACAATACAAGCATAGTAAATCAGAGTTCTGCATCCATATAAACCCATACACAAAAGTGGGTCAGTGAAATTCCTGTGGGTGTCAGATTACACAAACACCAATTTGGAAAAGACGTTTGTAGAGGTGACCAAGTATGCCAAAGTCACACAACACCACCGAAAACAAATTCCTGATATGCAAATCGATTAGATTAATTACCAATTAACTGATTCAATTGCTTTTCCAAATTACCACATTTTATACTCAGCCTGGACAGAAACAGTGACCTAAGAGATTAGTATAAACGAATATAATAGCTTTAATGAATTAAACTAATACCTACTGAAAAAAAGATGATTGTAATAAAGGTGGCACTGAAGATTACAACGAGGACAGTGATGATGAAGATGACTGATTATTTATACAGCACCTTATAAGAACCCATAAAACAAAAAGGCCAAGACTACGACGACAATTATATTGTGAACAATGACAATGATGATAACAGCACTTGACAACGATAACAGAGACAACAACAATGAAAACAATGATGACAAGAGTGGCAACAAAGACAACAATGATGACAACAGTAACAAAGATGGCAACAGTGACAGCAATGATGGCAATGATACCTTGAGATCCCGATGGACAACACCCTTGTCGTGCATGAAATCGACGGCTTCGAGGACCTGTCGGATGAGGTGGCTGGCATCCTGTTCTGTGTAACTTCCCTTCTCTACAATTCGATCAAACAGCTCACCTCCAGTCACTCTGAAACAACAACAACAACAACACAACAGGATGACACATAACTCTACCCATACAATCAACCGAATGACTACCTTAAACAACTAAATGAAATCACCAAAAACAAAACATCAATGGTAACACAAAAAAAGTACAATCACAAATTCACTGACTACAAAAGATGACAACATAACAATGAAAAAACAACACTGGCAACAAAGTAACAAAAACCCTACCATGATAAAATAACTGACACCAGAAAACAACAATGACAATAACAACAGCAACAAAAATCATGACAACCACGTTGTTCCAGACTCCACTGACAACTAACTGACATCAAAACCAACACAGCCAACAACAACAAGCACAAGTTAAAAAAAGGCAATAACTTATAAAGAAACACCATAAAACTTGACACTATTACGAGAGTCATTAAACTAGGTCAGGTCAGTGACACACATTTATGAACAGAATACCAGGAAATGGACCAGGTCAGTAACCCTGTATCTTCTGTCAATCCAACGCAGACAGACAAATTACCTCGAAAGCCAACAGGATTTTCTCACACCACGAACAAAACAATCACTCAAGATGAAAACCTGTGAGCAGTATATATTTTCATGGAAAGAAACTGCTGACAAAATGTCTTCTCAAGTGGACTGAATTATAAATTGTTTGCCAAGTTACTGGGCATCAGTTACATCACCTCTCCTCAGAACATCTCAGGCGCCCTCTATCAGATGCAAGTAACATAAATAAGAAATAGGCACACTGGCAGAGAGGATAGCTGAGGTGTGATAAAGTAAAGAAAGTTACAGTGTAAGGTAATGTAAGAAGAGGTGACAGATTGTAAGGTAAATTCAGTTGTGGTTTAAAAGTCAGCACAAACAGCTTAGCCGTGTCATGCCTATACCTCAGGAAGTGGGATTCAAACACGCCTATGACCTCTTGTGTCAGTTATGTTGGGAAGTGAGAATTTCACATGGCACAGTATTTTTTGACAGACCCTTTGAGAAGCCTAATCGAGAAGAGACTTACAGCTCCATGACAAGGTATTTGAAGGCTTTGTCTTCAAAGACATCCAGCAGTTGGACAATGTTAGGATGCTTCAATCTACAACAGTTACAAATCAGACATTGAATTACAAACAGTCGTTTACCACCTATGCTTAGATTACCGGTATGTGACACGCACTTTAAACTGATCTCTTGGATCAGTTTAAAAAGGGAGTGTCACATACCGGCAACATTGTGCCCTTTACATTGGTTTGTTAAGAAACTTACAGCGACCCTCAGGTATACCGCAAGATGGTCAATCCACGCTGTCTCTGCCTGTCTGTCTAATCTATTGACTTCTAAAGCGCTTTTTGGCAGTGCATCATAACGCAAAAGGCATCAACTGATATTTGTTTCAAGTACAACCATGAAAAAATCATAACCCACTGAAGCCTGGTCAAAATTTGTATGGCTCCTTCTCCCTCTGTCTGTCTTTTCATATTGGTCTCTGTTCCTCTGCCTCTCTCCTACCATCTGAATCTCCTTCTGTCTCTCTACGTCTACCATGCATCTAATGCAACCTAATGGATACGTCACCTTGTCAATGTCACTGTCTCTCGCTTGTTCTATCTGTAGCTAGCTCTCTTTCTTTCTTTCTTTCTTTATTTCCTTCATTCATTCTTTCTTTCTTTCTTTATTTCCTTCATTCATTCACTCTTTATTTCTTTCTTTCTTTCATTCATTCTTTCTCTTTTTTAATTACTCACACTCCCTCTACTTCTGTCTGTCTGACAGTCTAACCTCTCTGTCTCTGTCTCTTTTATCTCTCTCTCTCTCTCGCAGTTTCCAAAACAGGGCTCCATAAATGTCCTACAACATAAACCAGTGCTATAAATTGCCCTGCACCGTCAACAAGCGCTTAATAAATGCCCTCGAACATAACAAATGTCAGCGCACAGGGCAAATCAAATGGGTTAAAAGCCAGAACTCAACAGCTCATGCATAATTCAGGGACTCTAAAACTGCCATGCAAAAAAAACCACACCGTTGACACTCTTGTGTATCAGCTTCCCAGGATATTTGCTACCCTCTGATAAAGACTGGCAAGTCGCTAACTCACTCAGCCCCCCAAAGTCTCATCGCTGCCTAGCAGTTCCAAACGACAAAACCCATAACTGCAATTTGCGATAACAAAACTCTACATAAACTCTTCGAACTAATGTCTGCCAAAAACAGACAATAATGTCTGTAAGTATGTGTCTGGCTATTTAAAGAGCGCCTTTTAGAACCTCACAAAGGTGCTGAATGCATCCAAAATGCTTGTAAACACGAACTACCCAGTAATAAAGGGCATCGTAGTCATGAAAAGCCACAGTTTTCTTGGGAATCACAATATCAGGCAAAAACACAGCTTTCTGTAGTTTTCATGGCTGGGCTGGGAGTGCTGAGTATAGTAGTATAGAAGTAGCACTAGAAAAATGACCTGAATATTACTAAGTGATGAATGAATGAATAAACGACTACCTGAAAAATTTATTCTTTATTTCTAATACTTATGAATCTAACAACATTCATTCCTACATTCGTTCATTCATTCAGAGCATTTATATAGCGCCTGTCTAGATATCTACCCACAGGCAAGCCCAGTGAAAGAGAACAAGGCAACAATCAGATTAACTTCTCTTCTCTTGATTACGATTTCACTTGAACTGGCCATCGACTGATGCTTTATACATTATGACAGCAGTGCCATAGAAGTCACTAGATTAGAATAGAATTGATGGTACTAAGGAAGCGCCAGTTACAGACATGCCCCAGGTCCCTTCAAAGCAACCATTGCTAGAAGAGGCATGCACAAACCCAGACACTGCTTGTCACCACACCAATGTCATCAGTCACCAGATCTGACTTTGGACCAGTCAGTCAGTCAGCCAGACAGCCAGAAATGAATGTCGACAACATCGGCGGCGTGTTTGGTGGTGGGGCCTCAGTCTCTAGGAGGAACGAGGCAGCATTTGTCACTGGTAGATGCAACGGCGGCGGCAGCAGAGGCTTATCTGCGCTGGACGGCAGGCACTGTCCCGTCCCTCGGGCATCAAACCCACGCTCGCTTCTACCAAATGACGCGCTTCGCACCACCGGTTCACAGGTCCGTCTAATGGCCATTGAAAGAGGCGGACTGCGAGTAGGAGGAGGAGGAGGAAGAATACGAGGAAGAAGAGAAGAAAGAAGAGGAAATGGAAGAAGAGGAAAAGGAAGAAGAGGAGGATCAGGATGCTGATGAGATGGAAGAGAAGGGAGACGAAGATGAGAAGAATAGGAGGATGAGGCTAGGAGGAAGATCAGAAGGACCTGGATGAAATGAAGAGAAAGAGAAGTACAAGAAGGAATTGAAAGAGGAGGAATAGAAGTGGAAGAAAGTGGCAAGAGTGAAATATGAAGAGGAATCGAAGAAGAAGAAGGGAGAAAAGGCAGGCAAAATGGAGGAAAAGCTTCAGAGGAATTAAGGAACAAAAGAGCCATGAACTTGGATCAGAAAACCAGCCCATAGACACCCAAAATCCCTTCCCCTACATTGAAAGAAGAGCATAAACACAGACCAGTTATCCAGCCAATCCATACAGTCTCACACGAACAAACCAACAACACTAGACTCAATCAAACAAACAAACTCAGACAGAACCAACAGAAGAACATCATCAGAGTTAAGAACCTTCGTAGAACGTCGATCTCATTCTCGAGCGACTCCTCCTTGCCCTTGATCCCCTTCTTGTTGATGCACTTGACTGCAACGAACTTGCCCCTCTCCGACCGATCCTCGGCCAGAATGACCTCGGAAAACGCACCCCTACAGACAACACAACCAACAAGAAAGCTATCATCGCAACGATTACAGCGGCATAGACTGAGAGATCCCAACATTTAGTGGGATGCACATACTTTCTGTTTTCAACCACTCTGATTAAATTACTTTAGCTACTGCACTGTTACATTCTATGCCACACTTTTCATTATACTTTTATTATTATTTCTGTATTTGTTAAGTGTCAGTTACTGGCAATGGATGGTGCAATTGTGAGTGAAGGACTTGCTCAAGGTCCCTACACAGTAACCGTCTGAGGGAAGGAGGCTCAAACTTGCACACTCGGTGTTACAAGGCAAATGCTCAAACCAATCGGCTACTGTATTGTACACTAGTTATGTTGATAAAGTATTATCATCATCATTATTATTATCACTGTTGTTGTTATTGCACAGTATTGGAGGGGACATACATAACCACTTGCATCCCCCTCAGCCTAAATTCTGGGTGGGATATGACCCCCTTTGCCCCAGGGGGATCTTTGATCACATCCGCCTTTGATCCCGAATACACCAGAACTTCTACATAAACGGTGCCGAATAATAAAGAACACTGAACCAATAAGACTGCAATCAGCCGACAATTAACGTTACGCTTTGCCTTTAATTATGCATTGTGTACACAAGCCGATGAGCAGACTGCGCCTCAGCCAGATTCTCGACATTGCCAAAACAACGTCTGCACACAATCCAGTAAAGAGTATTAAAACGCCGGCGAGGAACCAGTCAGTGGTAGGCAGGGAACCAGTTATTGAACTGTAATGGCGATGATCTACATCGCATGGCAGACATCGAGCTACTTCGGTGGTGCTTTACAGTGACAGTTGTCAGTGCAAGTGCCAAGAGAACGAGTGCAAAACCAGTCATTTGGGAGGTGTGGATCAGCAGAAGGCTTGTAACCGTTTAAGTTTGCTGGTGTAAAAACCAGACACTGGTAGCAGTGGGAGGTGTGGAACCAGTCAGTGGGAAGTTGGGAACCAGTCAATGCAAGGCTTTACAGCTACAAGAAGGTAGAGAACCAGTTAATGAATAGAGGGAGTAAAAGCGGTCACTGGGAGGTGGTGAACCAGTCTGGTTTTTATGCACCAGACAAGTGTGCACAAACAACTTGTCTAGGGCAGTTACAGAACCCACTCTGAAGTACAAACCCACAATCCTTCAGCTACAGACCCTATGCGTAACCCAGAGACCATCAAGCTGCACAGCATATGTCTGCAAATGTTCTAGCCATACTAGTATCTGCACTTAGCAGACATCACTTGTAAAAATGCACGTGTCCTTCTTCCTTTCAGGGCATTCGGTTCAGCACTTCTCACAGGTTCTCAGTGCCTCTGAGACGTCGTTAAAAGGCGGCATATAAATAATCAGATCAAATAAATGATCACAGTCACTGCTCACAGTCCTGAGCAATTCAGAAATGTCTCACAATAACTTCTCACATCCCCACCCCGGAGATGGAGGCTTCGACTAGGGGCGGCCGCTTCCACCCCCCATAATTCACCAGCAAAGGTCACGGGGTCATCAGTGCATTAAAATCAGCTCCAATCTTCAGCTGGCAACTCAAGGCCTGGTAGAAGCCCTTATATGTGCTGCACTTTTAAAAGCAGTGTCTCAAAACAGCAGACACCACTGTAGCCAAGACACAAGCAAGTCACATAAACTGTCTCCTAGTAAAGTCACAGAGGCCTACATGTACGTATGTGTGCACGTATGTATGTATGGAAGTATGTATGTATGTACGTATATATCCAGACACTTATTATATATCTAAACATTTAATATAGTACCCTTGAAGTACCTCACAAAATGTGCTGATGCTACCCTATGTGGTGCTAAAGTTCTTTAGGAACAGAGTTCATCTGTAAGCAAACAATGTTCAGATAACGGGAAATGTCACCACTGGCGAGCTCTCACAAGCATGTAGACACTAGACACGTATTGTGGGCAGTGGGCTTAGCATAACACAGTATCTGGATCCGTGATGTCAACCTGGACTGAGGCAGAGAGGAGGGGCAGAAGGAGGGTGTCGCCTCTCATCCCTTGTAATCCGATTTCCTCATCAAAAAATGGGACAGAATTATGCACGACAGGCTGAGATATTGGCAAATTTACCAGATCAGCCATCCCTCTGCTGCTTCTAGACCAATCGACCACTGGACACGGATACAGTTTCACTGCCTGATATGCCCTTGAAAGTAATGTCTGCAAAGCGGCAGAGACTAATGTCACCAAACTGCTCTTAGGCATCAGTTGTCTGGTAATAAAGCACAGTCACTGGCCTATACTCTAAAGAGTACAATGTTATTGTGGCTGAAGAGGAAGAAGAGCAGTCCCTTAACCTAGCCACAAGTGGCGACAATAGGTAGGAATTGTCAGCAACTTCATTTTTCTTGGCCTCGGCATATGAAGGCAGATGGCCAGCCTCCTTCCTCATTGCATGATCTTGCCACTGCCAGTGTACGGTCAGTGTACTCATTATAGTGAAGTTGGTGACGGGCGCAAGTGGAGCAGAAACCTTGAAACAGGGATCTGAACCTCTGCCCTTATGACTGACAGCCCAGCACGAGAACCAACAGACTATCCTGTACCCCACTACATCCAATGATCCTCATAGGCGCAGTTCCTGGGGTTGTAGGATCTTCGGCTGAGGCACAGGACGAAATGTTGCCTGCACTTGATCTGAGTGGCCTCAGACGCCGATAGCAGAACCATGAAAGACTGGTGCTGTGGATGAAAGAAGCAACAGTTTAATCGATGAGCCATTATTATCCCTGCTAGAAACCAGACAAGGTAAACATCAAAGGAAGTCGGTCATGGGCAGATGAAGAAAACGGCACCTGTAAAGCAAAGGAAGAACTAAAGAAACGTGGAAGAAGGAGAAGGAAAAGAAGCAGGAAGAGGAAGAAGAGAAGGAAAAGGAGGAGTGTGAAAGCAGGATTGAGGAGGAGGAGGATGTACAGGAGAAGAAACAAGAGGGCACAGAGAAAGCAGAGAAGAAAGGAGGATCAGGAGGAGGAAGAGCAGTGTGAAAGGATGAACAGAACAAGTATAGGATGAGGAGGAGGAACAGTGAGACACAGAGTGAGAGCCAGAGACATAGAGGAGGAAGAGCAGATCAAGAAGAAATGAAAGAGACAATGAAGGAAAGTAATATAAATGTAGCAAGCAATAGTCTAATCTAAATAGTCTAATCTAAATAGTCTAATCTAGGAACTTCTATACTGATTTGATGGCCCTCAACTTGCAAAACATCCATAATACATCTTTGGACTCATCAAAATTGAGGCTCTAGTGAAGCAATCAGTCCATGGCAAAACACACTCAGAAGTTCAAGCTATAGTTAAGGTTACCACACTACAGAAGTCCCTGATGGATGAGAAACGAGGTCAGTCCATAGAGACAGCGAAGTGGTCGGTCTGTGGGGAAACAAACCCATAGAAGTCCATGCTACGGTTACAATTACCACACCACAGCAGTCCCTGCCTGAAGAGACAGCACAACAGGGCATCGGGTCATTCCAAACATTGATATACCACCAGTAATAAAAATCCCTCAGTTGTACACATCCGAATCGTCCCTGGTTTCGCTGGAGGCGAGTTTAACGGCCAAGTAATAAACAGGCGATGAATCGCTGCTCATTGTTCGGCTTCATTAGAATTTGGGCAGCTATAGGGTTGAAGGCAGGGAGGGAGCACCCCGTGTACATGAGTGTGTGTATGTCAGCATGGTGTGCATGTACGCATGTGTGCAGGCACATTTGCGTGTGTGTGGCCATGCACAAAATGGTTTCCAATCGCTCTTAAAATTCACGTCTGCTTAAAGAAGACACTAGTGTGGCTACATACGGCACTCAGAGACCTAAACTACCTGGTGCCAAAGCAACCAGTTTTCGCTGTTTATTTCAAAAGGCCACAGTAATGACTGACCCAAGGCCACAGTGACTGTTCATCACCATACAGCAAGTCAATGAGTAATCTGACTACAACAGTATGTTATTTCCAGATATCGGCATATAATGGAGGGCATTATAATAAAAGCCGCCGGGTGTATCACATTACTGTCTGGCTGCGGCTACAGTGCCATAATTCAATTCTGGTTAAGAAGACAGTCTATGTTTGGCAGCATTCTTCCTTTAGAAACCTTGTTACACTTGAAGCTGAAGAGCAGTCACTTTTAAGACCTAATCCCAAGAGGCAGTCCTGGGCATGAAGCATCCGACTGCCTGCCTCACTCTTGACCTCTTGACCTCGAACCAAACCCTTCTTGCCTATCGATTTTTTGGACTCAGCGCCTGTGAATAAGCTGGTTTCTGTGACTTAGCTTTCATTGGGCACTTCAGATATCTCGAGTTTACGATTACGATTGGTAACTTCTTTTCTTAGCCTCGGCAAGCGATGCAAGCAGCCAATTCTCTCCCTTGCTGTTTGATTTTTCCAACAATACTGTGCAGCCGATGCACTCATTTTATAGCTGAATCCGCCAGGGGTGCTTGTAGAATAGAAATCTTGAACTATTTTTTTGGCCTGGTGGGGATCTGAACCCCAACCTCTGGGCTGACAGGCCTGCATGCTAACCAACAGACTACACCCCATGTGAAGTAAACAAATATTTAGGAATTAGACCCGGAGAAATTTTCTTCTTGGTCAAGTCCCAACCCAAGAAAACTCTACACAAAAGCAAACTGGATGTTCAATCATGGGTCAGCAAGTATGTATGTGAGCGTAAATGGGTAAAGAGAAATAGCCGCGAGTGAATCTGAGCGCCACACGCTCTCCATCAGTATTTGCTTAGAAGCGAAATGAAGAAATATTGCCTCTGTTTACATGCACTCTTAACAGTAATGTCTAGAAACAGCAGAAACTAAGGTAGCCAGATTGCAATTTGACATCAATCATCAGTTAGTAAAGTACTGTGGCTTACAGCTAGACATTACAGCTAGACAAAACCTTTGCCCTCTGAAGCACTTAAATAACACTCCTAGGAGAGTTATCCAAGTAATGAGCATCTTCAGTGATAGATCACTGTGACTATAGACATTAATGTTGCCACTTGATAAAAATACTAGTAATAATAACAGTCACATCCATTGTTTCCCATCATTCGTTTAACATCATACTTTCTTATGGTTAGTCCAAGTCTTGTCAAAACCTTCGTTTAGTTGTCTATCCAGTCTTCCTTTGCTTCTCATTTCTTCGCATATCCTGCATGTGCTACATCTGGTGGAATTCAGTCGGCTGGCATTCTTTCCACATCGGAACAAACCAGTAGAACAAATCTGTCAGCAAATGTGCCCGCACTGCACTCAGCAGTCCGTGTTCGTAAGTTTTTCAGAAACCATCCTTCAGATCCTTGATCTTTCACTGGCAGGCTGGCCGCTTCCTCAGCCGCTGGTTAATCAGCAGAGGTGTTTCTCAGCCGATGGCCTCGACTCTGAAAACCGTCTATTTTGGTTCTGCTGCTGTATCCTTCATACCAAGGCTACACCATAAACACTCCTTAAAACTAGTATCTGCATCTGGCAGAAATAACTGTGGGTAGCATGCTTGGTCTGTGGTCTGACGATTTTAGGCTCCGTGTACAAACGTGATTTGGTACCAGCATAAGCTGGGAATTCGACGGTAAACCCTGTGATGCACTGGCCCTGTGTCCAAGAGTATGGGACTCTCCACTGTCAGCTCAAGGGTTGAATACGAGTACTTTTCAGCAAGAGAAATGGGAGATTAACTGAATTACTTTACCATAGATAGACCAATCTTACAACGTCGGCTATTAAAGCATTGTTATTGTGGCCTAAACAGACAGTACAATCAGGCAGTTGAAGTGGCTTACAACCAGACGGTCAAATGTGGCCTATAATCAGGAAGTTGATGTGGCCAATATTCAGACAGCTAATGTGGCCTTAACTAGTAAATGGACAGTTTCTCTTTGTACAGCACAGAGACTGTCCTTTATTGCTTGACAATTGATGTCCATCAGCATTTCAGGGGTCATTCTGTCTGTGTTGACCAGATAACAAAGTCTCTAGCACCATTGACAGCCTCTCAAAAGGCCCTACACAAATGGTCAGATAAATGCATCATGTGTCAGTGTGTGTGTGTGTGTGCGTGTGTAGGTGTGTGTGTGTAGGTGGGTGAGTGTGTATGAGTGAGTGTCTATTTTCCAAACTGCCAAATGTTACACTAGTCTGTGCACTCAAAAAACTTTTTAAAGTTTTGCTTCTAAGATCGGATCGGGTTAATGGATTGGGTGCATTTGATACGTGACAAGTTTTCTATATGCCAATGCTTTCTAAGTACTTTTGTGAGGTACCTGAAAGCGTCTGGAATTAAGTGCTTGGATACATATGTGCATGCATGCATACGTACATACTTACAGACATACATACACACACACGTAAATATACGCACAGATACATGCATACATATGTCATGATCACCAACACAGACTACGATTCCACCTTGACACGACCACAGCTTGGATGCATAGCACAATATTTATTTATTTTATTTATTTATTTAAAGCACTTATAAAATGTGCAATGTCAGTACACGTGAATCTGAGGCACGGATGCAACATGATAACAACGTGACAATGGCGCCATGTAGAAGTCCTCAGATCTGGACCGTGGTCAGACAATGAACTGCATCTCCTCACTGACCCACTTTTATTGCTTGACTGACAGCCACTGAAAACCACCTTGGATATCAGTTTCACTCCAGTAAATGAGATCAGATTCGTTCTGATCAAAATGGGTAATAGCAAACATCAAATTATCGTTGGTAATATGTCAGTGTTAAATCACAGCACAATAGCACAAGCCGTCACATTAAATTATGGTACCTTTGAAACAGAAGATTAAATACGAAGTGTGCATTTGATATAGTGATTTACAAAATGTATCTGATATTCCAATTATCCTTGATTTCCTCTGTACAGTAACGAAACTAAAAATTCATAGAAATGTCAGAAAAAGCTGTTCAAACAACGAGCAGACTCCCAGCACCAATCAATAGCCAAACAGAAATGCTGAGTCAATATCAGCCAGGGTAGCACATCGAAAGTGAGAGTCTATTATAAAAAGTCATGTAACACAGACGGAAGGAACTGTGTCAGACAGCCCAACAGACCGTGTGCTTCGACAACCCACGGCCAGTAAACTCTTCTCCTTTGGCGCCATCACGTTATTAGCTAATGAATTCATCTGTAGAATTGCAGAAATGACAAACCAGTAAGGAAATGTGGACGTAGATGCTTCTGGAGAGAGAGAGAAATTGTGAAAACAAAGGCTGCTCAATGCTACTACATCTGAAAAGACTGAATAAATCTGATCCTCGATATCAGCCATGAAATGAGTACACTGCCAGCAGGAAGATCAGGCAGCGAGGCAGAAGGCTGGCCATCTGCCTTCATATCCTGGGGCTAAGAAAATGAAGTCGTTGACATTTCATACCCATGGCTGCCTCTTGGGCCAGCTTAAGGGACTGCTGAAGTCACACTGAACCAGTACAAAAATGAGGAAGTAGATGAAAAGCAGTCAATAAAGCTTAAGAAAAGAAGGAAGCTGATAATGAAAGTGAACAGAAAGAGCAGACTGCCACCACATTTTCAATTACCAAATGGAATTTGTATCTACAGGTGTCCAGGTGCAATTCAATTCACTCTGATAAGTCATTTTTGCTCAGAACAGATGTCTGCCAAGAGCAGATGGTACCATGGTTAAATCACTCACAGGCATAAACTGTCTGGTGTCTAAACACATGCATTGTTACCAATCTGCCAGACAGATCTGTCTAGTAACTTCAAAAGGCCACAGCAACATCTGGCTACAGGTCACAACGACTGCTTTATTACCAAACGAATACTAAGAGTATTGTGGCTACATCTGTGTCTGCTGTTTTCAGACGTGACTTTTAATTAAGAGTGTAAAGATCAGAAAATCAATAAATACCTTCAGCTGTTTCTGAAGTCACATCTCTTATGTCTGAGAGCCAAAGCCTTGAATTACTTCTAAATAGCTTCATGTCTTTGAATATATATGATTTATTAGTTCAATAATAATACTGTATGTGTTAAAACTTCTGCAAATGAAAGAGGTTCTTAAAATGTGCTACAAAAAGGTTTAGATACATAAACACACACACAAATACACACACAAGCACACATACATACATGCATACAATGTATACATACACACACGTGTGGATCTATATGATAGTAACATATTTTAATCAATATGTTAAAAAATTCATCCCATCAATCAATTTTTATACAGCCTCTACAACACAATGTATGAAGCACTACCAGCCAATCCACAGCAAAAATAAACAACTTTACAAGGTGTATACATATAATGCCACTAAGGCCAGGAGAGAGAGTGCAGATAAATGATTGATGTGGATAAAAGAAAATAAACAAGCAATTTATTCTTCACGTGATCTATCCAGGCTGTCAACTGCACTAACAGAATTTCTGACAATGATTGTCAAAACATCATTATTTCAGAAAGTCACAAAAAAGGGCAAAAAGTACAACTGTCTCCGTATGAGTAATTATTCCTCTTGCCGTGAAACAGAATGAATGATAGAATGAAATAAACTACAACAGAACACAATGCAAAACAACACTGTATTTCTCGTGTGCCTCTTGCACCAACATTGATCGACATCGCTTGAACCTCACAGTCTAGTGTCAGTTGTTCCTGCATTCCAGTAACACTCACAGGTACGAAGTTCCAGATGGCCGGACACACCACACATTGCCATCATCATCTGTGGTGTGCTCCTTTCTGGGGTGATGATGTTTTCACTACCAGCAACCAGCCATCCCTATTCTGGGCTCTACATTGCATTTCAGTCATTCCTTTACCACAGTAGTAGTCAATTAGACAAAAATGCCAGTGGCTGGGCTGTTACATAACACAGTGCCAATGCACGATAGGTTACAAGTCTCCCAGCTTAGCAGTTCTTTTTCCCTTATCCCATTTCTCTAGCAATTGATAGATCTTCTGTTTCCAGCCACCCAACACTTTTGAGGAAAATTCATTACTCAGCATGACATAAACGTATGATTAATAACAATAAATAATAATCTTAATAATTTCAATAATAATAAATAATCTTAATAATATTTTTCAGCTACAAGTACTTTCAGAGTGAATTCATTTATTAGTGCAATATAAATGTCTGATTAGTTATAGTAAATCTCTGAATATAAACAATTTAAGGATCAGAATTAGGTCAAATGACAGGTTCACATTTGAACTGAATCACGTGGAAAAAAGTTTCTTCTAAAGAAGTACCCGAACCACACCCTGAAAAGTTTTACAGAACATAGCAGAAATTTTCATGGGTCATCCAGAGAAAATGGTAATTCAAGGCCACTGGCCTCACCATTAGGTGGAAGCTTAATAAGTGTTCTTACATGCTTTTAAAAAATCTGAGCTGATCTAATCATATGTTTCATTAAATTACATTATTGTACTGCATGCTCTCAAATCCCATGACTCTTCCGGCCTTACATCTTCCTTTCGATATGTTCTTGTCAATTTTTGAAAGACACTCTTCCTAATTCAGCAGAACATAGTCCGATTTCCGTAGAAGCCCAATAAACGTACTCGATGTCAAACAGAAATTCTTACAGTTTCAACCAGATTCCGCTTAGATCGCACTAACAACTTTGGCAATAAAACAATTTGATCAAATCTGAAGTTTTCCATTTAAAACTAACGACAAAATGCCAGCCAGAATCGCCACGACATAATGACTTAAGTTCATGTACATACGTTCCTAGGACTTCTTTGAAATCGTAGGCTTGTCGTATATCATCACTATCTGTGTGCTTATTCGATTTCTCGGCAGACGGCTCGTCTTTTTTCCACAGAGGCATCGTAGTAGTCCAGCAAGTAGTTAAACAGCAGATAATCAAATAACCATCCTAAACAACGACGATCTGAATAAAACAGCTCCGATTACAACGACTACGATCGACTGGGTGTCTGACGATAATGATGACACTGTGTTTATGCGGACGACAATCAAAGATGGCCGCCATTTTCTAATTTACATAAATGATTGACAGGCGCCAGGCAAGGTAAGTAAATATGTAGGTAGCGCTTCCAATTGTAATGTAGTGTATGCATGTATGCAGTACACAGTTGTCTATAACTACACTAGACTTTTAACCCTACTCATAATTTTCAATGAATTTATCAGGCGAAATCCGCTACACACATGATTGGGTGCCACCCCATTTTGGGTTGCCATGCACGGAACGCATTAAACCGTAATTTAAAACCCTCATCGAGTCTTGAACGAGTCCAGGCGTATTTCGTTAAAAAAAACTTGGGTCGTGTTTGGTTTAAAAGTGGACACCAATCAGGCAATATCTCAAGTAAAATCCAGAAGGCAAAAAATACTGACGTCAAAGTACAGATTTTAAAAAGAAAGCCTCTAACTGAAGTAAATTCCATAAATTAAACGATAATTATCATGAGACCATAAATCATATCGATTCAGATTCCACGTCTCTAATCAACATTCAGAGGGCGTGGCCAGTGTATCCGCGACTCGGAACTGAATTTGATTACTTCCGGTGCATGTGTCAAGCACTAAAACACGATGCTGACGTAACTTTAGGTGGCATTTATTTAGAAAAGGTTGACATTTTGACTGAATTTCAATCTGCGATTGACAGGTAAAACGTCTGTATGATTTAACTGCCTTGCAAGGAAATCTGATTCAGGCATGACATCTTTTTTCATGATTTGTTGCGGCGATATTTGGAGCAAAATCCACGCTGTCTCTCCGTTTGACTTTTGGATCTTGACCTGGAACCGGACCCTTTTTGCCTGTCGATTTTGTTTTGACTGAGCGCCTGTGAATAAGCTGGTCCCTGCGGCGCGGCTTTCGTTGGGCGCTGTAAAAATCTCGGAATTACGATTACGACTCCCCATATGATCAGAGGGGCCATAAACTCGTCACAATTTTTATAGCGCTTTGATATTCACAGTCGAAGATCTGGCAATGTTACGCAGTGTTTTACGATAGGTAATCATTATTCAGCAGGGCATAAATGTATGATTAATAATACTCGTCAAGACAGAATCAAAACCAAAGTTTTGATGATCAACCGACATTCATTTGCTTGTGGATGAACTTTTCATTCGTATTGAAGTAAATCATACAGTAAGAGGGCCAGGAGCGCCTTTGACAGGTACTAGAAGGCGCTATATAAATGTGCATGCACGCGTTCGAACACGCATTTGCATTTGACCTACTTTACTTAGATTGCTTTTAAATTTTTTAAAGGGGTGTTGATCTTTTCAGGAAGCAAATTGAAAAAGATGACCAAGCTGATGCAGTGGTTGACCATGGCTGTGTTGCTGTTGTCCATCTGGGCTGGCCTTCTCACTGGACACATCGCTCTTCCACTGAGTCAAGCGGCTAAAGAAATCATATTTCTGGTATATAGCATTCACTGAATGTGGCCAACTGCAAGTTTCTTACGGGGTGCAATCTGGGGAAGGCTTACTGAATACGGGAAAAGCATCTAAATTGGGGAATGTCTGAGCCATTGAAAGGGGACTTCTTTCCTTCCTCCCTCCCTACAGATCACACCCTGATTTCACATGCAGTGTCATTTAAAAACCCTCACACAGTGGCTATTATGTGATGCCATGGAAGTTCTTAGCTCCTAGTGCTGTAGAATGGAGTTAGTGAACCCCTGTTAACTTGGGGGTCTGGGTATGGACATTTTCACCCTCTTAAACTTGCAGCAGAAAACTGATATCCTCAATTCTACTCTTTCACCACACAAAAAATATGGAGTATGGGCAACAGTAGTGTTGCTATGACCCTTAAAACAAGGGCCAAACAGCGACCATTATGGGAATCTTGGATAACTGGTAATACGAGAAAATTTATAGTATGTGGACCTCTTACCCTGGGAGAAATAAAAAACAAAAAAACAAAAAAGGTATTACACCTGTTTGTTTGCTTGCTTTCAGATGCCAGTCTACCTTCTCATAGCTTTTGCTGTAAGTTCATGAATCTTTAAAAAGATTTGTCTATGTTTTTCAAAATCTCATCATAATCATCAACATCATGCCTGAAGCTCTGCATGACGCTGCAGCTCGTTACAAAGTAGTAAAATACAGTCAGAATCTCATACCATTCTAGTCCAATATGGAAACTTCTGGAGCACTGATATCTTAAAGCACAAGTTATCAGTTGATAGTCAAAACCACATTTCACAATCCGTTAGAACGAAATAGTCAAGATATGTGCTTAGAAAGAAATAGTCAAGATGTGTGCTTAGAAAGAAATAGTCAAGATATGTGCTTAGAAAGAAATAGTCAAGATATGTGCTTAGAAAGAAATAGTCAAGATATGTGCAGCCACATATGCCATACGTTATTGTAACGCAAATTCTGATATTAATTGGTAAGCATCACCAGTCCTAAATTTAATTCAGCTTCAGAACAGAACCTCATTATGTTAAAACCTTTTTATCATGATGTGGATCTGAAAGACAGAGTTGTAAGTCCTGAGGCACAGTTTATAGAATTACCATTTTCTTTATTCATGTTTTAAACTCCAGAATGAGAACAACGTTCACCACAACAGACTTCTTGACAACCTCTTAAACTTACCAGGATAATTTATATCATTCTGGGCAGTGTTTAAATATTTGTTACTGACGTTAATACCACGTAATACAGAGATAAATAAAATTGTTTCTAGTGTTATTCACTTGCGGTGATTGGCTACCGGGTCGCTACATTCAATGACTGCGTTGAGGCATCAGAAGAACTTAAAAAGGTGAAACACCGGCATCTCACAAAGACTAAAATGCAAAAGAAACTGCTTAATGTTGCTCTCAATAGTTGTATTTATGTCTATACATTGTTTTTGCAGCAACCTTTATTATAACCTCAATCCTGTTTACTTTTAATGACTTCATCACCTAAGATCCTTCACCCCTGCTGCTCATTTTGGTTGGAAGCTGCATCAGTTTAGGTCCTCGTGCTTGGACCGTGGCAGCCCTAAATGCGTATCTCTAAAATGTGCTCACGATCAACCTGCAAACCTCATGAACCGAGGCACTGTGATGCAACTCTCCTACCTAACCATGCCATGCATTTAGTACATAACGCATTTGTTACCATGCCATATGTCCATCAACTGAGGATAGTGTAATATTTGGCTTAATTTTTGTACTATTGCTCTTATTTTCTCAGTTAACTATTTTGAATACAAAAATCAGTTAGGGTATTATGGAATTGCACTTTTGAGCCTCCTCAAGAAGGTCACGGTGTACAGACCTTGAACAACTCCTGCATGGTGATTTGCTTAACTCCAGCAATAGATGCTTTAAAAGCACTGAGCAAGTGCCTCCGAGTAGTTTGGTCTGTGAGAGGCACTATATATATATATATATTATATATATACATTATATACATATATATATATACACTGACAAATACAGTACAATTAGGTAATTGCTTTGTGTGACTGATGTTTTTGTCCATTCACCTCCAATTCCAGTCCGAGTGTTGACATGGAATTGATAATTCATTAAGCCTTGTAAAACGCATCAGAAAAACTTGTCTGGTTGTTAGATAACTGTTGTTGCATTTACACTTCAGCCAAAATATTCTTCAGTTTTTCAGGACAACCAATAATGCTTAAGTTGTATGTTTTTTGTTTGTTTTGCAGCAAATCGAAGAAGCAAAGACTGACCTAAGATCTAAAGGACTGAAAATTTAGGTTTAATCCTACGTTGCCATTTTGACAATTTCCATTTTGTAAAGTCACAGTGTTTTGAAGTGATTATGTGTGATGTTACGTTTAACGTTAAGCAAGAATATACAGCATCTCAAGATCTTTCGAGGGCAGAGAACAATGGCTCAGGCTACTAAGATGGACTCTGACGTCTGAACATAAGTTTTGCACAGATGACGTAGGCATGTGAGAGTTAAAATAAACTGGCCTCTGTTACCCAGACCACTGACATACACAGCGTTTTCATGCATATCACTGTTATTAATTACACCATGCAAACTTTGTACCAATTTACAAATAACTTCAGACATGTGGGCAGCCATATAAACAAATGGCACCTTTAGCCAAGTTATTTTTAATTTCAGTGAGCTTATTACCAAAGTATAATTTATGCAATGGCCTGGGCATACGACATTGGTTGGCATAAACATGCATCATCTGGGTTGGTGATCATATTTCATTGGTCTACAGATTGTGTGATAGTAAATAAATAGCGTCTAGGTTGAGCAAAAGTTGGCTGATATAACTCCTTTTTAGACATGTACTCACTGGCACTTAGCCTGGCCCTGGCAGAAGAGGATGGCTGTCAGTGATACAAGGTGTGCATGACACCCAGATCTAGGGTAGCAGAAGGCCACTGCATGCTGATGGTTTAAATGGTCTTACCAATGAAATGGCTTTACTGCTGTTGGCGCTTAAACAGTCGGTTTTTGACTGCTTCGAGTGCTGCTAGTGCATCGAGGTGTTGCATGCGCTGATCTTCGTAGAGCTTCCGGAATTTCTCTGCTTCCTTGATGGCAGAGTCCCTCTCCAATTCCAGCTCAAAGTTTTTGTTGTGGAGATGAGACAGCTCATTCTGTACAAAGCAGAACATTACTTTTGTTAATATACATCAGTGAATGAGAAATGCTACATTTTCACTGCTACCTCTGAATTATTTTCTCTTTCAAACCTTTTCCTATTTTCATACTTTTACCATCTGCCTTAACTTGCACTCAACAGTGTTATCATTAAACTCTATTATTACCTAAAATAAAACTTATTTTACTTCAAAGTAGTTTGATTCTCCTAACATTTGCAGAGTGTGTATCACTAAATTTATAAAACGCCTTTTAAGTATCTCACAAAGACGTGCTATTTTAAATCACAACATGTCTGCCTTGAAGATTATTATGCAGATGTCAGTAATACCACTTTGAAATCAATTGTAAGTAATTAGGTCAGCGGCTTGGAACTTGAGTTGGAAGGATGTCATATTCCATCAGTTTCACATTTGGACAATATCAACACACTGCAAAAGAACAAAGCATAATTTGACTATTGTGTGGTATTCATTCAAAGGTTCAGAGAAAATTTACTCTGCAAAGCAAACTGCAAGTCCACACCACAGTGAATTCAAAATGATTTTAATATAAGAACCCTCTTTTAACATGTTTTCTTATAATATGATTTCTGAGAACCTATGGTATGGTAATTCAGCTTTATAACACGCCTTTAATATTGTACCCTAAGCCAGAACAGTACTGGGTTTCTAGGCTTTCTTGGTCACTGGCCCACGGCTCTGGAATTTACCCTTTCTGTACACACTTCAGGCGTCATTAAGGACTGGGTTAAAATCTCATCATTTTCAGTTTGTTTATCTGCTGTAGCCCGTGTTCCAGCATCTGGGACCTCTTGGTTCTCTCAAATGGATTTGCAACTTCAGAATGCAGTTTTATGGAGCAGCAATCATCAATTGATGTCTTGTGCATTAGGTTAATAGTATTACAGAAGTTTGCAGTTTGGAATGGAACCTTTAGGTTGTCTTTAATTCTTCGGAACTCAGTGCGAATTGCAGCGTCGTTGGCATTTCTTAGTTCCTCTGATTGCTCTCGTGCCGCCACCTGCTCTGCCATTCGTGCATTAATCTCCTTGAGTTTCAAGTTAAGCATGTGGTAGGACAGGTCTTCTAGGTTTGGGAGAATCGTCTTGTTCCAGAATTCTCCATTTTGCCAGTAACTCATTGCCTAGAGTCCAAACAGCACAAGATAAAAAACTGAAATCTCAAATGCACATATTCATCAGACTGACTTTCAGGATATTGAGGACTGCAGCTTGATTTTTGATGCACCACTGATCGCATGCATTAGCCACTGATGCTATAGAAGTTTCCAATTACATTTACACATATATATCTGAATAATTATATTGTACAGTTCCTGTTAAGAACCTCTCATAAGAATACGTCTTAATCCTGTCGTCACTTAAGATGCAGACAACAGAAATTGATGGAAGCTGAAACTCTCGAGTTTCTTAATCACGACTTCCCTATACACAGGGCAAGTCTAGATGGAAAAGGAGAAATTCCTCCTCCCACTCGTCTAGACTGTCTCCCACTTTCCGTACAGATTTTGCTCTTGCCTGTATGTTTGTCCCAACTGAATCAAACTACCTCCCACTTAACATACAATTTCAGAGTATCTCCAATTGGAGAAACATTTTCCTCATACATTTTGCTTCTGCCCACAGGTCTTTCACCATTGGTTCAAACTATTTCCCCATGAATACACATTTTCCCCATATATTTTGCTCCTTCAGACCATCTCCCATTGACCTTCTATCCAAACTGTTTGAGCTAATGCTCAAAAAACACACCTTGCCAGAACTGTTAGACAGCCATGTTCCTGTGCTTTTGATTTACATAAAAATGGTGCTGTATAAATGTCCAGATAAATGCATACACTCAAGATATATTTTCCCCATATATTTTGCTTGTGCTCATGGTATTTACACCACTTGTACTGAAGATACACTCTCCCCATAATACACCCCCGCCGTACATTTTGTTTTGCACACATCTCGAAGTACCTCTGTTGGATTTTGTCTTGGCACTACACCCTGGCCTCCAAGCTGAACTAGCATGTCCCTTAACTTCTGATCTTCAGTCGGCAGAAGTCTGTTTCCATGTAGAGGTGTATTCTGCTCCAAAGTCCCATCATTCAGCTGCTCCTGAAAACATAAAAACAGACAAAGACAGGTTATTTACAAGGTAAAGCACGCATCATTTGCATATTTTTACTATTATCGTTGTTAAGAAGATTTTCATTTTGCTGCTGTTTATTAGACACAGATGTAGACCTCTGTTAAAAGAGAATAGAAATAGAAATAAACAGGGGGCTGGGCTTTAAGCTTTAGATTTCTTTTAGCTACCTTTGCAAACTGTATTGTGGTTTAGGTTTGTGACTGTAAAGCAGTTGCTTACGTACAATAAAAGATGAAATTCAAATTATTATGACAATGTAGTTGAAGATTCTTATGGCTTAACAATTCAGCTTTCTGCACTTGATTAGATTAGTTACATACTCACCAACACCGCATTCTATGCACAATTATTTAATTCAAAACTAAAACCTCTTCCACAATTCCTATCCTGACTCCTATTCCCTTACCTCTCTTGCCACTGCAGTTCAAAACATCAACAACCCTTGGAACTGAACCTGGAACCAAACCTGACTTTACCTCCTTTTGCTTTTGTTTTGACTGAGTGCTTGTGAATATGGTTCCTACAACTTAGCTTTCTATTGCCACTGTAGAAATCTCAAGATTACAATTAGATAGCCACTATGTGCACCACTTTTTTGAGGTACCCAAAAGTCGCTACATAAAATGTCTTGATACATAATTACAAATATACATACTGGTACATACAAAAGCACAACCTCTCCTTATGGGCAACATGGCTTAAAACTGAATTGTTAATTTCATGTGGCCAATCAGGATTCAAACCTGGACACACAGGCGAAAGGCGAGTTGTAAAAATGTAAACAGAGCATTTATATAGCGCCTTTGTAGGTGGCTATAGGTCAGAAGGAAAAAGAGAATGTCTTAAGAGCACTTGTGAGACCAGGTAACTGCTCGTGTCCACCTGCTTCCGTAAATTTGCAGTCGAGTCTTTTGTCATGACGGACAACTTGGTGGGCATAGATTTCACGATGCTCATCTAAAAGGACAACAAAAGTAAATAAAACACCAGAACCTCTTTAATGCATTACTGTATCAATCGATGCATTGATATAACCAGGTTGTGTTCTACAGCTGAAATAATTTCGGGATCCACGTCCCTGGCCATGTTATATGATTCCTCGCTCAGCTTATGGACATTTGGCATGTTTAACAAATGCATTACTTGCATGCATACCAGATTTAACTTTATCGTTATTCAGGCAATGCCTCTGTCTCTCCAGGAGGAGCAATGGTTTGGTTCAGATCTAAACAGTTAGCTAGTGAATTACTAACTTCTAACATGCCAGTGTTTAATGCACAAGGCATCAACCAATAATGTACAAAAAACAAGCTGCCATAAGGTCAATGTCCAGAAGATCAGTCAACTAAGACGGGCAGCCTATGGTGGACAAGCAATTTGAAAAAGGTATGTCTTAAGTTGAGAAGGAAATCATACAATTCAAAAAACATAAGCTCTTAAGTTTGAATAGTTTTCACCTGAACTGTATATTAATGTCTGAGTTTCAAACTGTTGTATTATATTTAGATTGCATTGTTTCATCACTCCTTTTATGGTCCTTCTTTACTGTTGTTGCCTGTGAAGAATAGGTGTTTGTCTTGTGCTAACAGATTACTTACTCACTCGCTCATTCACTCACTCTCTCAATCACTCAGTCATTGACTCGATATGTAGCCTTGTCAGTGGTAGGGAAGGCTCTGGTGGCATGATAAAAGATCGTTCTGTGATAAATTTGAACAAATCAACCACCCAGTCCAAAGCAGCTCATCACAGAGTCTGAAATTCCCTCTGGGATTTTAATCCTTGCCAAGAATAAATGCTTGCTATTGGCTTATGCCATTGTACTCCATAAAATATTCACCATACTGGTCAAGTACATGACTGTCTCTCTGTGCATCGTAATATTCAGCCAGGGTGTCTCTCTGTCTTAGATATGTTTCAAACTAGAGCAGAAACTCATTACACAGCATTGCTTTTGTAGGCTGTATCAAGAACCACCCTTAAAACAAGACCGTGTTATGAGGACCACATTTTCTACACCAAAACTAAATTTTGGAACAATGTTCCTGAACATATTATGTCTGCTTCTGTGTTGCAATGAAGCTTGTTATAACGAGACTGGTGTACATAATCTGACAAAAGCTGACGCTAATGGTGCGGTAAAGAGGGTAAAAGATTAATCCCTCGAGCTAACCCCGAGGGGCTACCAAAGCCACGAATTGTTAGTCTCAGCATGTGAGGGCAGCTGGCCAGTCCTCTCCCTCATCGCCTGATCTACCCACCAACTGCATACGGTCAGTGTACTCATTTTATAGCGAAGGCACAAGCGGAGCAGAAATCTCATTTCATTCTATCGTGGTGGGAATTTAAACTCAAAAACTTGGCCGGGTTGACAGCTATGGCTCATTCATTAAACACTTCTATCAATGTTAACACTCAGAGGCGTGGGTTCAGAAGTTGGACTTGTTGAAGGATCTTTTGGGTGATGCACACACGTGACAATAGCAATCCAACAACCGGACCACACGCGTAACATGGCTTGACAACAAATTATCTTAAGCGAAACTGGCGCCAGTCACGTGACATTGTATCAAACTAGTTATGCAAATTAGCACTGATCTTCATAAAATATTCTAGATATGTGCAAGTCAAATTCCACCTCCGCTAAAATTCCAACACCGTTTGCTCCATGTTTGTAAGTACGTACGTATGTAGACACACAGGGGCCTAAATACGTACGTACTTACATAGAACGCTCAAACCAATCACCTGTCATACATATACAGTCATAGATATATACTGTCCTATATGCACATGCATACATGTATGCAAGCTAGCGATTAATCCTGTCGCCGCCTAGCGAGTGGAAACACGATATCTTGTACTGGAGTTCCCTAGAGGGCGAAATTGAATTTAAAAGTTATTGCTGCGATCTCAGTTGCTCTTGTCCAAACCAGACTTGACTATGCCAATTCTATCCTTTTCCATACCCCGTCTTATATGAGAAAATTACAGCGGGCACAAAACTTGGCAGCACACTGTCCATCCTAACTGCAACCTTTCATCTGCTGGCATTTTCTCTCACAACTTCACTGGCTCCCGGTTTCAAGACGCATTAATTTTAAATTAACTACAATCACCTACCAACTTCTCCATACCCAGCAATCTGCCTACCTCCGATCTTTGATTGATTTTCATGTTCCTGTTCGTAACACACGATCTAGTGACCCTCTAAAGATCCGACAACTTTATTTGGGCAGAGTTCTTGAGGAACGTGCTTTCTGTTCGGCTTCGCCCATGATTTGGAACAACATTCCTTTCTCTATTCGATCCCCTCCATTGTCTCATGCTTCAAGCGGCAACTTGAAGCCTTCTATTTTGCCAACTCACCTATCACCTAGTCTTTCCTCTTGCTACTGCCTAACTCCCCCTGAGCGACTGACCGTGCATCTGATTCAAATTATTTTTGTTGTCTGGCACGCTAATCTCTTAATATTCATTCATTCATTCATTCATTCATTCATTCATTCATTTTGAAGTCATTCTTGGCACACCGATTTCAAGCTTTGGAAATCAACGTTACACATGGTGCACGATAGGCCTGTGCTACGAATATAATCTCGAAAGTCGGACTGTGAAGTTGACGATTACCTGCACCCGGATGGCGGCCGAAGTCCTATGCAAGACTACGTCTGGATCCTATGCTTATATCAAAAGAAATCCGCCGAAATGCCGCATTCCACGTTTCGTGAAATCTTGGCCAAAGGCATGTTGACGTTTATGGACATTTTTTAATTACACCATCACCGCCTAGCGAATACGATTGAATCAATTCTAACTGCAAAATACGGTTTTCACTGAAACATGTCTGTCTCAAGCAAATGCATGCTTGCATTTCTTGTAATAGTGGAATCCACTCAGAAGAGCTTTTGTGAGATATTAAAAGGTACTATATCAAGTGTATTGATAGATACAAACATCTGATAATATGAAGCTATAAAATCAATGATGATCACTTCATACCCATGGCCCTGGCGAGTGTATACCTTCAGTGGTAAATACTTACCTGGCAATGTGGCATATTGGTAAACTGTTTGCTTTTCATCTCTGCATCCGGAATTTGAATTCTTAATTTGTTTGCTCTCATGCCAAATGATCCTTCATACATTTGTTGAAAGTATTTACCTTACCTTACCTTACCTAATTTTACCCTTACCATACCGGCTGAAAGCCCATCAAAAGATAGCATTCTCTGGACTGCTGACTTAATGTGGTTCAGTACTGTTGTGAAGCACTTTAATGGCACTATACAAGTTTTCAGACGCGCACGCACACACACACACACACGTTCACTAGGGCCAATCCTACTACTACCGTTAATCTTACCATTACAATTGTTGACTACTGGCTTCTCATATGCCATGACAATTTCTAACCAAAGGACCTTGTCTATATATAGAGGCCTGTAGTATAAGAAGAATGACCATACCTAACTTTTCCTTTCGTAGCCTAAAGGTCAAGTTCACCACACTGAAGGTTAACAAATGGCGCTATATTAGTGCTTGGTTATAAACAAAGTTAAAGTGAAGTGTGGTGAGAGGGTACGGAAAGTTAACATAATACAAGGTATTGTCAAAGCTGTTGGATGTGTGGTGCTCAGAAAATTCGGAGATTTACCATTACATTACATTAAATTGGGGCCTACATTGCATGTAATTGTGTCATTCTCTTCCTTATTACAGACGACCAGTCATTTCCAAACAGCGAATAGAAGTCCATAAAAGCAGCTGGGGTCATTAACGTAACTTATATTAAGGATGGGTTTTCGTGAGTGGCATGATTCAGCTGTAAGTTTTCTGGATCACTGCAAACTACCTTTATTTAGGTCCTTCACACAAGGCAGGAGGCCATCTCAATTCTTACCCACTATAAATAATTATACATATAGTTTTATATCCCCTTATAGGCCTAATTACAAACATCTATATATGCCTGAATAATTATGTCACATGATTTTAGGGCCTATATAAGTAACAGATACATAATCACGTACTACATAAATATTATATATTGATTGACTGACTGAATGAATAACATCTTTCGTTGACCTACTTTTTCTTTTTGAGTGAAAGCGAGGCGGGCTTTCAACCTGTTCACCTTCCTGCGCAGTTTCAGATTTCTTACCAATTAAAACCAAAACAGATATTTAAAGGAAAAAAATTAAGAAATAGCTCATAAAAGCCATAACTACATTTCAAAACTTAACAGATTCTTAGTAACATGCAAGGTACTGTAATGTAACATTTAAGTAGAATGTTTGAAATCTTAAAAGGCGCTAAATTAATGTTCAGATAAATACTTACATACACGGTTCTAGGACAATAACCCCCTGGACAATTACCCCCCGGACAATTACCCCCGGACAATTACCCCTGGACAATTACCCCCCGGACAATTACCCCCCATGCAAATCACCCCCCGGACAATTATCCCCTACACTGATATATTAATTATATAAATATACAAATAATGTATATTAATCATACAGTTTATATATTAATTTATTAGACATATATTGGAGAACCATGCAACGTCACAGTATGAAATTAAATGTTTATTGTTTATTAGTTTATTGAACTTAAAAGGAAAGGTTGTGAGCTATTCCACGTAGATAGTCAAGAACATTGCGTTCATTGTAGTTGCTAATGACGGCCAAAATCCGTGCATTGGAGTCAGCATACTTCTTCCTAGGAGGTTGTGATGGGTGACAAGCCAGAAATTGGCTGCAGTGAACTTGCTGTAATGATTGTTCTCTTTGAATAAATCCAATGAACTTCCAATGAACTACTCTGTGCCCAGTTGTAATAATTAGTTTTTGATGTTTGGTAATTCTTTCATGTCTAGTCTGGGCCCAAATGTCTGATAATTGTCTAATAATTAGTTTTTGATGTTTGGTAATTCTTTCATGTCTAGTCTGGGCCCAAATTTGAAATCTTAAAAGGCGCAAAATTAATGTTCAGATAAATACTTACATACACTGTATAAACGTTCCCCCACCTAGCTAATGCAACTGAATCTTTTCCAAAAGGCATTGGTCTACAAGTGATCCTTATTCAAAGTAGGTTACATGACTGCCAGACCTAGACAGTATACAGATAGACACACAGACAAACAGAAAAACAGACAGACAGACACACAAAAAGCCATATCTTGTGCATGGAGTGGCCAGCCAAGAAATTCCAAGAGGGCACAATATTCTTCATTTCATGGCAAATTTTGTTAGCTTATTAAAATGTAAAGTGGTCCATAATTTTTGGGGCGCACCACGAGGGGTTAAGCCAGAAAGTTGTATCAATTGCTTTTGTGAAATAGGGGTTTTGACAGAATTGACAGAAATTGGATTGACTGACATCAAAGGAGCTTGTGACAGAAGACTGTAACTATATGGCTTCATTAAGGACTAGTTGGTGTGAGATACACCACAAATTATTGGTCACATTTATGCCATAAAGATGTGAACTATGGATATGATGTGTATTATCTCATTTGCAAATAGCAGTCCTGCCAGATGGTTACACCTTGAAGATACATCCATGTAGCAAAACAATTACTGCCAAACTTGCTGATTAATTCGTGCCAAATTGCTGCGTGTCTAAGATAGGGGACCTACGTCTCTTGCTAAAACGGCATCTTGTCAAATTTGACAAATTTCACCTAATTACCATGTTACATGTAAACAATACAAAAGAGGCTTTAATGCAGTTTGAAGAGGATTGCCAGTAATCAGCATTTTGCTAAGATAAAAACTGTTTAAGATAAAAATGATTAATGCAAATTTTTCTACTAAAAATTTCTGTTTCTTTGTTTTTCTTAAAATGATGTAAAACTTAGATATGACATTCTGGATTAAACCCCTCAACCGGGCAACTTGGGAGATCAAGGGGTCTCTTTTATGGGGCACAGTCCCTTGGCCTTCCAAGCAGAGCAGCCACTGTTAGAATTACGATAACCCATCTTCCTATAAAATGAACTGGTTTGGCGTTGGCTGTACTTACTTTTGTTTTTCCTGTTTTATTTCGCAGTCGAGCACTTCCTTCAGTCGCAGAGCAGACTTGTACTTTCTCATCTCCTAGCACAAAAACAGTCCAGAAAAGGTGCGAGGTCCTTAAAATGCATTAACAGCCAGAAACATACATACATACACAGTGCACACATACATACATGCATACACAGGCATCCAGACAGACAGACAAACATACAGACCTAAACATACACACATAAGAACATACGTATGTACACTCACACACACATACATTCATACGTGCGTACATACTAAGGTAATTTCTTTGTACATCTGTACAGGAATTCTTCAGAAGCATGGTCCCATGGTCACAGAATCATCTGGCTGAGGCAAAAACACGACCACAGCAATCCACTGACAGGACACCTGTTCTTAACCTCTAACACAAGATGGCGTTAAACAATGGATACTACTTTAATCGCCAGCATAGCAATCTGAAACAGATGAGGTAACGTAGACGTCTATGGCCATGGTATTCAGTAAACACTGGACAAACACATAGGAGTTGGCCTGGTTCCCAACCGGTCACCATACCTGTGACGAGGATTCGAATCCCAGGCCTGTCACATGAAATCGACCTGGATCGCATTGTCATGCTGTGCGTAACCTTGGAAGCCATTGTCTTCTCCATGGCTTTCTGTCTAAATACACTCTCCTCCAAGAAAGAAATAACTTTGGTAAATGAATGTCATGTAATTTAAGATAATGCAATCTACTTGTATGTTTCTGTAGCTCGATTTTACGAGACTCATCAGTGATGCTAAAAAATTGAATAAAAAAGTCTTGCCCTTTTTAATCTGTTCACAGTCGTCTGCTTCTCTTTTTCTATCTGCACAACCTACAAAAGCACAATGTGATAAAATGCATAAACTGAGTAAACAAAAGGCTCTTTATAAATATTTCCATTTTAACAATTGGTGATTTGATCTAAAACTAGAAACCTGGGCGATAAGACACTAAACATGTTTAAACGGACAGAAACTATAATTGCTTAAGTTAAAGATGAATCAAAACTACTAAATGATTCAACTGCATTCGCTAGGTGGCAGCACCTTTTTGACCGTGCCCATTAGCTCGAGTTTTGCTTTTTGTTTCACTCCACTTTTGTGGGTGATTCAGTCTGTCTGTCAGTCTCTGTCTCTTTTACTCTCTTTGCTGTCACTTTCTGTCTGTCTACTGTCTGCATGTCTGACTGTATCTCTCAGAGTCTTACTGTGTCAGTTTTCCATGTCTGTATGTCTGTCTGTTATCTATCTTTTTGTCTTCTGTGTGCCAGTCTGTTTTCTGTCACTGTCTGTAGCCCTCTCTGTATGTGTGTCTTCTGCCTGTTGTGGCTTGTCAGTATCTGTTTATGTCTATCTTCTGTAGGTGTGTGTGTCTCTGTATGCCTATCTGTAACTGTGTGTCTGTTTCCGGTGAGTTTGTTTGTTTGCCTCTCTGTATCTGTACGTCTGTCTGTATTGGTGTGTTATCTTCTGCATGTGTCTGTATACACGCAAGAATTTGTCTGTCTGTCTGTCTTCTGTATGCCTGCGTCAGTCTGTACTACTGTCTGAATCTGTATGCTTGTTTATATGTCCGTTTTCTGTATGTGTATCTGTAAGCCTATTTGTATCTGTGTGTTGTCTTCTGCATGTGTCTGTATGCATGTAAGAATCTATTAAGTTTTGAAATGTAGTCTGTCTTCTGTATGCTTGTGTCTGTCTGTATTCCTGTCTGTACCTGAGTCTGTCTTGGACAGTGATCACTGGATGGTGGACTGTGCTTGTAAATGAACTTGTTGAAGTAATTCTTGGTGAAAGTGAAACCTGACTTTTTAGAAATAATTGAAGTATTTCTGAAAATTAGAATAACATTTTAAAATCAATAAATTGAATAAAATATAACTTATCACATTACAGAAAAACCGTCAACATTTTTGCAGAAGTGGAAAAAGTGGCGCTGAGATGAAAGCAGATACTCTGAAAACTGAAACTTGCCCTCAGACCGAGCATAGAACGTGAAACAACTTCATCTTGCCAAAGTTTCCTCAACGTTTCCTCCTCTGAGTGCACGTCCAGAGATTCCTAATGAAAGAATAAAGTCGCAGATATTTACAAGTAATGCAATCAAATTTAATGCATTAATGCAATGTAACTGATGTAAAGGAATGTAATGTAAATAATGTTATGCAATTAATGCAATTTAACTGATGTGATGTAATTAAGGTAATGTAGTTAAGAGTAGGCAATTAACATAATGTAATTGTAATATAATTAATGTAATGTAATGCAATTAATGTAATCTAGTGTAATCATTGTAATGTCATGCAACTAGACAGTCTTAGTCTGAAGAGTCTATCAGAGATTTACAACATCATAAGCATCCTCCTCCTCCTTCTCCTACTCCTACTCCTACTCTTCCTCCTCCTCCTCCTCCTCCTCCTCCTTCTCCTCCTCCTCCTACTCTTCCTCCTCCTCCTCCTCATTGTTGCTATGCCAACATCTCAACATAAACATCAACATGTTACTGTTGTCCAAGTGTTGTATGGTGTCAAATGTTGGCAACCTGTTCTTTCTTAGTCCTTTAACATTTTATCAGCCGAATTCCCTAATGGTGGTTCCCTGGTGGCTATTTTCCCCCATGTTTTACTACTGGGTTTTGTTTTCCTTTTTTTCTCAACTTCTGCTACATCCTTTTCTCCTGTGACTCCTTTGCTTAAGTTTTCTCACTTTTCATTCTTTGATCATCTTTTGCTTCCTTTAACAGCCTCTATCAAAAGTACGTATGTATCAAAGCATTTATATAGCACCTTTCAAAACAAGTTTCATGATAGCCTTTTTACTCTACAATTTCTGTGGCCAATTCTTGCTAAAACCAGTTTGGAGGCAGACTCGATAGCATCACTCCTCTAAATCAAATGCCATGGGGTTGGCATGGTCAGGTTGTCTCCTCCCCATATCCACCCATTGCCAGTGATAACAACATCACTGCTCTTAATGTCATGTAGATTAATGTAACATCATATAATTGGACATTTATATAGTGTCAATATTGAGGAACTCCGGACTTGTAGCTTTTCCTGTAGACGGATGTTCTCATTCGCTGCCTCCAACATCTGCAGTTTCAGTTTCTCTTTTTCCTGAAAGAAACATAGTAATAAAATTTATGTAGAGATCCATTACAACAAGGCCAGGCAGTAAGGTAAACTGATCATTTACTCGATGATGATGATGATGACGACGTTGAAACTACAGTTGTAGTTGTTTTGTTGTTACTATGGTGATGACGACGATGATGATGATGATGACAATGATTATGACTATATTGAAACTACAGTTGTAGTTGTTTTGTTGTTACTTTGGTGATGATTATGACGATGATGATGATGATGATGACGATGATGATGACTATATTGAAACTACAGTTGTAGCTGTTTTGTTGATACTTTGGTGATGATGATTATGATGACGATGATGATGACTATATTGAAACTACAGTTGTAGTTGTTTTGTTGATACTTTGGTGATGATTATGACGACGATGATGACGATGATGATGATGATGATGACTATATTGAAACTACAGTTGTAGTTGTTTTGTTGTTACTTTGGTGATGATTATGACGACGACGATGATGATGATGATGATGATGATGATGATGACTATATTGAAACTACAGTTGTAGTTGTTTTGTTGTTACTTTGGTGATGATGATTATGATGACGATGATGATGATGACGATGATGATGACTATATTGAAACTACAGTTGTAGTTGTTTTGTTGATACTTTGGTGATGATGATTATGATGACGATGATGATGATGATGATGATGACTATATTGAAACTACAGTTGTAGTTGTTTTGTTGTTACTTTGGTGACGATTATGACGACGATGATGACGATGATGATGATGACTATATTGAAACTACAGCTGTAGTTGTTTTGTTGTTACTTTGGTGATGACGACGATGATGATGATGATGATGATGATGATGACTATATTGAAACTACAGTTGTAGTTGTTTTGTTGATACTTTGGTGATGATAATTATGATGACGATGATGACGATGATGATGACTATATTGAAACTACAGTTGTAGTTGTTTTGTTGATACTTTGGTGATGATTATGACGACGATGATGATTATGATGATGATGATGACTATATTGAAACTACAGTTGTAGTTGTTTTGTTGATACTTTGGTGATGATTATGACGACGATGATGATGATGATGACGATGATGATGACTATATTGAAACTACAGTTGTAGTTGTTTTGTTGATACTTTGGTGATGATGATTATGATGACGATGATGATGACTATATTGAAACTACAGTTGTAGTTGTTTTGTTGATACTTTGGTGATGATGATTATGATGACGATGATGATGACTATATTGAAACTACAGTTGTAGTTGTTTTGTTGATACTTTGGTGATGATGATTATGATGACGATGATGATGACTATATTGAAACTACAGTTGTAGTTGTTTTGTTGATACTTTGGTGATGATTATGACGACGATGATGACGATGATGATGATGATGATGACTATATTGAAACTACAGTTGTAGTTGTTTTGTTGTTACTTTGGTGATGATTATGACGACGACGATGATGATGATGATGATGACTATATTGAAACTACAGTTGTAGTTGTTTTGTTGTTACTTTGGTGATGACGACGATGATGATGATGATGATGACTATATTGAAACTACAGTTGTAGTTGTTTTGTTGATACTTTGGTGATGATGATTATGATGACGATGATGACGATGATGATGACTATATTGAAACTACAGTTGTAGTTGTTTTGTTCATACTTTGGTGATGATGATTATGATGATGATGATGACTATATTGAAACTACAGTTGTAGTTGTTTTGTTGTTACTTTGGTGATGATTATGACGACGATGATGATGATGATGACGATGATGATGACTATATTGAAACTACAGTTGTAGTTGTTTTGTTGATACTTTGGTGATGATGATTATGATGACGATGATGACGATGATGATGACTATATTGAAACTACAGTTGTAGTTGTTTTGTTGATACTTTGGTGATGATGATTATGATGACGATGACAATGATGACGATGATGATGACTATATTGAAACTACAGTTGTAGTTGTTTTGTTGTTACTTTGGTGATGATTATGACGACGATGATGATGATGATGACGATGATGATGACTATATTGAAACTACAGTTGTAGTTGTTTTGTTGATACTTTGGTGATGATGATTATGATGACGATGATGATGACTATATTGAAACTACAGTTGTAGTTGTTTTGTTGATACTTTGGTGATGATGATTATGATGACGATGATGATGACTATATTGAAACTACAGTTGTAGTTGTTTTGTTGATACTTTGGTGATGATGATTATGATGACGATGATGATGACTATATTGAAACTACAGTTGTAGTTGTTTTGTTGATACTTTGGTGATGATTATGACGACGATGATGACGATGATGATGATGATGATGACTATATTGAAACTACAGTTGTAGTTGTTTTGTTGTTACTTTGGTGATGATTATGACGACGACGATGATGATGATGATGATGATGATGACTATATTGAAACTACAGTTGTAGTTGTTTTGTTGTTACTTTGGTGATGACGACGATGATGATGATGATGATGACTATATTGAAACTACAGTTGTAGTTGTTTTGTTGATACTTTGGTGATGATGATTATGATGACGATGATGATGACTATATTGAAACTACAGTTGTAGTTGTTTTGTTGATACTTTGGTGATGATGATTATGATGATGATGATGACTATATTGAAACTACAGTTGTAGTTGTTTTGTTGTTACTTTGGTGATGATTATGACGACGATGATGATGATGATGACGATGATGATGACTATATTGAAACTACAGTTGTAGTTGTTTTGTTGATACTTTGGTGATGATTATGACGACGATGATGATGATGATGACGATGATGATGACTATATTGAAACTACAGTTGTAGTTGTTTTGTTGATACTTTGGTGATGATGATTATGATGACGATGATGACGATGATGATGACTATATTGAAACTACAGTTGTAGTTGTTTTGTTGATACTTTGGTGATGATGATTATGATGACGATGACAATGATGACGATGATGATGACTATATTGAAACTACAGTTGTAGTTGTTTTGTTGTTACTTTGGTGATGATTATGACGACGATGATGATGATGATGACGATGATGATGACTATATTGAAACTACAGTTGTAGTTGTTTTGTTGATACTTTGGTGATGATGATTATGATGACGATGATGATGACTATATTGAAACTACAGTTGTAGTTGTTTTGTTGATACTTTGGTGATGATTATGACGACGATGATGACGATGATGATGATGATGATGACTATATTGAAACTACAGTTGTAGTTGTTTTGTTGTTACTTTGGTGATGATTATGACGACGATGATGACGATGATGATGACTATATTGAAACTACAGTTGTAGTTGTTTTGTTGATACTTTGGTGATGATTATGACGACGATGACGACGATGATGATGATGATGACTATATTGAAACTACAGTTGTAGTTGTTTTGTTGTTACTTTGGTGATGATTATGACGATGATGATGATGATGATGACTATATTGAAACTACAGTTGTAGTTGTTTTGTTGATACTTTGGTGGTGATGATTATGATGACGATGATGATGATGATGATGACTATATTGAAACTACAGTTGTAGTTGTTTTGTTGTTACTTTGGTGATGATTATGACGACGACGATGATGATGATGATGATGATGATGACTATATTGAAACTACAGTTGTAGTTGTTTTGTTACTTTGGTGATGATGATTATGATGACGATGATGATGATGACGATGATGATGACTATATTGAAACTACAGTTGTAGTTGTTTTGTTGATACTTTGGTGATGATGATTATGATGACGATGATGATGATGACGATGATGATGACTATATTGAAACTACTGTTGTAGTTGTTTTGTTGTTACTTTGGTGATGATGACGATGATGATGATGATGATGACTAAATTGAAACTATAGTTGTTGTTGTTTTGTTGTTACTTTGATGATGATGATGACGACGACGACGATGATGACAGACAAGCAGACAGACAGACAGAAAGACAGACTGATAATTGACCAGTCAATCATCCAGCCATCCTCTTTATAATTCCTTGTGAAGTTGTGTAAACATGGCTGAACAACTTACTAATTAATTTCCATGGGAATCGAATCTTAGACGCTATGGTGAGTGACGGGAATCTAATCCTACACGCTAACGGGAAAGGGTGACGGGCCGCTAACACGCGTTGTATTCTAAGAAACTATGTCCGGCTTTGGAAGTGAAAAATTCTTTCGCATTCGCTAGGTGGCAGTAGACGCTTCATGTCTATGGAGACTGACAGAAAAGATTCAATTCGATTCGCTAGGGGGCAGCACGTTTTTGAAAATGCCCATAAACTCAAATTTGGCGTTTGTTACACGAATCCTATTGCACACAACGCTGTCAAGGTCCTTTGGATCTGTTTGATCCGTCGGTTGCCCTGTGTCTTTATGTCTCTCTCACATCCTCTCTTTTGTCAGTTTCTGTCTGTTAGTTTGTGTGATTGTACATTTTCGTGAATGGATGTATGCATGTATGTGGACATTTATATAGCGCCCTTAGCCCTGACAGAACTATTTTTACACCATGTGTTCACAGATCCTTGGTATTCTGTGTCTGTCTGTCCTGTCCTCTACACGTCTGTCTGCTGCTGTATGTGTCTCTGTCGCTCCTTATCAATGTCTGCGTCTTTGTCTGTCTGTGTGCGTTTCTCTTTGTCTATGCCTCTCTCATTCTCTCTCTAGACTTAGTCTGCCTGTGACGCTGTGTCTTTCTCACTCTTTCCCTCTATCACCAGTGTCTGTCTGTCTGTCTGTCTGTCTGTCTGTCTGTCTGTCTGTCTGTCTGTCTGTCTCAATCCCATTCTTTTACTTTTCTCAGTCTCTCGCTCTTCTATTGGTTTGGTTGTCTGAGTCTCTATCTCACTCTGGTTCTCTTACAGGTTCTCTCTCTATTCTCACTCTGTTCTCCGGAAGTCTGTCTGTCTTCCGTGTGTGTCTGTCTGTGTGCCTGTCTGTACCTGTATGTGTGTCTGTCGTGTCTGTCTGTATGCCTGTCTGTATCTTCATTAGGTCAAAGTGGGCATTGTGGGCATTTCGCTGTACAAGTCCAATATATAATGCGTTGGCAGCTCTGTATGTCTGTCTGTCATGTATGTATGTATGTATGTATGTCTGCCTGCCTGCCTGCCTGCCTGCTTGCATGTCTGTCACCCTCCCTCTTCTATCGGTCAATAAGGCTAACAAGGCAAAGGTAAAACACGTTAACGAAGCTGCACAGCAATCCGACGATCGGGGCGGGGGCGGCGCCGGCGGGAGGCACCTGTATAAATGCAAATTAGAGCGTGGACCCAAGGGCAATTCGGTCATGCTCCCTCCCTCCCTCCCTCTATCTGAGTTCTGGACTGGCTCTTGGCTTGGGCTCAAACCGAACTCAGGCAGATATAAAATTATGTGGAACGTGTAGACCTACATACTCTGAGTGACTTAACACAGCATGTAACCATAATTATTATAACCAATGAACGTAAACTATAGGCGCATATGTATACATTCTTAATTATAGATTTCATATAAAATGTATATATATATGTATGTATATATATATGTATGCATTTATACGTATCTTCCTTTATTCGTTCGTTCAGAGCATTTATACAGCACCTTTTCAAGATATGTACTCAGAGGCAATCCCAGTCAAGCGCCGGCTAGATATGTTTTCAAGTGTAACTAGTGATATAGATTATATATATATATATATATATATATATATATATATATATATATATATATATATATATATATATATATATATATATATATATATATGCGCATGTATGTATGTGTATTTACGAACATGCTTTCAGCTTCAGAGGCAAGACCCCAACCCTGACCAGACTTCCGCTTGGCCCTTCTTTACACAAGTGAAGCCTCTTATGTCACGAATTGGTGTTAAATAAATGGCAGTTAGGTCGTGTTTTGTATAAGGCAAGGTGTTTAGCACAAATAGGTTGTCACCACCAATATGTGCTAAATTAAAGCATGTGATCCACGACAGGTAAGCTGCCGGCCGGCTACCGAACCGGAGGGAATGCATAACGATTTATACATACCACACTTTATATGCAAAGTATACGATTGACCGCGGTGCATGGTGTACGCCGGTTGGGGCGGAGCCATTGCGCCTGTCTAATTTGTAAATTGGTTGACCGGTGCAAGTGACCGACGGAAAGAATTGTACTGCAGCACAGAGGAACTAAGAAATCAGACAGGGACTAATGTTGACTTTCCAGCTGGAATAGGGATATGGCTCTCACGACGGACAGAGGAAATTGTCGTAATTCCGTGGAAGCAGAGCAGCCGAAGCAGCCTAGCTGATTGGATTCGAACTCCCGGGACGGAGTAGGCCAGAGTTGAGGCCGACTGGAGAGTTCGACGCTTGGATTCGAAGGCAGACGGAAGCTTTGAGGTTTTATCTCAGTTCAGCTGTTTGACCTTTCTGTACTTGTTCAGTTTGGCCATGGACGTACTACGGCTTTTGTTTATAGTACATCAGTGTTTTTCGTTATGTTAATTGTATAACTGTTCTTAGCCGCTTAGCATAGGCTCATAAGAACATCATCGCAACTACGACAACAGCCTGACGGCCTTTTAAGTAAAACTGCCAAAATTTCTCAAGCTGGAAAATATCGTTATGGAAAAGCGTTCACATATACATGTTACATTTACCAACTTTTTGAATTGTAATTGTAAATTTGAGTTGTTAATTTCAGATGATGATCCTGGAATCGAATACGAGGCGCAATAATGAAAAGATAACGGAACGATTAACACGATCGCTACGTGGCGCTCTGCGCACACGGACTCCTGCCAAATGGAAAAAATATTCAATTGCATTCGCCAGATGGCAGCACGTTTTTGAAAAAGCCCGTTAGCTCAACTTTGGTCGGTTGACATCTGCTCAACACACAACGTCCTGCAGAAGCAACGCGTGGACAGGTAGGCCTAATCGTAATCGTACACTTAGATTTCTACAGCGCCACATGAAAGCTGTGTCGCGCGAACCAGCTTATTCACAGGCGCTCAGGCAAAACAAAATCGATGGGCAGGAAGGGTCCTTTGCTAAACCCCGGGGATTCTGGGCAAATGTTTGCGCAATCGGCTGTGTCACCAAGCAGCATATTGTGGTACGGGCATAAGCTGGGAATTAAACCGGAAAAGTGTCCAGGACCTTGGTATTCGTCCACTGCCGACTCAACGGCAGAAGAGCAGACAATGAGCGTCTCCCCCAGTTCTACAAGGAACATGGGAGTCACACTTTACTGTAACAGTAATTTCATATAAAAAGTAAGAGAAGGGACTGTAGTATAAAACGGCGATCCGCGGAGACCAGCTTGTTCACCAAAAAAATAGAGGTGTCTAAGCACATCCAACAATGAGAGAAAACATCTTTGCCCTTTTTTTCACTTTCGCTACATATAAAATTACTCTAACCAATTCGATGCCCCAATTTTTTCTAATAAACATCTGGTTTGACACCGAGAAAATTCGATCCAAGGTACAAGTTAAATCATAATTTAAAAAAATGATGGCTGTGGTTAAAGGACTCGCGCTTTATTGAAAAAGATTCTATTGCATTCGCGAAGTGGCAGCACGTTTTTAAAAAAGCCCACTAGATCAAATTCTGGCGTTTGTAACACGAGTCCCATGAACTCAGGCACAGCCGTTCTCGGGTAGTGCCGATCTCCAGCCGGATAAAGGCAGGCGACTTTCTCACAGCCTTCAATGCCATACGATGTTGTTAAATATAGGAACTATTACTGATGCGAATCCCATGCATTAACATGCGTATTAACAGCCCCTCCCAACACCCTGCTGGGTGTTGATAGCACCTTCAAAGGCTGCCTGTCTGTCTCTTTTCCGTCAAGCTAGCTTTAGGCTCCCATACCACCCCATTACCACCATCACCAACGATTTCCACCATAGCACTATGTTGCCATCCAGGACTGACCTCCCCAAAACTGACCAAACAATATGGCTCTTGTGGACTTGACCTGATATAGCACCAACAATAAGATAAGCTGGACTCCCTGACGCGGCTGTTGTGTGGCTCTGAGACATTCAGGAGATTTACATTACTGTCAGTTTCTGCCTGTCTGTATTTGTATGTGTCTCCTTTCTGTCTGTCTGTATTTCTGTCTGTGTCCATCTGCATGTGTCTTTTACTCTCTCGCATTCTTCTGTCAGTCTCCATATGCCTGCATTTCTGTCCGTGTGCATGTATGTTTGTCTGTCTGTATTTTGGTCTGTCTGTGTGTTTGTCTCTCAGTCAGTGAGTCTGTCACTGTGTCTGCATATGTTGGCTTTCTATCTGTGTGTCTTTCTGTTTGTTTGACCTAGGAAAAGTTCATCTCTGCTCAAGGAGATGATAGGTTACAAAATATAACATAAAAAGGGTTTTAGCGGTTCAGAAGATACGTAATCCGTGTTAGAACCACTGCAAATAAACCAGGAATGCTCAATACCCAATCCTTCATAGCGGCTTCTTAAAAGCTGCAAGTTTCCATACAAGACCGTACCATCATCCAAACTATTCCACAAGTCTAGAACTCTAGCAATAACAAATTTCTAATATTCTAATATTCCTTTGGTTTCTTAAATAATTTGTATCTGCAGCCCAGCTGCCTTGTTCAAAGAACCTTTCGTACTGCACTGCCTCCTTTCCAGTGATGATCTTATAAGCTTCAAATAGGTCTCCTCTGCTCCTCCTCTCCTGTTAGCACGCATCTTTTCAACCTATCTCCATAGCTTAGAACCTTGTAACCTGAAATCATTTGGCAGCTATCCTTTGCACTTTCTCCAATTGTTCTTTGTTCTAGGTTCCAGATGGACTGCTCTGGCTCATAACGACAGACCTATCTACGTCGTTAGGCGAGAAGAGGCTTTGGAATGTTAGACAGTCTACCAGAAAGAGGTTCTACCATCAGTCAAATGGCTGTCGTAACGTGCCTCAAGTAACATCCGGACACCATGTCTTCAACCTCCTAAGAGGGACAGCGTTTGACGGTGTTGCTATCGCATTGTGTGCCGTGAGCACCATCACCCGTCATTGTTTTACATAAATTCTGAACACAATGTCATCTGTTAACTTTAGACAGGAACCCACTGGAAGGGCTCAGTGTGTGCATGAGCCTGCTACTTGTGACATTCTCGGCTCGCCTTAAGACGCATCTTTTCGGTAATCTTCGATAGCCACCCTGCAGGGCCTTTGTGAGTTTCTTAAAACACGCTATATAAGTGCCTGGATACATATATACATAAATTTCTAGTTATCTAAACAACGCCTTATCATTTATGATGGTGTACAGAGTGTCTTTGGTTAGTTTCTCTTGAATTGGTGGTGCTATATAAATGTCCAATTACAAATACTAACTGAGCCGGCACCATTTTTCCAGCTCACCTGGTTGGCATATCCGAGTTCAGCTTCCAGTGACTCTATGGTATTTTTCTTTTTCATCAGGCGCTGTTCCAATTTCAGGTTTTCTACTTCCAAGTTCTGTATGGCATCTTCCAACAGGCCCTAAAACACACACCATATATATATATATATATATATATATATATATATATATATATATATATATATATATATATATATATATATATATATATATATATATATATATATATATATATATATATATATATATATATATATATATATATATAAAAGGTAAAATGATGGAGAGGATAGGAAAAGTATTCCCTTAAGCAAACCTCCAGAAGATAGCAATGTGTTAGTGACTTCATTTTCCTAGCCTTGGTTTACTAGGAGAGGCGTTCCCTATTTAGAACGATGTTTTATGTTTTAACAGGTTCTTAACAGAAGCTAAATAATTTGTCTACATTACATTAGATTACTGTGTAATGTAAAGTAAGCATCTGCCTCTCATACAGCACCAACAGGAAGTTTTTTAAAAGGTGCTGTAGAGATTTTTGAATATTTATTTTATTTATGTACAAACCTTATGCTTAGCCAGTTCCTCCATTTCTTGGGCTTGTTTTGAGACGTGGTCCTTGGTCTGGATGAGCAGCTGTTCGGTCTTCTTCACCTGGTCCAGCAGTTCGGTGATTTTTCCATTGGCTTCTCTCCGAGTTTCCTTTTCTGCTTCCAGCTTTTCCTTGAGGACCTCCAGATCATTTCTCAACGTGGCCTTTCCTTTCGTGAGGTCTTGTACCATCTGAAAAACAGCATAACGTGAAGCCCCAGGAATTTTTATAGAGCCTCTATAACAACAATCTGATACAATCTTCTCCCATCAAATTTGCTCCTACACATAGGTCTTTCCATCTTCGCACTGGTTCAGACTACCTGCCATTGAAGATAGGTTTTCCTAAAACTTTTGTTCTGCTCCTAGAACTTACCTTCTCACTGGCTTAGACTGATGACATAATTTCTCATACTTTTCCTGCTGCACATAGGCCTTCCAATCTCCCTAGTGCTGGTACAGACCATCTCCACTGAAGATAGATTTTCCCCATACATTTTGTTCAACTGTCATTGTAAACTTTTTGTTCTGACCTTTACTGATTGGCACAATGGCAGATCCACTGCACATCACCTTTGTGAGATTCTTTAAAAAATGTGCTATATAAAACAGCGAGACACAAGTATATTTTTCTTTAACAGAATGATGTTATATACATATACATAGTGTATACACACACGGACAGACAGACAGGCTTAAAGGCAGATGGACAAATACATACAGATATGCATGTGGCCTAGGATTCAATCCTAGGTGTATGCATCAATGCATCAAGCCTAGGTGTACGTATGCATGCATGGAAGTGTGCATGCATACACCTAGGCTTACCTCTTCTGCCTTTTGATGACCGGCCTCAGCCACAAACACTTTGTCCTGAACGCTGGAGACGAGGCTCTGAAATCGGACCACGTCCTCTTCTAGGATGGATCTCTGTAATTCAGAGGCCTTCAGTTGGTCCCTGGTCTTTGCCAGCGCTTCCTGAAGCTCACTGTTCCGCCTCTGAAGGTCTTCTGTAGTCTAAGAAGGTGAAGATTATTAGTCAGAGTTTTGGGACTGTTTATTTTGCTTGTAAAGTCAAACAATGATAATGAAACAAACACAGATATCTGCCTTCATCATTAAGCTTTATAGTAATGGCTGGGGATGAGTCACCCGGCCTCCAGCAATTCTATGGCTGATCTTTTGAAAATTTCTAGAGAAAATTGGACTTTTAAAGTGTATCGTCATTAACGGCAGTTCTTTGCATTCTGCCCGTTTCCTCTTGTTAATCAGGCCCAAACTGAAGACTCTTCGTTTCAGTTCACTGTAGCCAGGTCTCTGGTTCCCTGGACCTATCTGATTTTGACTGGACTTATGTAGAATTCGATTTTTAGCTTTGGTTTCATTTAAAGCGAACATCAACTGTTGCCTTGTGATAATGGTGCTATAGAAGTCACTAGATTAGATAAGAATGTGACTGAAGCTGTAAATAACAGAGGATGTATCATTGTTTCACTGAGTGTATCATTCAAAGTTCTGCTTGACAGAAACATCCAGTGCACAAACTGTTTTATGTTCAGCTTTTATCATCTCCAGAGCCAGCACTATCTTGGACTGGTTTTCCTCTTCCAAGTTCCTTGCTTCCCATTGGCTGGCTGAATACATGACGTCATTCTGCAGGGACCCAATCCTGTTTAAAAAATTTAATTTCGGATTTATATAGCGTCAATATGTACTAGTAAGGCATCAACTGATGTTAAGCAACTGCACGGCAAGGGCTACAGCGCCACCAACCCGTTAAGGACTTGTCTCTTGCAGACTAATTTGACATAGCAACAGTGAATAAGCGGGTCTAATGGATGAATCTTTTTGTAGCACTGAGAAATTTTTAAGAGTAATATGACGTTACAGTACATGATAAATGTCCCTTTACCATAACCAGGTAAGGATGGATCCTACAAGCTCTGTTTTGAGAAATCTCGGAATTACAATTACGATGCCCCCCAAAGGCAAGCCCTCACTCAAGTTGTAAAAGTAATTACCAGTATCTAAAACCTGTCTCCGTGCCTCTTTATCTGTATCTCTCTCTCTGTCTCACTCTCTTTAGGGATGAAATCAAGTGAGCATAGCCACATCCACAATGTGTCATCTGCCTTCCTGTCCTGGATGTTTCTCCTCGCAGTGCTCAGTCCAAAACCAAGTCATTCCAACTAGTTTTCTGCTATTCTCGTCTGCATGGTCTAGGTCTACAGTCTGGCCTCTTCCAATCCCTGGGGCTTGATTAATCTCAGAATGGCAAAGGTGCTATATAAATAGCCCAATACATTTATGCATGCATAAAAATTCTGCAATTGCTGTAGTTGGGTGGTGCCAGTCCAAAACCTGGATAAAGGAGGGCAACGTTAATCATCTTTATTACGACAGAGCACTGTTAAACAAGAAACTACCCTTAATACGCCCACCTCCTCTGCCTTATGGTAACTGCCTTCAGCCGCAAAGGCTTTTTCAAGGCCTACATTACAGCTGAAACAATCTTCCATGGCACAGAACTGCAAACAATTATGTTTGTTAAGGTGACACAGAAACAATCACAAGGTGAATGAGAGCAGCTTTGAGAGTTTCTTACATGCTCTATATAAATGTTCAGATACATAAATATAATAAGTAGTGAGGTTTGTCAAAATTTTGTAACGAAGTACCTTTCAGACAACGCATCAACTTTAGCCTTCAATCGAACATTTTCCTCCTAAATGTTACAGCAAAACAAATTTTCTAATCTTCAAGAGAAAATGCAATGCATGCCTTTAGCCAAGAACATAACATGATAATGACTTGCAATTAAACATCATCATCATCATAACCTCAAAATTTCCAAGGCACCAACTTTATTCACAGTCACAGGGATTGTTCAAAGAGATTGTAGGAAGCACAAGAATCAGCTGCAGGGAGACCCAACACAGATACAGACAGAGACGCTGTTAAAGTCATCAGTGGCATGCTCCTCTCTGAAGCATTGCCATTTCCACGACTCTGTCAACCGTCCCAGTCCTTGGCTCAACTCAAGACGTGTGTAGCCTGAAGTTCATCATCCAGGTCTACAAGTGCCTGGGCCATATGACCGATCTCTTCCAGCTCCTGGGGGCCGCATATCAAGGCTCGAAGTGCCTTTGCAAAGTGACATAACATCATGGTCTCATTATAATCACCTCTGAATGGGATTTGCATTGTGCACCTACATTTCTAGGTTAGTTTTACAACGGGCACTATTTAAGTTGAACAAATTTGTATGGTATTATATATGTATATATATAATATATATATATCAATAATTTACGAGTGGCACACAAAATTCTAGTTTCATATCTAGCTGAAAATCAAATCCCAGTTTAGAGAAGCAGAGGCGTCCAATGTTGAATGTGGTACAAGTCACCTTAACAGTTTGGTAAGAGACATCCAAGCGTGCGTTGTCATCTCGAAGCTGGTCCAGTTCTTTCTCAGTTGTCAACAGCTTTCGTCTTTGCTCACCAACCAGAAAATCCATCTGTATAACAAATATCAAAAGTTCTAAATTCATCTCCAAAAGATGTGCTTGGTTATAATACGACTTGTTTTAATGCAATTCTTACACATAGTATACACCTCCATTTCTCAAACTGCTTCTGGAAACTGGCACCCCTCAACTGGGTTAACCCTTTGACAACAAATTCAATGATCTGACAATTATTGTAATTTTGTATTGGTATAAATGGCATTTAATAAACTGGCTAATGACAAACAATAAGTAACAACTTACTGGAAATCTTTTTAAAATTCCATCTTAGCTTGCAAGTTAATATGCAGCACTCTTTCAGCAGGATTCTTTTGGGCCTGTTGATTGCACCTTAATACCTTGTAGGGTCTGTGAATATTTGTATTTTTTGCCAAACTTGGGATCAATAAACAAAGTGATTATGACAATGATATATATATATATATATATATACTTTTAAGGCTCGCATAGAGAGCACCTCTGATTAGTTTCTCTTGAAGAGACACCTCACAAATTCATGATTAAAATTATTTACGTAATGTACGGCAAATACATTCATTCATCCAATCTATTTATATAGCACCTGTGTTGATGTGCACTCAGAAGCACTTGGCAAAACAGAACAGTTTTCAGCCGCAGGAGACAGCACAGTTCTGGAAGAAGGCCATTCCAGCTATACACAGATCCAAAACTGAGAAAGCATGTAAATAGCTAATTAAACTAAATAAGATATTAAAATGAGAATGGTGTAAAGGGTGCTGGGCTCGTTGATACAACAAAACTGTTACTTCAGCTTCAGATGAGGAAAGTTTGGCCTGCATGTCACAAAGCAGCAGATTTTCTTTCTAAACAAAGACAACACATTCTGTATTAAGCCAAAACTGAATTAAGTAAAGCTCCACTTGCTCACTGAAGAAACTTAGACACAAATGCAAACATATGTTCCTACCTTAATATGATTAAGACTTACTTTTTTCAAACTGCTTAACCAATCGCTCACAATGACTGACTTATAAACAATCTAGTCAATGTACATTCTACACACACCATACAAATACGTACATACATACATTTACAAATCTCCATAATTATAGATATGCACAAATTTAAACAAATCAGAATTAAAGCTGAACAACAGTATTTTGCCGATAAATTTAATGCTTGTAAAAATAACATTAAAAAAACTTGGAGTATTGTGCGATCACTGGTCGGGTCAGGTGATCTGGTTAAATCTGTTGATGGTCTTAGTATAGATGGAAGTACGTATACTGACTCTAATTCTATCTCTAATAAGTTTAATGAGTTCTTCACTGGTGTTGGACAGTCACTAGCGCAAGCCATTCCAAAAACTAAAACTTCTTATGAATCCTTTTTAAGGAATTCCCCCTCTCAGTCATTTGGTCTTTGTCCAACCTCAGCCGATGAAATCATCACTATTTCCCGTTCTCTAAGAATTACACATAGTGCTGGTCCAGATGGTGTCGATCCATGTATTGCTGGCCCTACTATCCATATTATTGCGTCACCGTTAGCTGAAATAATTAATTGCTCGTTTGCCACAGGGATGGTTCCTACTGGTATCAAAATGGCCAAGGTAATACCTATTTTTAAATCGGGAACCAAAGATAATGTCAGCAACTATAGGCCTATTTCGATTCTTCCTTTTTTTCCAAAATATTTTGAAAAATTGATGTACGAACGCTTTTATAACTATATCCAAAAAATGAACATAATATATCCTAACCAATTTGGATTCCAAACGGGCCTATCTACCTCAATGGCGCTTTTGGATCTACACGATAACATTTTCCAGGCTATTGACGACAATCTGTTCTCTGTTGGAATTTTTCTTGACTTGGCAAAAGCTTTTGATACTGTAGATCATACTATCTTGATGAGGAAGCTTGAATTTTATGGAGTACGAGGACTCCCACTCTGTTGGTTTAAGAGCTACCTCCATGACAGGCATCAGCAAGTCTTGCGTAATGGGGCCCTGTCTAGCATCAGATCCATCCGTTGTGGAGTTCCGCAAGGCTCTATTCTAGGCCCACTTTTGTTTCTGTTGTACATAAATGACCTTCCCACCTCATCTAAGTCACTTCATTTTATACTGTTTGCCGACGATACGAATGTTTTCTTATCTAATAAATCGTTAGATGCTCTGATTGAGTCTGTCAATAACAAACTTGTATCAGTTGCTGACTGGTTTCGTGCTAATAGGCTATCCTTGAATTTACTTAAGACTAATTTTATATTATTTAGATCACATCGGAAGGTTCTTTGTAAATCAGCTATTAATATTTTTATTGATAATCAACAGATTACTCAAGTAAATTCATGTAAATTTCTTGGAGTCTATATTGACTCTCATTTAATGTGGAAAGAGCATATATCTCATATATCAGTAAAATTGCTAAATGTTCTGGTATATTGTCACGTATTCGTCATATCCTACCCCAACAGATATTAATTAATTTGTATTATTCATTGATTTATCCTTACTTATCCTACTGTAACCTTTTATGGGCCTCTAATTATCCTTCGCGTATAAAATGTTTATCTGTTTTACAGCGCCGTGTTCTTAGTATAATTACAAAAACTTTCCAAGTGAATGATATTGAACCCTGTTTTGCCAATCTAAATATTTTAAAAATTAATTCCATTAATAAGTTTCAGATCTCTGTATTTATGTATCAATATCAACATAAATTATTTCCATCGAAGTTTGATGGCTACTTCAACATCATCGATCATCACTCATATTTTACCAGGATTCACGGTAATTATTATGCCAGTTTTGCTCGTACCAATACTCGATTATTCAATATTAAATGTACTGGCCCTTCGATTTGGAACGCTTTACCAGTGAGCATTCGTATGTTGTCAAGTTTGAAATTGTTTAAAAGGCAGATGCGCCACTATTTAATAACACTTGTTTGACTGCTAATTTTCTTTTTTTTATATATAGGACTGTGTAATGCATCGGACTTCTATATCCTTTTATTTTTAGTTTCATTTGTGTACGGATTGTACATAACTTATTTAGTTTACTTATGTAATGATACTTGCTTTGTTTACATTTCGATTGCCATCCTACATTACTGATGTTAACAGGTGACCCTATTTAAGAGGGACCCTTGTCCCTTCTGAGTTTGCCTTTTGCATCCTGGTAAACTGTATGTTTTATGTGTAACCTGATATGTTGAATTTGGGATCAATAAAGAGTCAATCAATCAAATGTAAAGCCTACAAAATGCCTCTATTACATTCTATTCAATCTAATCTAATATAATGAATTCTATAGTGCCATTATCACAAAGCATCAAACTTCAAATGAAGCCATGGTTAAAGTTGTAATAGGCTGGCTAATCCTTTCTTCTCATTTCTCTCAGCTTAAACACAACCCACCCTAACCTCCTCTCCCCTCCTCTCTCTGGTCTGCTGGCCACTGGACTTGGTTCTTAACATGGCATCTTTGGACAACCCCACTGACTTGAGGCAGCACTCATGAATAAGCTGGTGCCCTGCACTTAGCTTTTAGAAGCGCCTTAGAAATTTTGAGTTTACGATTACGTTTAAGATTAAGAAGCCCAGTTGAATTCCTAAATTCTCAGCCTTGCTATATTTGGCTATTACATACATATACATTACAAAATAAAATTATAAATCTTTAATCAAATCTAATCTATGAATTCTACAACACTGTTGTAAAATGCAAACGTCATCAATTGTTTGTCACTTCAAGGTCAATCGTAGTCAAACATCTTAATCCATTGGAGAAGCCTGGTTAAATTTCAACAGGTCAACTCAGCTTCATTAGAAATAAACTCACATTAGGTCTAAAACAAATGAGAACAAACAAAAATGCCGGCTGACATCTTGGACAATTACTGACCTTGTACCTATCAGTTAAATTGGAAATTGCATCATCCTTCTCCTCCAGTAGTCTTCGTGCTTCGATTGTCTCACGGTAGAGAAAACTAGCAATGCAAAAAGTAACCATATTTTGTATGAGGTCGAAAGAGAGCTGAAGAAAACAGAAATGAAAGGCAGAGAACATTAAATGTAAATTGGTAAAGCAGTGTTATGCAGTAACAAGTTGGCATGAAGCACACAAATCCATAAGGTATACGGATTATGCAACTGACAGGCCAGAGTGGCTGAATTTTCCAAGCAAGTCTCTGTTTGTCAGTTGCCCTTAAGAAGTATGTCATCTTCATTAGTGAGAGACAAATGCCCACATTTCACACACAACGATGCATGGAAAACAGTAATAAAAAAACACAATGACAGTAAAAATTATGCAATATTATTAATACACTATTATTAATATTGTTATTATTAAAAAATCTGTAACATGTATCAATACACTATTATTAATACTGTTATTATTAAAAAATCTGTAACATGTATTAATACACTATTATTAATATTATTATTAAAAAATCTGTAACATGTATTAATACACTATTATTAAAATTGTTATTATTTAAAAATCTGTAACATGCACAAAGTCACATAGAACTGCGAATCTGAGGAGTGGTTAGTGAAAGTGCAGTAAGAAATCCAGATGTTTGAAAGCCAGTGAATTTTGAAGATTTTTGTGAAGGAAGGAAGAGTTTGAGCTTCCTTGGATGCAGCGGTTTGGAATGCACAATAGCCCAGACAGCTCTGCTTTGTGGTTCAGCCATAAAGCCTGTACCCAAAGATCACAGCCTGCTGGGATGGATGTAAGGAGAGACTAGTGGTTTCAGGTAGGTAGGAATGTTCTTGTTTTCAGTTTCGCTTTACAGAGCCACATAAATTGTCTATATAAAAATAAAAGACCCAATGGATCATAGCAAAAAAATAATTGGCCTATTGTAGTTTCTGAGTAAAAATTTCAAGTTATCCAGTCAAGCAACTGGTAGTGTGAACTGCCAACACAACAATCCTCGTTTCCTGTGACAAAAAAGAACTAGAAACCATAACACAATGAGAAGAAGAGTCGAGGTATTGCTACCCGATTAATGAAGCTGATTACCTGTTGAGATCAACTTTTTCTTCTTCCAACCCTGCTACCTCTGTTCTTGCCACTTGGAGCTCTTCTCTTAAGGACTTTACCTGAGACAAACACAAATTTCTAATTTTAACATCTCACTGCAATTCTTAATAAAGTTTTAATACCTGTATTATTGCACAATTGGGCCTCTTTGTGATGTAGTAAATGTAAATGCACAAAATTTTCTACAGCGACCATATGGTCTCAACCTTTATCGGGCGAGATCCTTCACCACCACGGCCCATTCAAATGGGTGCCATGCCATTTAAGGTCCCCATGCATGGAACACGCTAGACCGATATTCAAATCTCTGAAGCCACGATCGGGTTGTCCCAATGCTGAATATCAGGGAGGCCCGGAAGGTGCTCACTTCCCAGTCTTTGGCCCTCAAGCTGCCAATGGACGAATCCAAAGGCCCTGGACACAGGTCTAGTGTATCTTGCTGACTGCTTCTCAGCTTCCTTAAAACCTGTCATCATAATCATGTTCTGATACAAAAAATCAGCATTATGAAACCCACATTCAATTCAACTTTAGAGCATTGCCCTGTTCTTGCACACAACCTGATATTCCAGACATTACCCTTGCAATTTTCTAATTTATTTTTTAAAATCCCACTGCATCACTAAATATTAAATATTATTTAACTATCATAAAACAGAATACTTCTTCCATTCCCTATGGATTTTTTCCTCTGGGTAAAAGTAATAAAGATAACTTTAATATTAAATGTGCATGTTTTTCTATAACCTCAACCCTGCCAATTTTTCAATTTATTGGGTGAATTTATTGGGTGAGATCCTTTATTATACCACTGCCCATTTGTTCAATGTCCCTGTGTACAGACCATGCTAGCCCAAGATTTAAATCTCTGAAATATAGCCACTATTGGTATGCAAAACGACATCCTTACACACAGAGGTGCCTTGATGTATGCATTAACCAATGTAGCTAACCAGTCCAGCATATTACTAATAGTAATGATAAGCATGAACCAGTAACTGAGATTAAAAACCTGCCACCCACTTACTGTACCTGCCCTTGCAGTTTCATGCAATCCTCTTTGTACTTCTGGAGGGATGTCAACAGCTTAGCATTTTCAGTTTTCAGGTCACCAGTAGAACAGACAAGTTCCTTCTTGATCTCTTTCTTAAGTTTCAAAGATGTTGAGTAATTCTGAAACTGTGTAGAATTGCACTGCATTAAAAATTTATCATGTATTTCTTACAAGGAAAGCATTTGCAGAGTTGTTCCAATCCTACAGAATTTCAATGTTAAACTGGACTCTGGTTTCACTTTGTTGTGGTTTTCGATTGATGCTTGAAAGTGCTTATTATAATGGCACTACAGAAGTCATCAGATCAGACTTCACAGTGCAAGGGGTCATTCATCTGAATTTAGGATGTGGACATGAGCAGAGTGCTCCCTCCCAGATCAGCCCTTTTACATCTGCTTTCATTCTTTGCCATGTCTTTCTAAGCTCAGAATCATAACTGTAATCTCAGGATTTCTTCAGTACCCAGAAAAGCAACATTGTTAGAAACAACTTACTCATCACTGGCACTCAGCCGAATTACAAAATCAGTTATACACAGGTATGGTCAGATTCATTCCAGCTTCAATTCTAACTATCTGTTTTTATCTATATTTGGTATAATAATAATAATAATATTATTTTTATTATTATTTCACATTCAGGCAGGTAGACAGATAACTACAATATGCCTCTGATCTGGAAATGACTACTATTGATCGTGGCTTATTTAAGAGATTTGAATCTTGGGCTAGCACAGTCCGTGCACCTGGACCTTAAATGGCACCCATTCAAATGGGCAGCGGTGGAGAAGATTCTCACCTGATAAATTCACTGAAAAATGAGCAGGGTCACTATAAAAAAACCGTGTACATTTACATTTACTATTGAAACCTTACAGATTCACATTTCAGATCTTCTTCTCCATCCAAGTTAAGGTCTAGCGTCTTCTGCACTTGATTCGGGCAATCGCCTGTCATCTGCACGACAGTAAATAATTAACTCATCAACATCATAGTCACTGAATATCATGTAATGTAACAAAACGTTTACATAGTGCCTCCCAAAAGTGCTGCTTGAATGGCTATCTAGCTGATCTAAACAAGTGTAACTTAAGGTAATTAGCAATCCACTCAGCTAATGGTTCATAAATTAGCACAACACAAAAGGTTGCTTTCCATTATAGTAGACTGCATTGCATCATATCACATTACACTGCACTGCTTCCTCTTGCTAGGTTTCACCCAAGCTATTGCAAAATGGAGTTATCCACTTCATTTGAAATGCATTCTATTAAAAACACCTTGGACGAGCTTCCAACCTGACAATACAAAAAGTCAACAAATGTAATACCTGCAGAGAAAGGACATGTTGCAGGTTACTGGGTAACTTATTCTGGCAAGGACGATCTTGAATTCTGGTGCTGTTTTACTACAGTAGCTCTTAATCCTAAATGTAGTTTATTTTTTGCTGTGGTTTGTCAAGATTGCTTGCTTATTCCAGAATGATAGACCAACCATTACAAAACCTTTTGTGTTGCATTGTAGAAGTTCGGGATGGTGAAACAGCTAGGTTGCCACAACCGTATCTAGGCTTGAAATGGGATAAATAGATTGGAGTGTCAAAGTAAGAGCTAAGTTTGGGTTTGTGAAACCAAGACGGGCACTTGGCAGAGTTGGCCTTCACTGCTACATTCATACCACCAGTGAGTGTAATAGTGGGAAACATAAGAACCATCCATATGCAAAAAAGTATTTTGCTGTCTGAAATTTTTTATGAATAATTTTTTTATATACAGTAAAGAATGCAAGTATCATGAAAACTACCAGCTCATTCATCGTATGATCTTCTGACAGATCCGTTTTACAAGGTGTACTTATCCATCCAAACCTGACAGAATGAAAGTAATAAAACAATATCGCAGCTTCATTATCCAACTTAATCTAAATATGGAAATCTGCATTACAGACACATGGCTCATACACTGATGCAGCATAAATGTTGGAAATGCAGACCTCAAATATGAAATCCCCCAATTCACCACCAATTCTTACCATTTTAATTAGTTTTTAAAAAGTTATAATGTCAAGTTGTCAACACTAGAAAACTGTTCTTTGTGGATTGACAGCACTCTAAAGTAGATAAGCCTATCTTAAATATAGGCCTACATTACATAAATTTACTAAATTAATGAACAGTGAAGCAATGGCACTAGAATTAAATGAAGGGCCTACGCGCCTTCCAATTTTTTCTGTCCTTAGCTATAGGGACCTAAGTAAGAGGCGATAGGGCAAAGGGCCCTACATTTTATCAATAGACTATGTATCTTTTTAACCTGGCACAGAAAATGATCAAACAACCCAGCTCTTGCAGACTTCACTTGCAGACTAGTGATTAAGCTGATCTCCCTTGCGCTGCTTTTGTATGGAGTTGCGAAATTTCTGAGATTTGCAGGTAGGCCTACATAACATTTTAAGTGCCCAACTTTTCTATTTAACTACGAATAAACTTGCCGTCTTTGATCTTTAAAATAAGGAATTAGTCACTCGTTTAAAATATAAAATAATAGCTGCGGAATATTTGCTAGTTATACACTGATTGATTAAAATACCAGATAATATTACGATAATTAAATAAAAACTTGTGACCAGCAGACGACTTCCTGCCGCAATTTCTTCCGGAACCAGAGAAATTTGGTAAGTAAGCACTGAACTGGAGAATTAAAAATAAAAATGACTGATAAATTATTTGAAATCTTCTTTCTTTATATTGCGATTTTCAGATGTGCACATTTGCCCTATATGTACTGGTTGTTTGTTTTTATTTTAAACTTAGTCCTAACTCGACACGCAGTACCTTCTACAGTTGCTTAACCTATTATCCTCTGCATCTGTCGTTCTCTTCATTATCATAATCTTTAGATTTATACAGCGAAATACAAAGAGCTAAATCGGGAAATTCTGCTTATTCACAGGCTCTCAGTCAAAATAAAATCGATCTGGGCAGGTAAGGCCTGGTTCGGGTTGCAATTACACTTATCGTGGTTTGATGTAAACGAAACTATATTAAGAATAAAGCAACAATGTACAGAATCTGATTAGTTACAGACAAAAATAATGGAAAAATTATTGAAATTATATATCACTAAAAATAAACTGAAACGTATATAGCTGAATCAAGAAAAGAGCAGAAATACAGAGTCAAAAGCGAGTTACTCCAAAGCCAAACCTTACTTGCTTACTTATTTCTTGTACAGCGTCCTCTAACGTCGACAGAGAATTAATAAAATGGCGGCCGTGTTTTGTTTTTATTGAAATATCAAATAACATAAATTTTAAAGCCAGAGGAAGACGTCGTTTTGTATGCAATAGATTTTAAAGCGCGTTTTAGGTGGAACAACTAGTTAGTTTCCGATTTAAGATTTCATGACGCTTAAGTCGCGTAGAAGCTATTTTTGAGTACTGTACGATTTACATGAATTATTATAGCGCCATTATAATTTTCTTATGTAATTTTACTCACTTTACTTTTCGATCAGCAGCCTGTTAACTCAGTGATCGGGTGGTTGTCTAACTGTAGAACTGCTGTAAACGGCTGACAATATCATATTTTTTTTATTTTAATGAAATTAGCTGAAATTTGTGGATCAAAGATGGTATACAGTGATGCTAGAAAAATGCAAGCAGACATACCGAACCCGATGTCGGATGTTGTGGACTGTGGAATTGTCCTTACAATGCAGTAGTCTTGCGTAGAACTAGATTTATGCTATTATTTTACGAAATCGTTCTGGTTTTCACGGATCTTTAACTGCTTCTTCTGGATTACCTAAAGAATTTTCTTGAAATATGACTGCTAAAACGTTGGATTACTTTACATTGCAGCTCTGCATTTCTTTTATCCAGTAAATGGATTGTAATCTGTGACGATAAGCGAATGGCGTATCCTAAGGATTCACCTTTGATCAGTCAGCTTCCTGTGCTTGATCTTACGGAGATGAACACCTTGTTGCAGCTGAGCTACGTTGCCCAGCAGTGTCTCTATGCTGGAGAAACACAACCACAGGAACCAAAGTAAGATTTGGACATTGCACACTAGTCCTTATAATTGATTAATTAATCCTTATAATTAATTAGTTGATTAACTATATAAACTACCAGTTGCATTACTTGCAGTATCTGATTATATCGAGTTATATCTTCTGTAAGGGAACTTTTTATTTTTAATTTCATTAACTGATAACAATTCATTAATGCCTTATAAATCAGTTGATTAAGTTCTAATTAATTATTTTAACTATTAGTGAAGTATTTAATGTTTCGTATGATAGATTTTTGTCTGAATTTTATCAGTTGAATGGTTTGTTTTGAAGGGATGAATATTTTGTGGAGGTTGGGGGATCTCATGGTGAAAAGGACCCAACGCCGTCTGAAGTCATATCTTGGCTTCCATATGAGGTAGGGATTTCAAATGCCTTTACGTGTAATTGACCCTTTTGGTCTTTTCTGTCTGTCTTCTGCCTGCTTGTTTGTCTGTCTGGCTGTCTGTCAGCCTGCCTGCAGGTATGTCTGTTTGTCTGTCTGTCTCTTTGCTGTTTCTGTGTCCTCATTTCATTCTGTGTTATGCTTTTGACTTGGGCCTTATCTTTTTATGGCTCAGTTATGTATGGCATGGCATGGTGTGTTGTGTGATATGGTTTGGTATGAATGGTAAAGTAAGGTAATGCAATCACTCAGTTACTATGTAAATAAGTTTCTGTTTATGATTTTGTTTTTATACAATTTTATTTTGATCATTTTTAACATGCTTGGCTTCTCTGCCATTGTCAAAACATCTTGAGGTAAATCATTATGGATCAGACTTTGTCTATGCTTTCATAGTATTTTTATTTCTTGTACAGGATTATAATCATAAATATATCTTCTGGTTTCACAAATACTAATGAATTCATTTGAGGTAAGAAACGAATCTATACACTAATATGTTCACAAGTTCAGACGTTGTTATGATTTCTTATGATCATATCTATCAAAAAGCTCTGCTTTCTGTCCTTGACAATATTCCTGTCATCTTTTCAGGATCATAACTATGCTAAACCTCCACCTCTTGCCCAGCCGAATCCCTCCTCCACATCAGATGAGATGAACATCAATGACGTCTCCTGTCACACAACAGTGACGACAACAGTGACAGAACCAAGCCAGGAATCGTGGGAAGGCAGCGTGACACGTTGTATCTGCGAGTTCAAGCACGATGATGGATATATGATTTGTTGTGACCGTTGTGGGTTAGCGACATCTTTTTTCCGTTAGAAAGTCCTGGATAAATTTCTCTCTGACTTCACATTACTCATTCTTTCATTCAGAGCATTTATATAGAGCCACTTCAAGATGTCTTCTCGAAAGCGCTTCCAGTTACATTGGTCTTTCAACTGCAGACCTCTGGCTCAGCATTAGCATTTTGATGGTATTGCTGAAAAGCGACCATTGATTGATGCCTTGTGCATTATGAGAAAAGTTTTCAGGTTAGATTAGATTTGCTTCTTACTATTATTATTAATTCTACATTTATTAAGTGCCCTTATCTAATGCCAAGGTGTCATTCAATGGCCCTAAGCAATTGTTTGCAAAGAACTTGCTTAAAGTCCCTACACAGTAACTGTCTCAGAGGAAGCCTGAACCTGTACTCTCCATGTTACAAGCCAGGCGCTCTGACCAGTAGGCTGTTGTACAATAAACACAAATACAGTGTGGTGAATGCCTGAAATTGATTAAAACCTGAGAGAATTGTTGGATGAATTTAGGGTTTGGCAGCACGTGGACTGCATGGGGGTTGAGAGGTCAAACATCCCCGACGTCTACCTGTGCGAACTCTGCGAACCACGGTTCGTTGACAAGCACAATGCCATTCGACTCCAGACGAGAAAACGAGAATTGCGTGAGTCATCATCTAACCTGACGCTTGTTATGTTTGGTTACTGGGTCTCACTTAAGAAACTTCAGCACAAGATTCTTTGTGATTCTCATGGCGGTGGTGATGCTGGTGGTGGTTTTAAAAACTGTCACTTATTCTGTAGCCTGATTTTACTGTTTCTGGTGGATTACTTTGGCTTCTGATTAAAATAATTAACAATAAATAATAACTAAAAGTGGTGACACTTCATTATTGGTATTTCTGCATTTATTAATTGCCATTCTAATGACTAAGCATCAGTCGATGGCATTGAGCAATTGTGAGTGGAGGACAAGCTCAAGGTTTCTACACAGTAGCCATCTCAGGGAGAAGGCTCAAACCCGTACTCTGTGCATTACAAGCCAGTCGGCTACCGTGCCCCACCTATCGGCTACAAATCCTAAGATCCTAAATAGAATACCAGAAAATTCTAAATTGTAAATGCGTGAGATTTTAAAATTGCAAAGACAGTGATGATAAGGTGAACTGGTTGTCCAGCATAGAAGCTTGACTGTGGTGGGCCCATTTCTCTGGAATATGTTGCCCAGCAACCTACGACATAAGCTCCTTTGCCTGCCTTTGGCTTTTTTCTGTTAGTTCTCGAAAGGCATTATGTTCTGTTTTGGTTTTGTGTTGTCAGATTGGAAGTGCTTTTGATGAATTCTCTTTAAGTAAAAGTAAAGTATCCCACAAGTGAGACGTAGGAGAGGCGGTCATTTCCTTTTTCTTAGACCCTTGAGCCGGCAATGGACGAATCCCAAGGTCCTGGACATGGGGACAGTGCATCGCAGGACTTGCTGTTTACTTCCCACCTTTTGCCAGTACCAAATTATTCTGCTTGGGGCCACAGGCATGGTGTAAACAAACAACTTACCCAGAATCGTTACATGGCCCTGGGCAATTTGTTATCTTTAAGTGGTGCCAAATAAATTAGTGATTACAACTGCATTGACGATGTAGACAATGATGATGATAGTGATGATGACGATGATGATGATGAAATGAGAAGTGGTTTTTGATATCAGTGCAGAAAATGGGAAATCTGACAGAGTCTGAATCAGATGATGATCGAAGGCGAACACATAAGAAACCAGTTGGCCGGAAGAGGCACGAACGCAGGCGCACTGTCTCCACATCTGCTAGTCGAGGACAGAAACCGGGACGGGTGCCAGGGAACCAGCCTGGCCCGGCTGCTCTTCCTGCTGCTCCAATCCACAAGGTAAGGTCTAAACGTATTTTAGTCCAGTCAATGAAAATGAAGTTGTTGATAATTTCTGTCAGTCACCAATCAGCCAGTCGGTCAATTAATTGATATACTGTTCTATAGGAGGAGTGTGCAATACTCTAATGGTTAGCATGCTGGACTATCAAGTGAGAGGTTGGGGGCTCAAATCCCTGCCAGGGCAGAAATTTGTTTTGAGATTTCTGCTCCCCTTGCGTCCAGTAGCAAAATCAGCTGTAATGAGTACATTGATGGTGGGAAGATCTGATGGCTAAGTAGAAGGCTGGCCACCTGCTTTTGTATGCTGAGGCTAAGAAAAAAGAAGTCACTGACAATTCATACCCATGGCTGCTTCTCAGGCACTTAACATACTGCTCTTCTTAGTTAGTTAAGCAAATACTTTCAGTTCAGTTCTTGGTTCCTTTGAGAGCTACTATATAAATACACAGATACAGGCACACATTTGGGCCAAGGGTCTAGTTCTAAAGAAGCCCAATGTGTATTCCTACTTCAGATTCTGTTCTGCCATTCTTTTTAGAATTTTTATCCCAACCGACGTAACTCGACAAGGATGTCAAAAGCTGCGGAGACAGTCGCCAGGCAACCAAGTCCGACTGCTAACAGCTCTTCGATGATGCGCCCCACCTTGGCTCTTGTAGCTCCGAGCAATCTGTACAGTCAGGAGTTGCTGGAGTATCTTTCAGAGCGTCAGAAGATGAACGGCCTTGAAAGGCCGTCAACCGTGACAGGATGGCATGGTCCACCGACTGGAGAAGCCTGCACCGTCTTCCAAGTGACTCCACAGATAAAAGTTAGAAGGCTTTTTGCTCTGATTTTCAGCTGTTTTAAAATGAAGGCTAAGTATGAGACCGTGTCAGCTCGCTTGCCCACTGTAGTTTGTCTTCTGGTTTCCTTGGCAGAACAGATTTCAGAATAATGTTGGGCTCTTGAGTGTTCTTGATGGCAGTTCTTTATTTTTATTCAGATCTAAACTTGCTTACCAACCTTAGGCTGACTGCTGGTGACCCTGACCCACTGAATTTTGACTGGACTTCTGCCATGGATTAAGCTTGCTGGCTGTGGTTGCCCTTGAAGCAACCGTCAACTGATGCCTTGTGCATTATGATAATGGTGCTAGAAAAGTCATTAGATTAGATTAGATTCAAGTCTTGGCATGTCTTATGCAGCTGTTGTCTAGTTGTTAGGTTGTCTTGTGACAGCAACATTTGCATTTCAGCCAAAACTTCATTCTATTGTTACTCCACTGTAGATATAAGTTTTAGATCAATTGGTCAGATGTGTTGGTGTTTTGGATCCATTGACAGGTTCTCAAAAAATGTGCTGTCAATATTATATCCTGATGTGACCAATGATGCTACATGTGGGCCTCCCTTTTATGAACCCTTGAAAGGTGTTTTGTTTCTCTAGTGCTGGGCTGGTTGAGCATCTGTATAGATATCTTATTAGCTCACATATTAATTAATTAGTTAATTAATATATGTAGATTTCCAGAATACGTGGACTTGTCTTGATAAAATTTGATTGTTTTTTTTAAAATGTAATCTGAATTCATTTTTAGCAGCAATTCTATTTCTGCATCTTCTCATGGATAGGGGTCTAAATTTTAAGAAATGTTGACCATGTTGTTTGCTTAGGGTATTAAGGCGAGCAGGGTAATTGAAGCAAATGAGGCAATTGTGGAATATACTGGAAATGTGATGCTACGCCACCAGTTCCAGCCAAACAGGTAAGCTGAATATGATGACTGATTGCACAGGTAAGTTAAGTCTGTGGATTGATTGAACAGGTAAGCTAACTATATATCAATCAAATACTTGACTGGCTGATTGATTGAATGAAATTAGTCATTAAGCACTCTTCACTAACTAATCTTGAAGGAGCCAGTTACTGTAGTCAGAGGCTGATATTATATACTACACCAGAAAGTTGTTATAACATTGCCTTTGAGAGCCATATCAAAAACCGCCTCATGATGGGGTTGTGTTATGCCCCAACTGTGTAATATCTAATCTAATCTATGTGACTTCTATAGCATCATTTTCAGAAATGCCCAAGGCATCAATCGATGGTCACTTCAGGTGAAACGGTAATGAAAAATCATAATCTGTTAAATAATCCAGGTTGAAATTCAGTAGGTTAGAGAAACTAGAAGTTAGGCTACGTTGGGAAGCAATTTGAAAGAGCATATCAGAATTCAAGTTGTAATGAAGTGTGTTTTAAAGAATCTCTGAATTTTTTCATTATGAACCATTTTACTGGTTAGTCTCTCTCGTCTGTTGTCCTTAAGTCTCCTGTGTTACCTTAGTTAGTGTTATGCTATCCTAAGTTTCACTTTATGGCATTACACTAATTGGTATTATATTACTCGGTGTTACATAATGTGGTCGTGCATTATTTTCTGTTATATTATTTTACATTATGCTGTCTAAGTGCAGCCTGTATTTGACTCTAGGTCGGAATCATTCGTCCTGTTTTATTCAAAACTTGACTCCGGACTTGACGTCTGTGTTGACGCCACCGTTCATGATGGAACTGCACGATTTGTCAGAAGATCTTGCACACCAAATGCAGTGGTGTGTAGAAAATGTTTTTAAATTCTGAGCTGTGGGCCTGTTAAACATGCTCACTTGGTTGATAGGTCATTCACTTACAATCATCCGTGCTGCATTTTGCTCATGGTCACTTCACTTGCTCTTGATTGCTGAGACTTGCTGTTGCTCGCTTGCTGTCTCAGTTACTCTTTAATTCACTCACTAACTCACTCAGCACCTTTGCATTTAAAAGATCCTTAAATGGTTGCATATAAATGTTGAAACATATGCTCACTCTAACTCATACTTGTTCACTCGTCCACACACTCACACACTTACTCTGACTGACCAACTCACTCTTGGTCTAACTCACTGACTTGTGTACTCAATTCATGGCTAGCTGTACTCGTTTAGTTTTCCTATGCTCTGGCAAACCTTGTCATTGGAATCTTCTTCTTCAGGTGAAACACATCTTTGATGGAACTGGAGGAGTTCATTTCTGCCTCTGGAGTTCCGTTACGATCTTGTTCGGATCAGAAATCACAATTCCATTCGACAGCGACGTGAAAGCAGGGTACCAGTCTGTGATCTATATCTGCTGTTGATTTTTCATTCATAGGCTGCTGGAAATGGCTCAAGGAACATTCTCAGCTCATCTAAAGTCACATCTGTTTAGATCTGTGAGAAAGGAATGGCTCACCGCACTTAATTATTTTATTAAGCACCACCATCTAGTGACTAAGCATCAGTGAGTAAAGTGGCAGAGCTAAGCAGTTGTGAGTAAAGGACTTGCTCAAGGTCCCTATGCGGTAACTGTCCCAGGGCCTGCTCAAACCCATTCTGTCGACATTACAAGCCGAGTACTCTACCCAATCAGCTGCTGTGCAGCACATTGGCTACTGTGCTCCACAAAGAACCCTTCAGAGGGTCTTCAAAGGCACTACATAAATTTATGTATGTGTCAAGACACTTAATATAGCACCTTTAAAGAACCTCACAAAAGCTGTGCAGAAAAAATAATGCACAAGATATCTTTCAATGGTCGCTTCAACGTGAAATTGGTGTCCATGATCGTAATCTGTTGGACAGTGCTAACTGAGATCCAAAGGCCAGAAAATCGATGACTCTGCTTTCTCCTGTTATAACAGTCTTCCACTGCATACACATGCTGTTTCATTTGAGTCTACTCAGCATGCAATTTTGCCTGTAAAGATCAGTTAGACAGTGATATATGAAAAATGTTTGAGAGGCCCTTAAAAGGCATGCTGGTGCATGCATACATACATACTGCTTACTTATGGGATCTTTGTTGCCCCGTTTCAAGTTCAAGTATGGCAGCAGAAATCTTCGTTCTACGACCTGTGGTGAACTTGTATCTTTTGCATGCGCATCGACAATGTGATGTTATGCCGTTTCAGTGGTTCAGCCTTCCACCTGGAATGTACTGGCCTTTTTAACCGGGTTTGCTGCGTGCTCCTTCCGCAGACACTTGAAAACTGTTCTTCGCAGACACTTGAAAACTGTTCTGTTTTGCCAGGGCTGTGCTAGGAGTGCCTCACTGGGTGTCCTAGAGGGGTGCTATATAAATACTCTGAATGAGTGAATGAATAAATGCATCCATGTACGAATATATCAACACTGGTGATTTTCCTAGATATCTAAACACTGTTTGCTTACTGATGACTTTAACACCATTCAGACGACATTTTTTGACTTACATAAACGGTGGAATTTTAAGTGGCTACTTTCATGAATGTGCATACGTGCAAACCATTTTGATCATATTCTACATAAATTTTTAAATTTTCTTCTTGCAGAGGCGCAGATGTGTCGTGTGCCTGTGGTCTAACGTCCTGCTTCCTGCTTCCGAATAACTCAACACAAAGAAGATCACGGTGAGCCATCTGTACAGATGCCAACGGAGGAGTGTTTTCTCCAAGTCTTCAGTTCCTTTTGCTGCTTAATTTCAAGTGTTCTTTTATTATTATAATCAATAAAGAAATGCACCAGAATTATTACAGAAATTCTGGAACATGAATCCCTGATTTAATTCAGCATTAAGTGCTGACTCGTTATGGACATGACTTCATTATGATGAGGTGGCATTGTAATGTAATACTGAATATGATGCCATTAAAAATAATTGCAGAAAAATAATTGAATAATAAAACAGGAAATTTAGAACAATTATATATTATTTTAGTCAGTAATAAGTATTACTGACATTATTTTTGAATTCCTTAGGATCATTTCTAACTCAGGTAAACTATAACATTCATAATAATGTTATCGTCACCAGACTTCTGGAAACCGATGGTATTTGAAGTTTATATTTCAAGTCAATAAGTTTGCTAGAATAATAGTTATAATAATAATAGAAATAATAATGAACTGGATTGTCCAAAACCTTGCCAGACAGCTTCTTGCTTCAGTACCAAGACTGTCAAAGTGTTGTGTATTTAATTACTGGGCCGACTGAAGAACTGTTGAACTTCACTGACTTGATTAATCTTTTTTGACCCATAGTCTTGGAAAGAAGACTTCACCAGAGTCAAACAAAGTTGTATCAACGTCGGCCAAAAATCTTCCATCACCTGGGGTCAGAGGTCGTCGTCGGCGCACAACTTCCTTTCACTCATCCGAGGTTTGTCTTATGTCAGATCGAAACCGAGATCAGTTTCTTGACCTTTTCTTTTGGTCAACAGGTATTTTAAGATTTAGTTTTTGTTAGGGCATTTTGTCAGTCAGTTGGCAATGCTGAGGCTAAGAGAAATGAAGTCACTGAGATTCTATGTGCATGGCTGCCTCTTGGAATTAGCCTAAGGAACTGCTGTTCTTCATTATGGCTTCCCAATGGATTATGATTTTGATTATGATTTCACTTGAAGTGACCATCGATTGATGCCTTGGTCATTAAGATAATGGTGCTGTAGAAGTCATTAGATTAGATTAGGTCTGGCTGAACTATATCCAGAGATAAGAAATTAGTAATGGATCAAACTAGAAACTTAATAATTACTAATCAAACTATTTGGGTTATTTTATCATATAGAAGAAAACCTTCCATTGTTGTTATGTGGACTTTCTAACAGTTAACGGTTGTTTGACACGTTAAATGGTTAAAAGTCTATGTGTTAAATTTTTTGACGATTTTGTTTACATAGTTTTGTTTATGTAGCTCATTTGTGATGTAAGAAAACATTGTTCACTTAGTACCCTTCAAGACATCTGCTCAGAGGCACTCCCTTCCTGTCCTTGCCATCACTGATGCTAGCCTTATTCAGAAGCGCACTATGCACTGGTCACGATTTTACATTAAATAGTTCCATATAAACATCTGGATAAATTAAATTTTATTGCCTAATTAGATTGCATTAAATTATCTGACTGCCTGGTTAAGTTGAATTGCATAATTTAATTAACTGATTAAATTGCTTCACAGTACTTAATTAACTGATTACATTGCACTACATTAATTAATTGCTTTGATAATTTGATAAAATTTGTCAATTTTATGCTTGCAGTTGAATGTAAAGACCAGTTCAGAGCTGGGTCTGTTGTCACCGGCAAAAGTAGATCAAGTCCAGCGATCGGATCACTGTGGATCGGATCGAACAGGACGCGGTCGGTGGAACAGGACACGTTCCATGAATCAGTCTAGTCAGGAACTGCAGCCATGTTCCAGCAGTGGAGGCTTAATGGAAAACAAAGATGAGAACAGGAAACTGGTGAGAACTCCAATCTCATCTAATCTAGGGACTTCTGTAGTGCCATTTTCTTAAGGGATTCCTGTCTAAGCTAATCTGTTCTAACCTAATACATTTTAATCTAAGGACTTATTTATCATAAAGCACAAGGCATTGAAATTAGTGAGAAAAGTAAATAATGCGTATGTGTTTACATAAGTTGATCTAATCTAATGACTGTTGCCATTACATTATCATAGCGCACAAGACTTACTATCCAAGATTACTGAGCTTTTCACACTCTGTAAAAGTAGTTAATATTTTCTTGTAGTCAGGAAAAATTTCTAAAATAGAATAAAATTGATAAAATTAAGTTGTCGTTTTTTCAGACAAGGGAAGAAAAGAAATTAGAAGCAATAATGAAAGCATTCGAGCAGATTCAGAAGGAAGGTCCAAAACGGACGAGGGAGTCTCATCCGGAGAAGCGAAGTCGCAAGAGATCGGCCAAGTCGGAGTCGACTGAGTCAAAGGCAGTAACATCAGAGTCAACAGAGTCAAAGACAGTAACGTCAGAGTCAACCAAGTCTAAGGCAGAAACATCAGAGTCAACAGAGTCAAAGGCAGAAGAAGACCAAATCAAAGATCTGAATCATGAGATCTGTTTGGCTATGAAGAAGGACTTACCAGCTGGATCTGTGGTAGATGGAGAGGACATGGAAAAATTAGCAGAAAATTCCAAGGAAGCAGAGAATTGTGACGAGTTTGTTAGCGTGATTGGCGAGAGTGTAAAGTCAGGAGTCATGGATCAAAATGATGGAGAGGAGTCTGAAGCTAAATGCAAGGAGGAGGATGGAGAGAAGACAGACCATGTAGAAGACAGTGCTTTTGGAGGAGAGATCGGAAAATCCTTTCTAGCAGTGGAGAATATTAAGGAAGAAGAAGGGGAACAGAAAGTGGAATTTCAGGGTGTGCAGCTTGATCAAGGAGAGCTTAGTGATTTAAAGGGAGAATGTGAAATGGGAGTGAAGAAGGAAGAGGAAGAAACAGCACCAAAGGAAGATGGAAAATTGGAGTTAGGACATCCACCAGTGGAAGCAGAGGAGAGTCCTTCCACGGTCACACCAGCAGATCCAAACGAATGTTTAAAATGCTCGGATGTGGTAGTCATGAGTGGAAAGCTTTCCATTAAGACAGAAACAGAGGATCACATTACCATGACAAGGGATATTTCACCAGTGAAGTCAGAAGTTCAAGGTGAGACTTTGAACCTGGAGAAAGCAGAGGAACCCAAGGATGAAACGACGTTCGCTCTTCGCCGGTCGAAGAGGAGACAACCATCTGGATCTTCTTTACTGGAGCTACCATCTCAGACAAAGGAGTCAGAGACAATCGTTAAGGAACCATCTCTAGATGTGATCCCCGACTGTGGAATTCCCCCTGCGGAAAAACCCGTGGAGCCACCTAAGGAGGCAGATGTCACAGCAAAACCGCTTATCCGATCTAAAGGCAGGCCAAAGAAAGTCAGGGGTCAGCAGGTCACTTCAAAGGGTCATAGAATCGTTAAGAATGCAGGGAAAGAGCTGGAGGAAAATAAGCCTGTGGAGAGCAAATCTGAAGACCGCATTCGGACGAGAAGTTGCACGAAACAAGCCAATTCCAAGGTTATTACCAGCAAGGCAAAGCCCCTTGGAAGGAAAGTGAGCAGTCAAAACTTTGTAACTCATTTCAGTATTGTATTAATCTAGACCCATAATTGTAAAAAGCTAGGCCCACAGTAACTAAACCCGTAATTGTGATAAACTAGACCCACTTTGGTAATAAAACATTTTGGTAATTGGAATAAAATAGACCAAAGCATGTGAATGTGTGGGTCTCAGTCTTGGGTCCAGTAATCTCTGTACTGGTGATGGTCTGTATGTTAGGTAACGGCCATAACGGCACTACATGAATGTTTGCTTAGGAAAATTAAGACTTTTCCCCAGAGAACCAATACAGTGGCTGTACAGCACCACAATGTTGGCCAAATGGCGATAAAGGTAACAGAGTAAAGGTAAGATAGTTGTCTACATGCCTTGATTCGAACCTTTCTTGGAACTGAATGAATTCACAGGAGCTCAGTACAATCAACTGGTGGATTGGGCATTAGACAATGGTGCTGTATGTAAAGATAATTAAATAAACTGCTTACTTTCCTGGTTAGTGTTTGGAAATGCAATCTTGCTGAAGATGGTCTAGTCGATTATGCATTATTTTCATATAATTATTTATTGTGCTTAGTACAAGTGCAAGGTCAATAAATCTGAATCTGAGGCATGAGACAAATGTCTGTAAACAACCTATCCAGGGTCTTTGCACAGAGTCTGCATGTGGCTGACTCGAACTGGCAGTTGTTGGACTACAGATCCAGCAAGCTATGGAATAAACCACCATTCCAGACAAGATCATCATCATCGTCTTTGTTTATTATTGATCCCCTAAAACAAGAAATTGACACAGATACAAGTTAACCTTGAAGTATACAGGTTGTTGGGGTACAAAGATGATGACATAAAAATTCAATTAACTGCACGTTGATTTGTTTCTGGAAGAAGTGCAATCCAAAATTGCCCATGCTAAAGAAAAAAGGGCAGCCAGAACAGTGGCAACCGGCAACCGCCCGTCTTGCGTTTTCAAAGACGCTTAAGAAGAAATTGCCATGCAGGAAATCAGCGCGAATTCGTCCGACTGTGGTACGTGTCGCTCCACCTCCGTCTACGATTGGTACGCCCCCTGAAGCATCGGTGACAAGCGAGCCAACAACGAAGAGCATCTATCCAATCGCGTCTCCGGACAGGAAGACTAGCTTACTCAGAACTCACAAGGTTTTTGCAGTTTTACTGATTTTACTGTTATGAATCTCTTTATCAAATTGTATGTATATTACTGCCTTATTAGCTGTAACCTCCTAAATTATAATTTTTTATAGCCAGTTTATTGAACACCAATTAGCATAAAGTAAAGTATCCCATATCCCACAAGTGAGGTGTAGGGGAGGTGCAGATCTCCTTTGCTTGGCCCTTGAGCTGGCAATGGACGAATGCCAAGGTCCCAGACATGGGGCCAGCGCATTGCAGGACTTGCCATTTACTTCCAAAGTTATGCTGGTGCCAAATTATACTGCTTGGTGACAGGCATGGTGTGCGCAAACAACTTTCCCAGGGTGGATACGCGGAGTTGAACCCGCAACCACGTAATTAGCTTAATGAGGTGATAATAATTACAGGGTCAGTACATTGGGCGTCAAAGGGTGAATCTAAAGGAACCATTCGTTCTGCTGTTCCAGTTTCTAGAAGCTTTTAAGCGACGTTAACTTGTAACACGCTGTTCTCATATAGAGTGAACATGGGTATAGATTGAGGGTATGATCCACAAAGATACAGGTCAAATATATGTGTGTGGTCACTCTGGTTACATTGGTGTCTGATTTTCCGGCCATAGCTTTTAAGAGGTTAGGCCACAGTCGCTGTGCTTTGTTACCAGGCAGTTGATGTGCATGAGCACTGTGGGTTTAGTGGTGTCTGCTGTTCCAGACTTTTAGGATGATTCAAGGTGCTCCACGGAAACAGGGTTTCTTAAGACTTTTCCTGTGGTTTTCAGCTGCTCCTGTCCGAGGCTCGTGCAAAGCTGTCGACTGACAATCCGGAATGCACGAGCTCAGAGTCTGACCTTGAGTGGACGCGTGGAATGCTGAGTCCCTCGGCCGAGGCTCTGGCCACTCCCATTGGCTCTGGGGTCTCTCTGAACAGTTCCTCCATCAGTGTCACTTCACCCTGGTCCCAACTGGACTCTTCCCTCAATCATGGCTCTGCTAAGAAAGTAAATCAAGCCAACAATTCATGTTTGACTGTATAATTATAAATAATTAAACATTAATAGGAATCATTTTTTATGAATCTGGAGAATGCTTAAACTTATTAGTGATTAAAATTAATAATAATTAATTATGACTTTAATTTTTAACTTATAAATAAAATATTCATGTTATAATCACACAGTGAATCAAGAATTCTTTATTAATAAGAATCAAAGAGGAAAGTTAAACTTATGATTTTAATTGATAACTGACAGATAAATATGTTATAATAATAATTTAATAACCTTTTGTGACTCTGCTACAGAGATAAACAACATTACAGTCAATATCAAAACAATTAAATAATTAACAATAAAATTATTGATCAAATTTTAAAAGACCAGTCAATGTTTTTTTAAAATTTCTTAATTTTAAAACTTAGTTTTTTGCTTATAAACATTGATTGGACACTATATTAAAGTAATTTATGAATTTATCACAAAAGTGAACTCACCTGACTGGAAAGAAGTTTTTAGTCGTTTCTGAGTGGAGACAAGAGAAAGAGAAAACTTGCAAGAAGAATTGCATAAAGAAAGTAATTTCCACTGAGTCAGATCTGTGTATGAAAAGAAATAGTTACCCCGGTCTGGAAGGTCACAGATCTGATCTAATGACTTCTACTGTTATCATAATGTGCAATACATCAATCAATGATTGCTTCAAGTGAAACCATAGTCGACAGTCGTAATCCGTTGGAGAAGCACAGTTGAAATCCGATGGGTCGGAGAAACCAGAAGGCAGGCTACAGTGGGTAAGCAAGTTGAAATGATGAGTCTTAAGTTTAGACCTGAATGACATTAAAGAGTTGACATAACACACAGATTGGGCAGTGAATTCCAAAGCTTCATCCCAACCACTGGGAACTCATAAGAGCCCAACAGTGTCTGGTGCAAGGCACATTCAGCAATAAGGTGTTTGTTGCTGCCATCCAACAACTCACAACTCAGTGAGCTGATTGTCTGTTAACTCAGTTTTTCTGCTGACAGCGATGGCTACGACAGGCTATTAATGAAAGCGTGGAACCAGTCCAGTCATCGCCAGTGGAACCAGCTGCAAGTTCAAGTAACAACGTAGAGACAGCACTGTCTCCTTCAACAGGCTAGTGAAATTTCTGCTGTACAAATTTCTTATCTTTTAAAGACTTGATTTTCTCACCTTTGCCAAATGGAGTTTCTTGCCTTTTCCAGCTTGATTTTCTAACCTTTTCCAGCTTGTTTTTGAGGCCATTTCCAGCCGTCGCTGTTTTTCAGGCTTTTCCCAACTTGGTTATCCTTAATTCCAGATAAATAAACATCAGTTACTACAAAACTACACAAGGCTTTGCTGCCCACTGTAGGTTTCACTACACCACTGAAGAAGCGACGGCTGACGATTGAGTCTGAAGGAACCACCAGCTTCAATGCGGCCACAAAACTCACCTGGTCAGACGAAGGCAGAGCGGACTTCTGTGTGCAAAGTCCACCGGAGCCGAGAAGAGAAATTGCTGAACTACATTTCAATGTACAATCAATACTCAGCACAGAGCAGAATTTTGCTAATCAGAACCATGTAGGAACTGAACTCAGTTTTTAAAGTCTTGTTTTTATAATGTAATCTTAATCACATATTTTTATAGCACCTCTTCAAGGTATTTACCAGAAGCATAGAACAGTCATGAGCTCAAGAGCTGTAATTTCACGTATATGTAAGCTAGTTCAAGCTCAGTAAATCTTGAATTGGTTTGTAGCATGGAGGTAGGTGAGATAGTTACTGTGCAGGGACATTGAGCAAGTCCTTCGCTTACAACTGCTCAACACTTGGTTGATGCTTAGTCATTAGATAACTGTGCTTAGTAAATGCAGAAATGGTAAAAAATAATCTATAAACCGCTGCTTTGCGAATCCTGACCAGAACTACAGCAGTACTGTCTCAGCTCCTACATTTTATGTTTAATTAATTTTTAGTGTATTCATTGTTAAGAAAAGGGTTTTTTTCTTTGCAGTAATATTATTTATGGCAAAGAACTGATAGTTTATGTATGTATTTATTTAAAGCACTTATTATGTTAAGTAAATCTTTGTATGGGGTGCAGATAAATGTTCATTGGGATCAAGATGATGTTTGCAAAGGGCCAAAACGGAGTCATGCAAAGGCCAGGGTAAAACAACGAGTCTTGACAATTGGTTTAAAAGTGAGTTGACAAGTCAGGCCTTTTTTGTGGTAGACGATTCCAAATACAGGGGGCACAGCAGATAACAGCATTCGTCCAGTGCCAATATTTATTCGTGTTGTACAAGTAGTAACCAGTACTGATGTTAACCGAGCCATTTTCTTGTCTTTAGCCATCTTCGATCTGAAGGTTGGCAGGAACCGTCTGTTTCCAGCCGTTTCTATCTTCTGTTGTCCTCAGTAGTTGACTCATAGTTAATCCTGTCCAAGACCTCAAGTTCTTAATCGAGGCTGTTCGTGCACTCTCAGTATCAGTAACTCATAGTGTACCAACGGACTGAACTGAAAATGTCACTATTGCATGGTTGTATGTGTTGTGTTAGATGGAGGATTCTGCCACCTGCAAAGTCCACAAGGGTTTTGATCCAGCGTCCAGAATCATGGACTCTTTGTTGACCATCAGCTGTCCTGCAATTCAGATCCAGCCCATAGGTAGTGGACTGAGTTTGAAAATCGCAGACCAGGTTGGAAACTCATCGTCAGAGTTGCAAACAAGTTGTCTGAAACCAGTTGATGAAATGGGTGGTGGGGAATTCCGCAAACAGCGTGCAGAAGCTTCTAGTAGCAGTTCTTATCGTTGCACTAGTCGCAGTCAAGATGATAATGAGAACTTGAAAGATACAAGTGACTTACACGATGTGAATTATACCAACGAGGGCAGTCGTGGTCTCTGCATAAACACTTTTCCCCGTAACGTTAAAACTAGATGGTTGGCAATGACAAACAGGTCAGCTGAGATAGATCCCTTCAGAAATTCTTCGTCTACATCTGTGAATAACCTTGGCTGCAATAGGTCCATGTCATCTGACACAGTTAATGATAATTGTGCCCTTAATTCTGATGAGTTCGTTGCCAAAGGCAACCATCTGTTGAGAAGCGAATCAGCTTACAAGAAGCAGGCATCGAGCGATTACGAAGTGTCTACTACAGATCCGTGGATGGTGGATTTGCATGTCAACCACAAGAAGAGTGCGGCCCCTACGAGGATCAACTCAAAATGCCCACAGCGGGCAGATCAGATTGTGACATGCAGCTCAGCGTACGATGACGGAGAACCTGTTTCGGAAATGCCGCGCATCGAAAAAGAGGATGGAGAAATAACAGACGATGAACCTGACAACTCAGCGTCACGCTACGTTGACAGGCCACCCTCTGGTGTTGCAAGTTCAGAGATATCATCAACAAACTATCGCTGGAACCATCCATACCCCCCTAATTTTCGAGGCAGCAGGGGCTGGAGCTGGCGGGGCAACTCTCGAGGCTCGTATCGTCCATTCAAGTTCCGAGGGCACAGCCAGCGGGGTTCCTACTGGCAGAGAGATCCACCTTTGCGGCAGCCCGGCCTCTCTGAGTTCCAGGGTTGCAGGAAGTCGTGCTCACCAGATTGTGAGGAGTCACATGTCGATTCTTCGTCTGGAGTCTCTTCCGTTTCAAGGTGGAAAGTGAAAGAGCTTGTCGTAGGAAGTCCAATAACGTCTGATGAAGATGACTATGTTGGTCGCAACGACTCAAACCACAGCTCTCCATTATCCAAGGAGTCGGGAGTCGAAAGATTCTCTACGAGATCAAAGTCGCCCACCTGCCAAAAGGACGAGAAAACAGAAAATGAGCGCAAGGAGAAAGAACCGAGAAAACGGTCGTCTTCAACGTCCTCATTCTCCTCTTCTTCTTCTGACTCAGAACAGCGTTGCTCCCATCAGTCCAGCCAACAAGGCACAAAGAAGAAGGTGATGTATTTGAGAGCTGTATTTTTAGGATGAGATAAACAGCTGTGCTGTTAAGTTTGCTTTTTGAGAAGGGATAGACAGCTGCACAAATTTAGTACCAACTGCTTATCCCTTACTGAAAATACATTCTTGATTTGTTCATTGACTTGCTAAAAATACATACTTAATTTATGCAGCAGTGTATTCCTTGCTAAAAGTTTCAAAGTCGTGAACAGTTACGTAGATCTCTTACGCATGCTTAGTCTCAGACGTAGACATTCTGCTTTGCAATGAATTGTGAGGTAAGGTAACCGGTAACTTAGCCAGGGCAAAGCCGTAGAATTTGCTGCCCAGTTCAGTTTGTGCTGTCAGTTCTTTGATGTCAGTGAGGCCTAAACTAAAGACTCATCTTCTTCAACTTGCCTATCCACCGTTGTCTGGCATCTTGTTTCTCTGACATATCGGAATACAGCCTGGCTTTTCCAATAGATTATGATTTTTTATTGCAATTTCACATGATTGATGCCTTGGGAATTGTTGTAGCAGTGCTGTAGAAGTCTTTAGATTGGATTAGATCAGATTAAGGTAAGTTTTTTGACGTTAATGGCCATGATTCACAGATTTGGTATGTCATTGAACACTGGATGCTATGTATATTTAGAGGAAGTGTACAGCTATATGGATTTATAATTTGCCTTTAGTATGAAATGAACAACTGTACCAGTGAGTTTGTATGCAGAGATTAAGAGCTGCACGAATCAAGTATGTAGTTTAAATAAGGGATGAACAGATGTACAGATGTGTGTTAATTTCATGCTTATTTTCCTGTCACCAGATGTCACTCATGGAATATAGAAAACGCATGAAACGCAGGCGTAAGAGCATAGTCCAGGGTGAGCCTCTAGCAAAAGCCTCCTTTCCTCGGGAAAATCCAACAATTGGAGTTTATGCTTCCACTGAGGATCGGTTTGAGGTGGAGAGAAGAGAAATTGCTGACGCAATACAGAAACTCAGTTCAGGTGCGTAGTGTGGTCACGCAGTAAAGCAATTTGAATTCTAGTCAGTGCTTTAAATATTTTTCTGTATGATTTTTATTTCCATCAACATTTAAAGAGATTAGATGGGGAGTCAGAAAAAGTCTGAGAATCAGGAAATCATTATTATTATTAACATTAATAATGACAACTTAGTAGCATTATAATATTATTTTGCTTTTTATAAGAAATGATATTATAGAGATCCTTGATTGGGAATATAATTGTTAGTTGTGATAATTTTCTGAGCAGGTTTTGTGTGCTATAGGACTTTCTTCTTAATGAACACTGTTTTGGCTAATGTAGGCAGCGCTTTTGTAAGTTACTTTACAGATGGTGTATTAAGTGTCTAGATAACTAAATAGTATTAGTAGCAGTGCAATAATTGACTGTATTCTCAGCCTAGCCTTTAATTTTGATGCATCATTCTAAGCTTCTTTAGCCAGGTGCCTAGTTGAGAGCTGAGGTAAAGAACTAGGTTATGATAAAGAGGCATGGTAGCTGATTGGACAGAGCGCTTGGCTTGTAATGCAGAGAGTATGGGTTCGAGCAGGGGGTAGCAGTAGATTGTGCAGGTTGTGCAAAGCACAAGGGCCCACGAGGCCAGGGGCCGCCTGGGCCCCCAAAGGGCCAAGGTCCGGTTGCTCAATTACGTAAAGCAAAATAGCCAAAGTTCAGTTTGCACAAGGACCCTCGGAAGGCTAGCTACGCCACTGGGTTCGAGCCTCCCCTTACACAGTTACTTCACCCACAATTGCTTCGTGACTTGAATTCAGATTTACTGACCTTGCATATGTAACAAGTGTAAAATAATACTAATAACGATAACGGATTTGTCTCTGGTTAAGAAAAGTTCAAACGCAGCACCCAAAAGGAAATTTACTGTTTCTACTTAATTTCAGTGACTCCAGTTACCACTGTTAGCAACTGCACAACCCAAGTTCCGGTTAAGTTGCTGAGTCTGACTGAACGTCTACGCTACGAGTTTGGAGTCGACGCATCAGATGAAACAGATGCCCAGCCAGATGGCGAGGATGATGGTAAGACTTGCCTTGATTTCTGGTAAGATTTGCCTTGATTTCTGGTAAGATTTGCCTTGATTTCTGGTAAGACTTGTTTTGATTTCTGGTAAGACTTGCTTTGATTTCTGGTAAGATTTGCCTTGATTTCTGGTAAGAGCTACCCCAACATTTTGTAAGATTTAGCTGACGGTTTTTTGTAACTCTTGTTTTTGACATTTTGTAAGACAGCATCTTCAAATATTTAAATTCTGGTATAGATTTTTAAGTCTTGCATTGACAGTAAGCTTGCCACAACATCCTATAAGACTTGCGTGGACATTTTTCTGTGACTTGCCTGATGATGTTTTCTGATGTCTAGCTCACAAGCTCCACTCTTGATGAGGCACTACACAAGAAATGTTGGACACGCTTGCACCCATTTTATGTGCCGAAACCTAAGTAAGTAAGTAAGCTTCATTTGCGTGAGTGCCGCAAAGCGTTGTGTTGTGACCTGGCCTTATGAAAGAATTTAGTTAGCATGAGTTTTGTGTGGTATGAGCCAGTCTTGAGCTTGTGTGTATTTGTGGTCAGTGCAGTCAATGCACGCAGTTTGCAAACAACAAAACATACTAAGCTGGAAGGAATGAAAGCACAATGGCAGCAAATGCAATATTATTTACAGCAGTTTAAAAATCTAACTTTTTATGAAGTTTGGTTGAAAGCGAATTGAAAATTGTTTTTCAGATGAACCACCTCCACCGCCACCCCCGCCGCCTCCTGTTTCTCTCCCCATCTTCAGATTACCTGACACAACCCAACGGCCCCCACTTCCACTCTCACCGGAGCCACCCCCTCCACCACCTCCAGCTGATACGCCTCCTCCCCCACCACCTCCCCCTTTTCCACCATCAAGTCGGCTGTGGCCAAAGCTGGATAGGCTAGTGCAAGGTCTTGGCACCATATTGTCTTCGCAGACTGGTCAGTCACCAAATCTCTCCACAACAGTTCGGATTGTACCGGAAAACGCAAAACTTGACACATTTCGCTGTGGTGCCACTCCTCAACCTGTGGGGATGCAGTCACCAAAGACAGTCTTGGTGCTGGAGCAGGCACTGCCAGGGGCGCAGTATGGCAGCCTGTCAGGAAGAACACCAAGTAAGGGCACAACACCATTCAACGGACCAACGTCACGTCCCAAGGGCGTCAAAGTGGAACATTTTGCATCGGTCAAAAGACAGACCCCACGACCTATTGTACCTGGTTCACTTAGGTACTCAAAGAACATCACAGTCCCAGGAAAACAACACGACATTTCGGTTGCCCCGACCTTTAGAAGCGAGTCGGGAGCCGGAATGCACGTGCCCCAAGCGGGGAATTCCCCTAGGATTTATCCAGGCGAGGGGGGTAGCTCAGTGCCAATGCAAGCACATGTTCCAGATTTTACTTGCAACAGTGTAACTAGACTGGGAGCACCCACTCATCCAAACTGTGGGCAGAAATCCCCCTTCTTACCGCAAGGATTACGCTCTCCATTACTCCAGCACCCTCGGCAACCGAACGTAAAGTTACCGAAAGCAGGGCCTGACTGTTCTCTGCCGCCTCCTCGAGTCATTTTGCCCCACGTCCGACCGCCTGGCTCGCCAATGGGCGAAAACATTTCCGGTGGTTTGTACGACTGCATGGGACCTGGAAACGTAAGGCCTAATATCCATAGACACCAGCGCCCCACATTTACCGAAACCAGAGAGGGTTTTCCTCGGCCAAAAGTGGCACCGACACCTGGCGACTATGACCACGAACAGATCCACATGGAAGAATATCACCTGGAGCAGCAGGAAGATCACCGGCACTACCGAGGTCGCAACAGCTTCAGGTCGTTGCCATCGACAACGGAGGAGGTGGAGTTTGAAGTGGGTGTCGAACGACAGAACTGGTTGCCAAGGAGGTCGTGGAGCACGGGTCGAGCGCAGAGTTCCCGGGCAGAGGCGGACTTTGATGGTCGCCTTGGTGACGAAATGGAAAGCCAGACGTCGGCTCGTAAAGTTCTGCCGCTGATGTCCATCAAAAGCTTTCCGACAAAGCAGTTTTCAGGTAGAAAATTATATTCTTATTATTTTTCAGACAATTTATTTGGTTCCATATAGCAAAAACTCAAGACAATGGCACCTTACAAACAAAGTTCTGCATTCTGTTGAACTACTCTTATGTAGTACTTATTACTATTAGTTACATTGGTATTGTATACTGTTATTTAGTACTTATTACTTTTAATGACGTTAGTATCTGTGTTAGTATGCATATTACATATAGTATAGCTCTTTAATCAATATTAATATTAGTGTTTTAGTAGTAGTTCAGTATTGGTGCTATTAGCAGTATTATTATCAGTTTAATTATTCATAGTAACCTGGTAGTTAAAGTATTGGTACAAAACTTCTGTAATGCTGTTTTTGTAAGGCATTGGGCATCATTTGATTTTTGCCCAAAATGAAACCACAATAAAAATGCATTTATTGAGCATCACTGTCTAATGACTAAGCGTCAATTGATGGTGCTGAGCAATTGTGAATGAAGGACATATTCAAGGTCCCTACACTGTAACCGTCTCACTGGAGGAGGCTCCAACCAATACTCACTGCATTACAAGCTCCACAGTTCACAATTCAATTGGTCAAGTCCAGTTGAAATGAAGTAGGTCAGACAATGCAGAAGTCGGGTTATGCTGGGCAAGTCTCTTGCACCAGAGGAACCTTATATGTAGGTATGTACTGTATCTGAACACTTACAGTGGCACTATAATCATGGCTGTTTGAGTAGTTCTAGAAAGATAAAGTGAGAACGTTTTGCGTGAATTCTGACTTGAACAGTGTCAAAGCACCAGAAGGACTGACATTTTTACAATATGGAGGCTCTCTAAGGGTGCTGATGAGTTTCTCTTGAAGCGGTGCTATATAAATTTGCAATAACTAATTGCAGATTCTTTTGCTTTGTATTTCATAATGCATTCCCTGTTTACTTGTATTCTTCAGATGAGACTTTGACCAGCATATCGTCGCCGCAAGGTCCTTCGTCACAGTCGAAACGATCTCTGAATTGGTCGGAGTCATGGCACGACGTAAGCCAGTCTGACAGGGTGTCCGATGCTAATCTGACGCCTTCCTCTGCCAACAGCGAATCAACCAACCATGACTCACTCCCGATGTCGGCTCATGACAGAACGATGGACTTTGCCGAGAACAGTCTTGATAGCTTGATCGAACTTGCCCCAGGCGATCGAAATGCTCCGAGGACCAACAGTCGATCGTCCTCTCGAAGCGAGTTCATTCGATCGAGTCTCGAGCGAAATCGAGCGTGTCAGGCGATCCTCCGGAAGCAGATGTCAGATTCGCTGTGACAGTTGAAAGCAGATCTCTCAGATGAACTAATGTCTGATGCTCTGAGGGGATCATCTTTCTAAAGTGAGAAGGCAATTCATCTGCGATTTAGGATTGATTTCTAAACAGTTCACCTGCAGTTCATCGATGATTCAGTAAAGATTCATCGCAGATTATGCAGGGTTGTTTGAGTGACTTACCAATTTACGAACAAATCGCCAGCGATTGAAAGAACTGAGCAGTGAATTTCCAATGACTAATTAGTGGTTCGAGAGTGATTCACGTTTGAGAACGTGACTCGCTTGGTAGAAAACTGTTAACTGTTTCTCTATTGACCTTTTCTTCTCAAATTTTTGCCAGTTAGTTTGTTTTTGAAGTTGTCGTGCATGAGATGTTCGCTTTTGAAGTTGTTCTGTCGTGAATATCCTTAGAGCAGTTTAAGGTTTACCCACGTTGCTTGTTTAGCTGACACTTATTTTTTATGTCAGTGATTACTGTCCTGGAAGTGATGAGGATTTCTGAATGACTGAATCCAGAAGATTAGAAATGAAGAGGCATATGAGAAGGCCATAGTTCTTGATGACGTTGACTTTAGCTCACAGTTTTTGTATTATGGCCGCCTTTTAGTTTCCAGGTTTTTCGTGACCTGTTTTAATTTTCCAGGTTTATTGAGCAACCTTTGCCCTTTTCGGTTTTTGGGCCAGCTCGTTGTCTAGCCCCCCAATCTCAAATAGGGGCTGTTGCAGGATTGGCCCCTCTGTATCCATCCTTGGATTTCTGTGAAAATACAGTGAGTTTAGTGATTGAATTGTAAGCATATTTTGCTTCTGTTGAACCTCGACAGATATACCTCAGAAGTTTGGCATGTCTTGCAGTTTTACTGGGTATTGGACCAGCAGTTGGTAGCTCGTTTACAAATGTAGTGGTGCTATAGAAGTTATTAGATTTGATTATATTAGATTAGGTTAAAGCAGGGTGAAATTTGGGTTGGAAGAAGTGGTGCAGGAAAGACTTAGGGCCAGAGTGAAATTGTGGAAAATGAATCAATAAGTAGTTTGAATCAGTAAGGGGGAAGTTTCCTCTTGTCTCTGTAATTGTAAATGTAATTGAGAATTGGTGTAGCTCCTCTAGTAGAGGTATGTAACCTAAATGACGTTTAAGTCATTAAGAACGGAGACTTCATCAGTAAGCAACCTGGGTTTGAGGTAATGAGAGAAGTCGCCAGGAAGCTACATATGTGCAGGGCCCAACCAAAGGATTTGACCCCATGAAACAATCTGTTTGTAAATTGCACTGTGGGTGAAAGGGTTGGATATGATTGAAGGGATGACTCAGGAAAGGGATAGAACTCTGTTGCTTGTACCAAGTATGGATCTGAATTCCGGAACTTTACAATTAAATACAGCTGTCTTCACCACTTTGCCAATCTGCTTCAAAAATCATAAGATTTACATTGTAATACTAGCAGTTGTAACTTTTTAAATTGTTTTATTTTAAATCCTGAGGAATCATTTCTACCTCTGGTAGAAAATAGAGCAATGTTGCTATTTGATTTTATTATGCAGTAAATTTAAATATAACACCAAGTGAAGTAGTATCAGACAGTTGATTTATGTGAGAATTCTAGCTGTGTTACTATCTGCTGTTTTCAGACACTGCTTTGAACTGTGTACATATAACAAGTACACGAATGCAGATATATATATATATGTGTATATTTGTGTATATAGTCTGTATAATACATGTATATCCATGTGTCATAAGTATATCCTTACATACATTGGTCTCTAAAGCTCCAGATATGTTTTAAAGGCAGTGGTGTGACTGCAAATATATTTCATGGGAAATTTCTTCTGCATAATTCGTTGTTGAGATCTCTGGTAGACGCTATATAAATTTTGTATTACATTACATTTCCCATCCATCAAAGCTGAGGAGATAGATAACTGGAACTGGGCACTATATCAATGTTTGATCATTAAACTGCATTACAAAATTATTGTAAATTGTGTAATGTACCTATACCTGTTCATTGACACTGTAGCATTGACGTGTACAGATTTTTGTTGAGAATTGGATGCACTTTTACATACTGTAATTGTAACTGTAACAACACTTATATAGCGCCTCTGAGTATCTCGCAGCAGTGCTCTATACATGGCAATCAATTCAACGAAAAAAGGTTTGTTTTTAAAATTCCATAATACCATGGCATAAAATGTATTGCAGATACAACTAGGTGAAGACACTGGTCGCCTTCTACATACGTATGCACGTATATGGCCACATGTTTATATAGCACCTTTGTTAACATCAAACAGTGAAAAGGTAAACTGCCATTTCCCTGACGGAATGTAGGGGTGGCACTCTTTTCCCCCTCTTTGCTCCTTGAGCCAGCAATGGATGAATCCCGAGGTCCTGGACACTGGGCCAGCACATCGCAGAACATGCCATGCACTTCTCAGCTTATGCCTCTGACAAATTCTGCTGCTTGAGACAAACAACTTGTCCAGGGTCTTTGCACAGAGTCCTTCCTCTCAGTAGGTGCAAATCCTCACCCTTTCGATCATAGACCCAGTCTGCTAACCAAAGAGGCTGCCATGTTGCACATCACAAAATTGCTTGCCTCGGTTTTAGCGTCTCTCTTGTTAGTGGTGGATTATGGAGCACAATGGGCCTATGACTCTTGAATCTTGTCCTGGAACCGAACCATTTCTGCCTGTCGATTTTGTTTTGACTGAGCGCCTGTGAATAAGCTGGTTCCTGCAACTTGGCTTTCGTTGGGCACTGCAGAAATCTCAAGATTACGATTACAATAGGCCCCCCAGTTAGATTAACATTTCACCTGATTTAGCATTTTGTAACATTACTATATCCCTGCCCTGCCAGCCTTCTTGTTTAATCACCATACCTCAGACCCCAGTGTTATTTTATCCACCCTTGTTTAAGTGGGGTACAGTATCCGATTGGTTAGAGAGTGCTTGGCTTCTGCTGCGGAGAGTACAGGTTCGAGCCTCCTCTTCTGAGACGGTAACTGTGTAGGGACCTTGAGCAAGTCCTTCAATCACAATTGCTCAGCACCATTGATTGATGCTTAGTCATTAGATAGTGGCGCTTAATAAATGCAGTAAAAATTACTAAAATAATTTCAGTGCTGCTTGTATCATATTTTTCAGACGCATCTAATGTTATAGTTGTCAGATGCTTGTGAATTCCCCAAGACGTACTGCCTAGATGTAAAATATTCGTCTGTCAAAGCTATGATGTACAGTAAAAGCTTTTTACCTCATCTGCGTTTCCTGTCTGTTTGAAGTTGTTTGTTTAAATGATGAACTGGTGGGCCGCACCTTGGCAACCATCAGTTAGATAGCTATGTGGGGTTGGAAGAAAGCGTATCTGTTCAAAAGTACTGGGTTCATATTCAGGCCATTTTTTTAATTAAATGATTGTAGTGATATTTTATTACTATAACAATACAAAAATACTTAATTTGATAGTATTATTACTGTCACCATACACAAATACTTACTGTGATAACAGTATTATTACTATCAGCATAATTTCAAAATAAATATTATTGTGATAATAAGATGTTATGACATATAATGTAATAGTAATGATTTAATGATAATGACAATAATAATAATAATTTTCTCTGGAGCCTTTATCAGTCTCAGGGGACCACAGGTACCTCAGTCAAAAATAAGAATAGAGATTTTCCAAGTCTTCATCTGCTAGTAATGAAGCGAAATGGGTCATGTATAGTTCCTGGTGTGGTTGATGGCTTCCAGATGTCCAGCCCTCACAGAATGGGCAAAGTCCATGGAATCAAAGTTTATCCTTTGCATGCAGAAAACTATGCATGAAGGCCACGATAGATGCTATGTGGCCTGTGAGCGTGTGTGTGTGTGTGCATGCAAACATGTAGGCAACATCAGTATATGCTGCTAATAGACACTATTTTTGAGAATAATCATGGATCCACAACAGTTGTCTATGCCAACTACGCCCATGTCTGTCTGTATGACTGTCTGTCTCTGACTGTCCCTTATTCTCTTTTGCTTTCTCTGTCACCCTTGCTATCTCTTTATCTGTCTCTCTGCCTGGCTGCCAGTTAAGACACTTCAATGGTATCTCAGGCAGAAAACAACCTGGCTGTACCATAGGTTAGCAGGTGCAAGCCTTCTTCTGAGGCTACAGTACCATTGACAGGCACTCAGTGTCATCGACCGCTGCCTTGTTGAGTATTGGCGCTATATAAATAAGTATAGACATAAGTATATAAATTGTATAAAGGCGGCAGTACAGAATGAGGTCGGATTCTCAGAGATTTGGGCTATGTGTCTATCTGACCCTGTTTGTTATTTGTGTTGAGGCCTCATTCCCACCAGATAAACAAGGTAAATGTATGCGTCATTATCGTAGTTGTGGATGTCATCATTGTAAATGTTGCATCATCATATATTAGTTGTTGCATCATCATATTTGTGAGCATCGTAGTTGTCACCTTGATAGTTGTTGTCATCATTATCTAGTCGTTATCATTGTTGTCATCATCTTAGTTGTCATCGTAGTTACCGTTACCATCGTATACTACACTATATTAGATTGCATTTGTGGTAACCATTCGACAGAGCATCCCGATGGTTTCTGGTTCGGAACGCAGTCGCTGTTCTGCATGACGTCCAAGGCTACCGGTCCACTTGCCCGTCTGATCAGCAAGAGATCCACGTCCTATGAGGCCACTCCCCAGCGCAATGGCCTTCGCTACATCCACCGCCTCATCTTCTATAGAGACACCGTCTTTGAGTGGGGTACGGGGGTCCGTGGCTACTACTGGGGCCTGGCCGCTTCCGTCATCGACTGTCCCGTGACCTGGGAGCCGTCGCCTGCTGGCCAGAGTCACTGCCCCTTCGAAGCCCTGGCCAACTTCACCCGCCTGTACCGAAACAGGTTTGGCCCTTACCACCTGGTGACGAACAACTGCCACCATTTTGCCAACCGTGTCTCTGCGTTGCTGTCCGATCCAGACTGTGGAGCGACTGGAGGGAATCGAGGAGTGGCCGATGGAATCGTCTCGAAGGTTGAGAGGTCCATCTGGAAGGCGATCAGCTTCGTTCTGTCCTACGTGGCACCAGTGCCCAGAACCGAAAAGGAAACACAAGATGTGCCATCGCAGGAAACTGAATTTATTATTCATTAGAAGATTAAGTCTGGGAACAATAAAATAGATGGTCATGATGACTATGTAGTTATTACCATTGTTGTTTAGTATAATAAATGCAGTGATTATTGTGATTACTACTACTGTTAATACTGCTGCTGCTACTTCTTGGGACTCAAACCATGTACTACTTCTATTACTCCCACTGCTGCTGATACTACTAATGCTACAACTCTCTCTCTCTCTCTCTCTCTCTCTCTCTCTCTCTCTCTCTCTGCTTTGGTGGTATACTAAGCAAGCTGTTTTGTCCTGGGTTCCCTTCTTCCATGGTGTATGAAAGCCTACACCACGATTACAAGGTGGGGACTCCACCAATCGTGCCCACACGGGCTTTAAGGCCCACTCCTTGTGTTAAACAAAATTTCTTACACGTGAAATTCTACTGTTAAACAGGCCTAACTATGCTCTGCTTCCTTACAGTCCCCTAGCCCTTATCACCATCAGCACCAGCAGCAGCAGCTCAGGCCCTTCACCGACCTGATAAGCCAACACAACTAGGTGTACACAACAAATATTCCTGGACTTAGAACGCCTTTCTGTAGACCTTACATAAGAGACATTCCAAAATAAGATAGTAACTTAGCAAAACTTTGAATCTCTGCGCTACCTATTTTGGTAATGTAAGGTAATAATGGAGCACAGTGACAGTCAGAGGTCTGGTACATACTGTCTTACTTTTATCTTCCTTTGTTATACGTTACACTCTCGCTTTCTGGTACCTTATTTCTACGTTATTCTGGATTGCTGTTCTGTTACTGTGTCAATTTATGTGTCTCAGTAATTGTAATCGTAAACTAGAGAGATTCTACAGCACCCAACGAAAGCTAAGTCATGGAAACTAGCTTATTCACAGGTGCTCAGTCAAAACAGAATCGATAGGCAAGAAGGGTTTGGTTCCAGGTCGAGAGACAAGAGTCAGACAGGCAGGCAGTAAGACGGCTACGGTGGGTGGTGTTTGGAATTGGATCTGTGAGATAGATAAGGGGAAGAAGAGGAAGAAGTACTCTAGCCACAAGTGTCCACTGGCATTAGACATGACCAAAAGACTTACTGTATACTTTTTACATTTAAAAGCGTAATGACTAATATTCAACAAGAAAAAAGTTTCAAAGGATTTTTATTCCTACAGTATGCTGCAGGGAAACTAAACTACCAGGTAACAATGAAAGCAAATATGGCAGAAACTGAAACTTCACAGATACTTAAACTTAAAACTGGCTTAGAAAAAGCTTAACAATTATATCAGTGTCTAAAGATTGGTCCAATATACAACCACATCACTAGAAAAATATCTCTGAATGTTTAGGCGTCTGATAGTTTAAATCTTTTAAAATGCTAACAACACATGCATTAGACATGTTGTCTCAAAAGTAGTAAAGATGGCCCACTTAGCCAATAAACTGTTCATCTCAATTAACAGGAAAATTATTTCAAAAGTCAAAAGCCAGCTTTTATAACTATAAATGCCTTAAATACTTAAAAACAGTTGCAAAAATGAATCTATGTTCAGAAACAGTACTGATGAAAATCTTAGTTCATTACAGAAACAGCTTTTCAGCCTGTCTTATACATCACACCGTTTAAGATTTTAAAACTGTAGTAACTGACATCAAAACCACTTCAAAGGCCATCATAATTATTTCTTTCTTTTAACTATTTAGCAATCCACATTCCTTCATACAACAATTTTTTACAAACATGGAATATTGTCAATCCAAGAATCGGAAATAACCCATTGTGAGCATTTCTTTTGATATACTCAAACTTTACAATAGTCAACAATGATATGTATCTCAGATCCATTCTTAGTATTTACAACTGAACTTAATTCTCAAATAATCACCCTGACAACTAACAGCTGTTTATAAATGTTCAGCAAATAACATACATGGACTTAAACAGAGATATTTACACCCAGCTGTGCACATTTCTCCGGAAACACAGGTACATCCTTAAACACTACATCTGAGAACTAAATCAGGTATTATAACAACCTTTGGTTACAATGAGATAATGTACTCAGTTGCCTCCTTACATTTTGGAGCTCTGTCTCTGCATCCAAATTATATCGGAAGTTATATTACATCACAGTATCCTACCATAGCCTGGCTTCTGGTTTCTCTGACCAATCAGAATTCGACCAACAGATTACGATTTTTGCTTGAAGTTATCTTCAACTGATGCCTTGGGCAGTTTGACAACGGTGCTATAGAAGTCTTTAGATTAGATTAGAGCCCCATAAGGAGGTAACTGAGTAACTACACAACTTCATCTACAACAACAAGAGTAGCTGCTTTCGAGGCAAGATCTTCATAATTTCTGTAGAGTATATAAGTCAGAACTTGTATAACATCTGAGCATCTCATAAAGAGGTTACTCTGAATGTATAATGATGTCAGCAACAAACTGAGGTGCTACCCTTGAGGCAACTCCTCACTTTATATATAATCTCCTCACTTTTAATATCGATAAGAATGGTTAAGAACTGGAAAGTCAACAAATTCATAATGCCTGGAAATGTCATGGCTAGCAGATGTAATCACAATGTAAAGTAATGGTCAAATAATGGTGCATGTTATAAACACTTCTGTTTAAGTCTTCAATGACACATATCCTGCCTCAAGCAAACACACATAACCAGCAAATCAAGTCTTCCTTTTGGTGTGCACAGCTCAAAAATGTATTCAGCTGCATTGGGAAGCAAACCCTGTACTCAACGGCAACAGGTCAATGCTTTTCCACTCAGCAGTACTATTGTACATCACAGACTGCGAAGTTATTCAACTAACAACACATTGTGATTACAGGCCTTTTAAAAAAGAAACAGACATCAGAATTCAATAATGACATTAAAATAATAATAAGTTGTTTTAATACAATTGTACAAAGCAAACACGTGATCACAGTTCACTTACTACCACTGGCAAAAGAGCTGATCGATGAACCAGTATGTTAAATCCCTTGACTAACAAGGGGTACCAAGGCACAATTACCACAAAGTACCAGGTAGCTATCAACACAAATCATGTAAAGGGTCTGGCACCATCACCAAAACGTATCAAATTACCAGAGAACATCAGGCAGCAGTTACCAAAAATTATCAATGTAATCACTAAAAAGTATCAAGCACAGTTATCAAACAGCACCAAGATAAAGTTATAAAAAATATCAACATGCAGTACATCCAGTTACCAAATTGCATTCAGATACAGTATCAGGTTACAGCTACTAAAATTAATAAGGTACAATTACCAAAATCATTCAGGTAACTAAAAGTATCAAGGTAAAATTATTACAAAGTACCAAGGTACTGCAAATAAACAGTACCAATGAAAGTACCACAGTACAATAAGCAAAAAACCAAATTCCTAGACAGATTGCAGACAATTGGATACAGTCCATAAGCAAGTACTACATAAAAAAGATTTACATCAAAAACTTCCAACGGTCAGCGTGGAATAAAATAAGTTTAGGCTTATACAAGAATTATATTGCTTATAACATGTTGTATCATATAACGTGTATAAAACCCATAGCTTTGTATAACACCTTTGCATGCAAACTTTTCCTACATGCTTCACGAGTATCACATAACATTGCCTGCTTCAAGTTGTTTGCAGGTGGGCATACTTATTTCTAATAAAAATCCTCATAATTTTTTTAAATTCGTGATAAAAATGCATTTGCCAATTATAAGTAATTCCTCCTAAATTTTTCAAGTTTTAGAACTTAACCCTTTCAAAAAATTTATACATTTATTTTTATTCATATAAATTAAAAAATTTAATATTAATCAATTCTGGGCAACATTTCAGCAATATTTGGTTATATTTTACATGATTTTTAATTGTTAGAAGGGATTTACCAACTTATATATACTCGAAGTTTATTAAGATGGCACCATACTATTGCATAGCAAAATCTGTGTTACTGATACTCATTTTAAAAAATTTTTTCTTTCAAATAATTTCTTAAAATTTATTCGTAACTTTCTTCAAACATCGATCACAGATGATCTTGATCTCCGATCTTCCAAGTGCGTCAGATCGTTTTCCAGTTCGGAAAGCTCAGTTGCCTTCTGCTGGTACTTGAACGAGACAAGTCTCTGGTAGAAAATCACGGAGAACACGATAAAAAGAACAAGAACTGGAATGAGAATCACGGTAACAACTATGGCCGCTGTTGTGCTGATGGCTATGAATCGAACCCATGCGAGCAGCGCCATCTGTCCAAGGAAAAGCAAGATTCCGAAACCCGTCGAAAAGATCCAGGCAAGTTCAATGAAGCCACGAAGCCGTGAGTGCGGTGAGTTACGAATTTCCAATGCGTCATTAGACTCAGCGACTGCGTCAATGTGTGGAAGAATGCAAGTGCTGACTAAAAGTGCAATGAGATGGACTGCGACCACAAGCGAAGTGCAAACGGCAAATGTGACGATGAGACCCTGTGGAACTGAGTTGTCAAGGTTCAGCTCAACCATAGAAACCTGTGAATGAACAAGAAAAAGTTTTATAAATAAATAGCATATTATTCCAAAATAAGACAACTGCAAAATAATTGTAGATGTAATGTAGTGTAATGGTCACAGGATAGTAAATGTAATGGTAATGTAATAAACATAAACATAATGTTAATGTAACTGTAAATGCAGTAGTAATGTAATTATACCTCCACTATTGAAATTTACAAACCAACCCAAGTTTATCATCAAACCCATTGCCCCAATTAATATTCACAATTATTGCAAATTTAAAGTAAGCGTAAAAGCAATGGCAATGTAACTGTAAAAGCAATGGCTAAGTAACTGTAAAAGCAATGGCAATGTAATTGTGTGGAACATAATTGTAATGGTAAAACTGACATAGCACACTACCGGTGGCATAACTAGCCTTCCGAGGGCCCTTGTGCAAACTGAACTTTGTCTATTTAACTTTACATAATTGAGCAACCGGGCCTTGGCCCCTTGGGAGCCCCGGCGGCCCCTGGCCTTGTGGCCCCTTGTGCTTTGCACAACCTGCACAATCTATTGCAACGCCCCTGCACATTACTCTGGTGTCCTTCATACGGGACAATGGTGAGAAGACTCAGGTCTTTTAAATGATTACAAGTGGCATTACACTGATCGTCTAGGAGAAGAATGCAAAGTTTATGGAAATCTCATAATAGGCTCAACCAAGATTTTTCAAGATATGCATAATTATTAGTTTATTTGGGATGATCAACTAAAGGAGTTGATCATCGAAGAACTCAGTATTGGCACTCTAATAATTTAACACAACAAACTGGCTCTAGGTATATCTCGTTAACAGCACATCGCACCAATTACTGGCGCTATAAAATTTAAATACTGACAGCATAGGAACTCTTACCATAGCAAAGCCTGCCAGAAGAGCCGATGTTTTACTGGAAGTTTGCAATTTGGCACGAGCAAGGTGGAAACTGTGCCAGTTCTGGTCGAAATACAACGAAGGTCGTCTAGCGGAGATCGCCATCTCTCGTTCTGAACCAGAATTAGAAAAAGCGCCCAAACCCAACAAATTAACGCTCACTGGCAAAATCTCAGACAGCCGTACCGCATCCCAGTCATCTCCGAAGCCCGATCGCCTCCTGAAAGTACACAAACCCGTGGAATTAGGGCGCCGAGGAACTTGAACGCGTTATCACATGGGCACAAGCCGTAAATCACAAAAACCATTGGCCTTATCAAACCCACCGAACTATTAAGAAACAATATGGTCTCTCTCCTCAGCCTGCTTCCGATAACAGAATAACATCCGGCTATGGAGGACCCGCATGAAATAATATAGCAATAATAATTTATATTGTAAATATTATTAGCCTACATATTTTGGCTCAGTGACTAAATTATTAAAAGCAGTAACTAGGATTAAAATAAAACATACAATTTTAGACAAAATTGTCTGTGATTTCGCAAGCATTATAAAATTCAACACGTCTGTTTGCTCAGTGGTTTAATAAGGCAATCGCCAGAACTCGAACAGTTGCTATATTAAAAAACCATGTTGGCGAAAAAATAGCAAATTAAACGATGTTATTTTTGCTAAAAAATTTAAAATGTATGTTAATTCAAATATTTAGAAGACATTTAAATAAAATAGCCAATTAGCACTAAATTGTGGGCCCTCAGGCGAATAAACCAATTGCAAAGAAATTGAGTTTTCTTACGCGGGTTAAGTCTTGAGTAGTCGTAATCGTAATCCCGAGATTTCTACAGAGCCCAACGAAATCCATGTCACGAGGACCAGCTTATTCACAGGCGCTCAGTCAAAACAAAATCGTTAGACACAAATGGTTCGGTTCCGGGTCAAGATCCAAAAGTCAGTTGGAATTCCTTTCATTTGATGTAATGTTTATAAAAGGTATGAGCGAGCATATCTAATAGTACTTTCTGATAGAACTCCTGAAAACTTCAATAACCATACAATATTTATCCCGTAATTATTATATTAAAAATCATGATATTTAGGCATTTGCTTCATAGTTGGAAGCCGTGAAAGACCGTATATATGTATGCATCAATAGGCCTACACTTAATACAGCGCCTTTAAAGTAGGCTACTTCACAAAACGCTTTAAATGCACCTGTCTTCTGGACTATCTGAATTATGGATCAAGACGTTAGTTATCCCTACGCCCCATATAAATCGCACCCTGCCAAGCCGAGGCCAGCGAGGGTTTAAAGTGAAAGAAAAAACAGTTTGATAGTAGGCGGTCACGAGCGTGATCAACACTAAAATGCCTCATCTAAGTCACGCGCTGCCTTCACAAAAACTACTTTTGAATCATACACTAAAAAATAAGTGTGGCACAACGAAAATCTAGCGAATTTTACACCCAGGCCACGACCCTTTAACGCCAATCAGTGTAAAAACGTTGGAATGTTACTTTAACTGACCTTTTCCAGTCACCTTGTACAGTTACCATGTCTCCTGTTGCACAGCTTCAATGTGTAGGCCTACTTATAAACTTTGTAATGTAATTATCAGCTTTCAGTGTACTGTACTGTATTTTACATAACGCGTAACTTTACTAATAGGCCTACAAATTATATTTATCACTACATTAAATTACACGCAGCGTGAGAACTAACACTCACCTGCATGCAAGCGCCGAGGCCCTGTTCATAAATAGGCCGATTTCGGATTACACACAAGCCTACGTGTGTACATTTACATGTTTACATTACTCTATTGAAATTATAGTATGATAACAGTAATTATTAGTGTGGCCACGAAGCACTAAGCAGACATTAATTTCTTGAACATGATGCCTATTTAAGATCGTTTTCATTTTGTTTGTTTACTTGCAAACATCTTTGTCTTCCTCACTCAATATATCTACCTCTACCCCTTCTTTGTCTTCCTCCATCTTTCTATCTCTCTCTATCTCTCTATCTGTCTATCTCTCTGTCTATCTCACTCTGCATTCCTATCTGCTTGCCTACGTATTTGTCTTCTTCCGTTCCTTTCTGTATCAATCTCTCCTTGCATCCATACCTGCATGTCCATCTGTCTTAATTCCTCTGTCAATCTCTCCCTGTATCTCTCTCCTTTTGCATGTCCATCAGCATTCCTCCTCCCTCCGTCTTCTCCCTGTCATCCTCTGAGGTTGCCTACCTCCTTCTCTATTTGCCTCTGCCTCTCTTTCCTTCCTTACCTCCCTCCTCCTTTTCAAACTTACATACATACAAATAAGGTGATACAGCTATATACCCATTTCTTTCATTCATTCATTCATTCATTCATTCATTCAAAGCATTTATACAGCGCCCCTTTAATTTGAATACCCAGAGGCGCTCCCAGCCAAGCACAGCCCCCCAGCGTAAGTGGCAGGTCCTGCGATGCACTGGCCCCAATATCCAGGACTTTGGGATTCGTCCATTGCCGGCCGAAGGGTCAAAGAGCAGAAAACAAGCGCCTCGTGTACATGCCACCACGAGCACATGATCTTCCCCCCACGAATCACCTGAGTCTGACTAATCAAAGTAGTACTTTATCTTAACGATAAAAGACGAATGCCTTGAAGTCATTCACGCGTGACGCACCGCTCCGCTCCACAGTAGTCACAGCAGATCCACGCATCTTCTAATCATCAACTACAGCTGCATAACAGTCGCATAATACTGCTTATATAACCTGAGGGCATAAATATGTGTATATGTATATAACTTACCAACTCATAACATCAACTTTTGAAAATATTTATGTAGGCCTATGTCTATAATTAGGTGTAGACCTATATAGATATATATAACGTTAATATTTGAACGAGACTATGCATGTAGGCCTATTGTGGATCCTATAATGTAGGCCCCAGTTTATTATACACTGATAAATATGACAAAGGCAAAGCGATCTATAGATGCAGTTTCTGTCGGCTCCTACCGCGTGTAAGGCAGCCTGCTATTGTACGTAGCGAGCTTAAAACGCTGTTTGCAGACTGTTCTTTGCAAGATAAAAGAGCACAAGAGTTATTGCGGGTAGCCGCCAAGCCTGTATATTCGCTGCCGTTAGTCAACCCACGTATGGTTTATTTGGGGCGGATTTATTTGGAGACTCTCTGTACACACGTTGAGTGAACCACAGCGAATCAGTTGTTCTTTTAGTTCCTTGTTTTGAACATTCGCCTAAACTCTGGCGCTATACAACTCACGTCAGATCTTCAGCCATCTGGAAGGATTTGTACCTTTGGAATTGTCGATCGTAGGATAGAAGAGGTAACACGAGTGGATAGCGCGCAAGAAGCTTGAGGCCAATATGTCTGTAGAGTATGTTAGTGTAGGGTAAGGAAGACAGGGTAAGTCGGGGAAAAGAAAATACGGTAGTGTGTGGTGGGGTAGGTCACATTGGTGGAAACTTCTATTCTATTCTATTGCGCCGCTATCGTAATGTGCATTGTGATAACGGCGCTAGAGAAGTTTCTGGGTTGGATTAGATTAGAACAGAGAAGAGTACAATAGGGTAGGGTATAGTAGGATGGGGAAGGCTGGGTAGCTTAGATATGACAACCAGACACTAGCTAGGCACTGCTTCTATCTTTTACCTGACATGTTAAACGCGAATAAGCAGGTGCTCGTGCATTTAGCTTCTGATTACCGCCTTAGACTCTTCAAGTGTAAGATTGCAACTGTATCTTACTTTCGTTTATAGTGTCCATGACAGAGGTCGCTGCTGTCCCTACGGTGACGTCATCACTGGAGTATGGATACCAGCTTAGAGTCGCCGGCTGCGCAGTTCAAGTGGTCCAGCAAGAAATACACTCTGAAGGATTTGATTGCTCTAAGCAAGGATAAACTGCCTGTGATTGTTTACGTGGCGGAAGGATACAGCGGATCGGACGGTGATGACGCCCACGACATTGTAACTGGATCGGTACTTAATTAGTACTTGATTAGGATTTTGTCGAGTACTCGAGATATAAGTACAGAATAAGTAGAAACTAAAGCACAATTAGCGTTACACAGATTTTACCTGAAGTAAAATTTAGATGAACTAAGTTGCTACATATTAAAAGCAGTGAAATCTGTATTAGGATATTGGTATAGTATAGTGTGGTGTGGTATGGTGTGGTATGGTAGTGTAGCCTGTGTAGGGTAGGGTACGGTAGTGTAAAGTAGGATAATGTAGGTAATATTGATTAAGGTAAGTAGGTGGAGTTTAGGGTTGTGTAGGTTGTTTTATTAGGAGTCATTTCAATTCGTTAGTTTGCTCATTCATTCGTCCATTGGTTCATTCATTCATTCATTCGTTCATTCATTCATTCATTCATTCATTAGTTTGCTTGTTTGTTCGTTCATTCATTCATTCATTCATTCATTTCTGACTGATTTATGTTGCGCCAGGTCTTCTTCATCTACGCCGTCGAAGTTCAGTCGCGGATCGTGGCTCGAACGGAGGACGAGAGGTACTTGAGCATGGCAAGGTCATGCCCCGTCAACTTCCACGTCATCCTCAACGACGGGTCACGTGAGCATTACAACTAGGGTTTTACTAAACGGATTATATTTCAGGTGGTCTCCTTATCTTACTACCACTCTGTTACTTCCTCTGTCTATTTTGTCTATTTCTACCTATTTGTCTCTCTCTCTCTCTCTCTCTCTCTCTCTCTCTCTCTCTCTCTCTGTGTTTATCTATCTTTCTTACTTTCTTTCTCTCCTTCATTTCTATAGCTGCTCCTTCTAATTTCTAATTTGATCAATCGATTGAGCAAACTCATCTGTCAGTCGACCTACATAACCATCCAGTAAATCAAAAGCATCCATCAATTCACCCATCCACTCGGCCATACATCCGTCCATCCCAACCCACACCCACCCACCCATCTATCCATCAAGTCATCCGTCTTCTTTTTATGCATGTGTAGTCAGTGAACCGTGTCCGTTGAGCGACATCGTTCATCGCGAGCACAACAGCCTCGGCGACCTGCAGATCCGGATTGCTGCACCGGAGGCTGGTGGTCTCGGTCCACTGGACGCCGGTTGCAGCGACATCCAAGGGTCTCTGAGAGTCCTTGATCTGTACGACGAACGGTATCTCCTCGGCCACTCCTTCATCGAAGGTCAGGATCAATCTATCGTTTTATTCGCAATCGAATGGCATATATATATATATATACATATATACATGTATATATATATATACATATACATATATATATATATAGTGCAGAGGACAGTGCAATGCAGTGCAATGCTAACTGATGTAATACGATTCCATCTTCTGTACTTTGATACCATTTAATGCTACGAGATGCGCAGAGGATGTGTGAGAAAGACGGACGAATGCATTGAAAAACGCAATGTCCCCGAGTCGTAACGCACATGTATTAAACATTTGAAACAGTTATTACTAAACCTTGTTAATAAATCTAGTGATGCAAAGTGTAAATTTCTGTTTCCTGTGCTACCAGGTGGGTTTAGTGCGACTGAGGTCGTGTCAATTCCTTCCTATCTTCCCCTGATGGTTGTCCTCGCTACAGGAAGTAAGCATGGAGCTAGAACTGACTTCAAACAATTTCTTAATCAGATCAACGCATCAGCGCTGAAGTTCCAACAAGAATACGCTAAACAACCAAGAAATACTGAAGGTATGTAGCCATATGTGCTTTTGAGAGGTTAATAAAAGGCGCAATATTAAGTGTCCTCCATCCCTCTGTCATTTTGAGGCATGTAATAAAAACCGTAATGTGAAAGATCAGATTAGGTTATAAATACAATACACTACGTTTGATTAAATTTCCGCAACGTTAGGTTTCATAGTATATCAGTATATCATTATGCTGCGTTGAATCGTTTGGCATAGAGTGAATTAATATGGTATTGAGTTAAACTGGGTTGAATAAAATTGCATTGAATTGAATTGCATGGAATTAAACTTCATCGAATAAATTGTACCGAGTTAAGTTGTATTCATTACTTCATTAAATTAAATTGCGTTGAGCTAAATAGATATGTATTTAATGAAATTGTACTTTAAATAAATTGCGTTGAATTAAGTTTCCTTATTGTATTGCTTTCTTTTCATGCAGAAATCGTTGTCTTTAGCGATCCTCCAAACGGCGATTATGAATATATCGAACCATCGATTCACTTGTCACCGATTCCGTCCTTCAAGATTGTCGACAGAACCCGAAACACCGAAGTGTTCCAGTCAAAAACCCCCACAGAAACACCCGAAACACAACAGAGAGAGTTTGCCACGATCCCCCGACTACCACCGCGAAACGTTCCACGAAGTTCTCCTACCCTGGAGCGTTCTAAATTGGAAGAGAAAGTCCCGGAATCGAGGGTGACTTGGACTAACACCGGTCGGCGACCGCTTCCGCCTGTGCCGGATCAAACCGGAAGAGGAAGTTCTTTGACGCAAGAATGCTTAGGTGAGGAGCGAACGATTATCAAGAGCGCCCTGGAAGAGCGGAAGTTCGGTCATTCAAAGAAGTCAATTCTACCGTTTAAGAAAGAGTCTCGTTCCCTGAAGAAGGAGCCCCTTCGATCACCTCCCCGTTCTCCAATACTTCCGTTGAAATTCGGGAACGTTCGGCCAGAAACGGAAGAAGTTTCATCGGATTCGGAAACTCTACAGCGTGGGCGGTCAACCGGAAACGCGTGGAAAACCAAAGCGCCCTGCAGTGACCAAGCAACTTCCTGTCAGAAACTGGAAGTTCATAAGGACAACCCTCCGGTCACGTGGTCGTCTTGGACTTTCTCGCCGGTGATGAAAATCAGCGAAAAGTTGACAACGACGTCGCAGAAGTCGCGACCGCCAGTGCCAAAGAAGTCATGGATGCAGCCAACCGTGACAAAAAAGACGCCGCTGAGCAACAGGCGTTCCACTGGAACGTTGAAGGAGCCGGACGAATCGTTCCTCGACATCTCCAAGAACTGTGTTCAGCGACCCGGAACACTGACATTGGGGCAGCTCAACTCTTTGGGTTCCGAGGGCGAATATGAACCCTATTACGACGAAATCAACTCACCGCTGAGCCAAGTAGATCAATCAAGCGGAACGGCGGAAGAAACATCTCAACAGGATAACTATTTCGGTTTCATGTCGTCCAAGAAATCAGTCGCAGACAACAGCGAGACTCTGTCACTACGGTCCATTGACACTGGGCATCAGTCAGACGGAAAGTCCGACTCGGAAAACGAAGATCCGGATAGCTCTTACGAAGAAATCACTCCTCCACCGCCTCCCACATCATCCACAACAAAGATCACATCAGACGAAGGGGTATCAGCTTCATCAGCTGCTCCGACTAACATTTCAATCTCGACCCTAAACAGCAGCGTTCACAACTTCATAAACACCAACAACAATTTAGACTCTTCGCGCAAGAACTTTCCCGATACGTGGCTTCCGCTCAAGGAAAGCGTGAACCAGGTTCGAGCACCGCCGCCACAGTCGACAAAGCAGTCGTGGCAATCTGTTGACGATGTTCCCATCGATATCGTCTCCCTCTCGGTAGAACAGGTGTCCACGTGTCTCACGATCCTGAACTTGGGTCAGTACGTACATACTTTTCGCGAGCATCAGATCGATGGCGCTCTGATGTCCTGCCTCGACAAGGACGTACTCGTCAGCGACTTCGGGTTTCGGAAGTTCGACGCCATTAAGCTGGCGAAGTTCGCACGCGATGGATGGAGACCAAAGGTCAACAAAGAAGACACGGCTTGTTGATGAAAAACAGTAAGCGCTTGTCAGTCACAATCATACGAGGAAAACAAAGGTTGAGCGTCCATCTCCTGCTTGACTAAATGCAGCTCCAGAGTTGATGAAAGGCAGCAAGCATGAAATGGTCAGTGGCATCGTCAGAAGGTGATTACAGAGGACAGGAGTAAAGTGTTCATCCCATACTCGACTAAAAGCCGCTGCCGTATTCCAGCGAAAAGTACGTACATCGCAGATGGATATGGATGATACACCCTACTGATGATGAATAACTAGTATACGTCAGAGGCGTTGGTATACTGCCCCTATTGACTTCGAATTCATTCTGGGAAAGCGTAGGAGCTTAAAGGATTGATATATCTTGTGTTCAAAATGTTCCGAGTTTATATAAAATCTCGAATACCAAATATCTAATAATAATATTATTATTAGGAATGATTACTACTAATAACAGGGCCTACCGAGTTGTGCAAGTAAACAAGAAAAGAATGCAATACATTACAAAATTTATACATCGCCATTTCAAAATTCAAATGCGACAAGAGTCTGACATATGCACAGAAAAGCAACCCTAGAATTCTAAACGAAACAAATTCTGTAGAAAACGCAAATCAAACTGAAAATTGCGGTAAAACAAGAATAGTCAGAGAAAGCCAATGTTTAAAATCACCAAAGTAATGCTCTTGATGAAAAACCTGGAGAAAGCAGAAGTGCAACTACAATGTATTTCTAAACTGAAGAAAACCTTGCGAATATTGCAACTACTCTTAATCTATAGAAGCCAGTGTTTTGAATATCTTGGAACTATAGAAACCATGCAGTTTTGCAGTTATTTTTAACTCTACAAAACATGAGAACATAGTAACTTTTAAACTATAGAAAAGCAGTGTTGCAACTAGCATTCCAGTTTTTAGGAAACGTGCAAGTAAGGCTTATTTTTGGTTTTTCAACTGAAGAAATTAGTGTTGCAATGATGCTTAAACTGCATGAACTAGCGTTGTAACTATCTTTAACTGTTAAAACCAGTGTTATAATAATTTCTCAGTAGACAGTTGATTAGTAAATATAGTTTAAATGCTTCATATAAGACAAATAGCAATAACGTTGATTAAGAGAAACCATAGTTATTTAAAAACTAACGATGACAAATGAAAATTTCACGCTTGCTTAACCTGCGAGGAAAAAGTTTAAATAAACATATCATGAAAATACATAAAAATTATTGCATATAAATATCTTTCTACATTGCTTCTGCGACCTTGCTTCCTAGTTGGTGAACTTTGTTGGTTCTAGATAGTTCTTCTACTCCGATAATATCTGAACCTGCATCTTCGCTCCTCTTCTGTCTCTTCTGCCCCTTCAAGTCGAGTTGATGAACTTCGGAAACTGGTTGTCGAATGTTCTCTTCTTGTAATTTTACCTGGACTTACGCTTCCAATCTTTTTCTGCCATCTTCTTTCATTTCTAGCTGATCTTCTGTCGTAATTTTTTCTACAGTCTTTTGCTTTCAATCCCATATCCGGGCTCCAACTCTTCTTCTTATTGTCCAATCTTCTGCCGTGGAAACGAGCCAGCGAGATTTCGCTAAAATTGGTTCCAAAATATTCTTCCTTCGGGGTAACATCACGAATCCTTGAGTGGTCTTCTTTAAAGCCAGGGGATCTCTGTTCGCAATTTATCCTGGACTGTTTTGCTCTCAAACCCATAACCGGGTTTCTCTTCCTTCCAACTGCAACTGAACTGACACAACTGGTTCCAGAATGTTCTCCTATCGTTGCAAAATCGGAATTTCTGCCCTGGCTCTGCGCATTGTTTGCTTCAGTCGCTAAGATTTCGTTTCCGATCATATAATTTTCGATTGGGAAGCTATATCCAGAGGCTACGCTTCCCTGGAAGCTGGGTCCAAGTGCTACGCTTCCAAAGATGCTAAATCCCAGTGTTATTCTTCCCTGGAAGCTGGATCTAGACGCCGAACTTCTCTGAAAGCTTGATTCAGGTGCTAAGCTGCCTTGGATGCTGGGTCCAGATGTTACGCTTTTCTGGATATTGGGTCTCAATGTTATGCTTCGCTGGATGCTTTCCTTTCCGATCGCATAACTGTCGATTGAGAAGCTGAGTCCAGATGCTATGCTACCGTGGATGCTGTATCCAGAGGAAACCCTTACCTGGAAGCTGGAACCGGATGATACCCTTCCCTGAAGTCTAGATCTGTAATTGTTGCATCCAAATGATAAGCTTCTCTGGATTCTAGACCGGGATGCTACGTTTTCATGCAAGTTGGATTCAGATGCTAACCTTTCCCTTTTTATCATAAATTTTTTTATTTGGAAACTTGGTTCAGATGCTGGCGCAGTTGACCTGAAATTTTCAGTAAAATGCGTTCTGTTCATTCTCACAATGAATTTCAGTCCGATGTTTTGCTCGTATCTCACGGGTGGCATGATAAGTGGAACGGTAGCTCCTAAGGCGCCCTCTCCGAGCCTTAGAAAATTCTTCGGAAACTTCACCGACCACTGCTCCACCGCTGATCTTTCCTGCGGCTTTCCATCCGGTGTGACAAGCATCAATGCCGGAACCTCTCCTGCAGTTCGCAGTTGGAAATCCACGATTGCACCGAAGCTAGAACATTTAACGTTCTTCAAGATTTCCTTTGGTAGCATCGAAGCGGGAATAAGTATCAGTCTCTCAAATGAATTCCTACTTATCGTGTCTACATTATAGTACCTTTGAAGTACCCGTGACTCTATCTGGAAGGTACGCATTATACTGTCATAATCACCGGCGTGGACGATTGATACACTGGCCACGAGACAGGCGCCCGGCTGAAATGTCTGTTCCACGTAAGAAGCGCAGAACTCGTTGTAAACACATCTGATGAAGTCGTGGTAATCGTTCGGAACAAGCAAGCAATACTGTCGCAGCGACATTGAATCTCAAGTGGCAACGCCAGGGGAGCGAACGAGGTCTTGAAAGACAATTAATTTACCCGAAAGGGGAATTGAAAATAACTGTCAGCCTTTTGCTTGCTCATCCACGAGCTTCAACCGCCTAAAACTTGCCAACTTTCTGGTACAAATGGTCGCGCTGTGTCGCATGCCAACGTGTCGTATACTACCACTGATGTACTGTCTCCAAAAGGACTACCATACAATTAGAAGACCTGTATTCTGGTCTGTCGAGTAGTTTTGCATCATCGAATAGGCCAGTATTCTTTTTACAATATGAGGGAGTGGTAAGTAGATTAAAATTCAACTATGTGTAATATAAATAATTAGTGGAAAATCGTTGCATATATGAAGTATGGTTTTATCCCTTTCTCTCTGCCTTCTGTCTCTCTGTGTCTCTGTGTCTATGTGTCTGTTTGTTTGCTTCTTCAGTCTCTTGCGCTTTCGTTCATTCGCTGGGCTTCTAATTCCCTAAAGGGAGCCGTATAAATGCGTTGTTGCAGTTACATTTTTAATTGCGTGCAATTTCTCGAAGTAAAGGAATGCTCGCAGGCTCCAGAGCTTGATGATGACTGCAAACGATGGCAGGTGCGTTCTCATTTTTGTGCCACATAAATCGATATAAGGTCAAGTCTTGTAGAGAGAAATTATGCTTCATTAAATATAATTGAATAGAGATTTCAAGATATCATTAAAATCTATCTGTGCTGTATTTCCAATAGGCTTTTAAATGTATGGTAGAGTAGGATAGTACGGTATGATAAGGCAAGGATGAGCATGACATGGACATGGCAGACCAGAGTAGGAGAGGGTAGTACGGTATGGCAAAGCAGGGCTAGACAGGGCAGGAGGAGTAGAGTAGATTAGAGTCAGTTGGCGACACCGTCGGGATAACCTAAACGTAGAAATTTTTACCTTTTCCAAAGTGGTCAGTCTGATGGTATGAAATAATTCCAGCAATCAAATATTCATTATTACTGCAGGGTAGATTATTATAATTTCCATGCATAAAATTACAAAGTAGGCATTAGTAACACAATGTAGTGCAAGACAAGATTTATATAACGCCTTTCTAAAATCAAAATACAACAGGAATTTGAAAAGTGATTTTAAATACAATAACAGCTAGACAAAAAAACTGCAATTAGGCCTAGTGTAAAACGGAAGCAGCAGAAAAATATCAATTGTTAAAATCGCAGAAGAATTGCAGGGTCAGAGTTCAAAGTTCCTCGTGGAAATCCGTGTTGCACATATACTTTTAAACAACTATTCATTAAATACGGACAAAAGGTTTTGCATTTTAATATAAACTAGAATAAATATATTAATGTAAATGAAAATGAAGCTGAGAAATCAAAGTAAACCTTTCAAAGACATCAATGGTATCTACGATATGACATACATACACACATACATACATACATACATACATACATACATACATACATACATACATGCACACACATACACACATACATACGTGCATACAGAGTGCTTTGTATAAGCAACCAGGAAGAGAACTTATGGATTCACTCCAGATTTTGGTTTAGCTCGGTGCTTCTTTCTATGAACATCTTTTGTGCCCTTCGTTTCTGGTGGCTTGGATGGTTTTTGTGCATGCTCTTGAGTTTTCTCGTCGGGTAGTGATGCTTTCATCTTTGGCATCTTCTTCTTGACTTTTAACCCATGCTGAGGACCTTTTAGAAGAGGTTCTGTGCTGTCGTCTTCTGCGGATTTATCGAGATTTGTGAACTTCTTCTGGGCATTCGTTCTTCGAACTTCGTGACCGCTTGCCAAAGTTTTGTAACTGGCTCTAGAATGTTCTTCCATCTTGGAAAAGTCTGAATTCGTGTTTTCACGCTGGATATTCATGCCACAGCCTTCGCTTCTATTCCCTAAGGTTTCCATACCAGTTCTAGAATCCTTTCCTGCCTTGGCATACTCAGTACTCGCGCACTGTTTTTCTGTACTCTCTTCTCCAATTTTAGAAGTAGCGACTGAGCTTTCGTGACTGGTTTTTGCATGCTTTCCAATCCTAGCGTTATCAGAACTCGTTGCCGGTTCTTGTAAGCTTACGACTCTTGCTAGGTCTATTGAAGTAGCCGCTAAATCTTTCCTTCTGATTGTACGCCTTCCCAATCTGCTGCTGACTCCAGACGATCGTGTAGGCGACCGCGAACCGCCAGTAATCGATGACCTTTCCGCACAAAACACATATTTCGGTCCAAGATTATCGCCAAACCTCACTGGCGGCATGATCAAAGAAACCTCCATGTTGACAGAGTTCTCTCCAAGCTTTCGAAAATTCGGCGGAAAATTCAACTGTCTCGATTGGACACTTTCTCCGGACTTCAGATTTGGAGGTATGAGCATAAGGGCAGGAGCCTCTCCATCGTTTAGCCGTTCTGGAACTCTTACGAACTCCACGTTTGCAGCATAACTGATTAGAGTCCCGCGGTATGAACTCCAAATCTCTTGTGGCAGCGTCACGTACGGCGTTAGGACGAGTTTCTCGAATGAATGGCGCCTGCGAGTGTCAACTTTGAAGTACTTCTGCAGTAAAGTGGGGTTTAACTTTAACACGATTACTTGGCTGTTGTACGATCGACGCCGGAAGAAGACGAGAGACACGAGAGCAACGAGACATGCACCCGCTGGCCAGGAGATCTCGACGTACGAGGCACAGTAGTCGTTATCGTTGCGTTTTATAAACTCGTTGTAACTGTTGGGTACAAGTAAGCAATACTGCTGCAAGGATGTTTCTTGTGTGACAGCCCCAGATGGCACGAGCGAGGTCCTGAAAGAAACGTACTTGCCTGAAATAGACTCCATAAGGATGAGACTATTTTTTCTGACTTTACTCGTATTTGCTTACTCCCAGATTTACAGCCGTCTGATGTCGTCAAACGCAGACTCTGTGAACTTTCGGGTTCATGCTATCACAGTTACTGGCATTTATGTCACATATAGGTGTCGCGCTGTACATAACGCTATGGCATTAACTGTTGCTTGTCGAAATACGATATCCTAAACACATAGTAGCCAAAAGCTAATGAGATGCCCTACCAATCCCAGCATTTCAAATCTCGCGATTCCATCGATAGGCTATTCAGGCTTGTCGCACAGAACACAGTGGGTATGTCATTAGGGTATGCAATACTTCTGTGCTTCTAACTACTATATGGAATGTATTATAGTTGTACAACGTGCATGGGAACGTCCTCGCTGTCGGTCTTGTTTGTCTGTTTGTCTGTCTGTCTGTCTTGTCTATCTACCGCATAATAGGCCTATATAGGCTATTAAAATGCTAGGCCATATATAGTACAGAAAAGAGGAATTCTCCACCATGGTTGGGACGTTTACAACAGTTTCAGCCTATATTTCTGTCATCAAGCTATCTGTCTGTCTATCAGCCTGCCTGATTGTACATATGTATGTATGCATGTATGTATGTATGTATGTGTGTCTGTCAATCTGCCTGATTATCCTTCAGTCACAGTATATCCATGTGTCTGTCTTTCTTTCTGCCTGCCTGTCTGAACATAATACACGATGTATCATATATACATATAACACAAGATAAGCATATAGCCTATACATTGGCATCATGTCTCTTTCCTCCCATATATAACAGGTCAAAAGTATGTCTCAAACCAGTTGGCACCCAAATTACTATCGATATTTAGAGTCAGACATCGCAGTCATATTTAAAAATATGTTAACGAGTGTTCGAGACACATTGTTGTTTTTTCTTATCTTGTCTTGTCTTGTCTTGTCTTTTCTTGTCTTTAGCCATCTTCGATCTGAAGGTTGGTCGCATCATGAATTGTCCGTCTGTAGATGTTTCGATCATCGGTTGTCCTCAGTAATTGACTCATAGTAAATACTATTAATAATTAAACTCATTGATGTCTAATATTTCAAGGCATTGCTCTTAAAAGTGTAGCTGGATAGAATCACATCGTAAACATGAATACACCGATTAAATGCAGTTTCAGTATGTCAAACATTTGCATTTTAAATTAAATAGCTCACTTGTTTACACAGAATAGTTCGTAACTCCTCAGAAGCGTGTTCAAGAGGTCGAAGGATCAGTTACATTACTGTACATTTCCATTACATTATTTATCTAAGGCGCAAATTCGACCACATCAATCTAACGCAGACACTCGTGTCTAACTCTCATTTATTGTTGTTCGTCGATGTTATTGTTCCGAAAGGCGCAGTGTATATACACCGTGACGGTTCCAGTCGAGTGAACAGAGTGTCAAAAGCAACTGCAGTTTCAAGTAATACGCAAGTGAAATTGTAAAAATTAATTAATGCCTTGCTCAGCCAATTAATAAGGCGAAGAAATCGATCTATGAAGCAAGTCTTAGTTGACTGTCGGAGAGTCAGAAGACTGTCTACTTTCATGGCTCAACGAGTCACAAGACCTTTATCGCCAATCGTATCGGAGTAAGTTGATAGTGCCTCGACGTTGAAACTGGAATAAAAATAACATCTATCGATTTGTCATAGAGGAATCTATATATGTTCTCTAATTATAATCTCGTGATTTCGTAATCGTTATCATAATCTCGAGATTTCTACAGAGCCCAAAGAAAGCTAAGTCGTGGAAACTAGCTTATTCACAGGCGCTCAGTCAAAACAAAATTTATAGGAAAGTAGGATCAGCTTCGGTTAAGGTCAGATTCGGTTACTTTGTCACAGAGGAACATATAACAAACAGCCCTTGAAGACTTGATTTGATATAGCGCCGGTAAATAAGTTGGTCTCTCTGACGCGGCTTTTCCGTGGCGCAGAGAAATTTTGGAGATTTACTTCTGCAGCATATTACATAGGTCCCTATAGCCTAATCTACTATTGCACAAAGGAATATGTAGTCTATCCTAATCCAATAAAATCTGGCCTAACCTTATGTGATCTAATCTAGCCTAGCCTAATCTAATCTAATGTTACGTAAGAACTTTATATTGCGCCGATGTAAATATACCCAGGGCATCAATCAAAGGCGCGCCTATCCTCGAGGGAATGAGAGAGAGAGACACACACATAGAGAAAAGGAGCCAGGCAGACAGAGAGGCAGAAAGAGAGGCGTGCATACCTAATTTGCTTTTTGTGAAGCTGTCTTCTCTTGACTGTTGACATCATTGAAGATATTGCCACTGCGATTGCCATCAATATCTCTGTCGCTATCATTGCTGCTCGTTTCTTCCGTGTTACGTCTGGTGCTGTTTGTCGCAACCTCTCGTCTGGTGTTCCCAGGTGAATGTGGGATGCTGATTCTTCTCTTGGATACATCGCCGTCCGATGTTTTACCTTCATCGCTTCCGTCACCTGCATCAGCAGCATTGGAACTTAAAGAAACTGATGATTGTCCTTTGTCTTCTTTTGTCCTCTGATCTTCGCTGCTCTGGGAGAGGCGTTTGTTTTTTGTCTTCTGGATGCTTTCCTTTTCTTCTTCGTTCTGTGAAGATTCGCTTTCTTCAAAAGTCTTTTCTTTTCGCCCTCTGTTGATTTCTTCTTCTTCTTCGTCGTCGTCATCTCTAGAAACGTCTCTCTGATTCTTAGCCTCACGCTGGCCTCCCTTTGAACTTACCGGCCTCGGCTTTGAACTGTCCGGCCTTCGCTTTGAACTGACCGCGGAGGACTTGCGATCGCCGCACAATCCCTTTTGATCTTTCTCTCTGTTAGCCGCCCCAGTCCTTCTGTTATCATCCGCTGCTGAAGAGGTTCTAGACTTTCTATCTGATTCTTCTTGTCTTCTTGCATCTGTTGACTTCGTTCTTTGTTGACCCGAGTATGCTGTGCTGTATTCAGCGGTGCGTGGTCGGCTGAGATACCGTGTGTATGCTTCGCACTCCTTGGGCGAATGAAAGCCTAGCAGAGCAATAGTGATATTAGTAAGATTATTATGCTAATTAAGCAGTTAGAACCGAATCTGACCATACCTCCCGAACCTTCACAGCGCAGCCTAAGAGCTTCGCTGTGATCCGCACATCTTTCTGGAATAAGTTGCCTAGCAACCTGCGACATAAGCTACTTGCTCTTTCATTGCCTCTTTTCCTTAAGCACTTGACAAGTATTCATTTCGATCGTGGTTTCGTTATGTCACGTCGGAAACTCCTCTGACGGGTTTCTGCTGCAGCGGTGCTAGATAAATTGTCAGTTGCAATTAAAATATGTGTACATTTCTGAATACCTGTTGCAACCCTGCCATTGTAATAGCACAATGCCATGACCAGTTAGCCGCACCGTTTCCGTGAGCAATCCCTGGCGGTATAGAAATTTGCAATTACAATTACGATACGTGCATCACAGATACTGGTTTTTATTAAGCGCCTATGACTAGCTGGTTCCCACGACGTACCTTTTTTGGCTGCCAAAGAAATCCGGAGATTACGATTACGGTTACGGTAATGTAAAGGAGAACTTACCCAACTGTCGCTGCCTGGCCAGTAGGTTCCTGTACTGCATTTCCTTTTGTAGTTTCATATCCGTTATGTCGTAGATCTTCGCCAAGCAGTACAGGTAATAGTTGTTTCCTTTGCGAAGGTCCAACTGATGGGCATGTGGCTGCCGGTTCGAATCCGTGTAGGGACTTACGTAGCCCTTACGCCGGCCCTGTCCCTGGGCTGAGGAGTGGAATGACTTTGGCCTGGCTGCTGAGGACGACGTCTTGCTCTTGTTCTTGCGCGGTGGTCTGGGTGATGCGGACTTTAAATCGGTCTCTTCGTCATCGGAGTGCATCGATGCGTGACTTGATTTTCGGAACTGTTCCTCTTCACTGGTTTTCTCGTCGATTAGTGTCCTTTGATGATGGCCTTCGTTCGACGATTTGACGCGTCGACTCTGTGTAGGACTTGGCGGCTTTTGTCCTGCGCCGTCCCTACGCTGTGGCTTCGACGATTTTGGCCTTGACTTATCGGGTCCTTCAGGTTGTGTTTCTCCATCACTCGAGGTCAAAGGTGGCTCGTATTTGATCCTCAGGGAGTTTGAGTGACGACTCCCTACTGAACTCGGAGGGCCTTGTGAGGATAAATGAACTGTCGAATCGCTTCCACCCTTTCTGCTTTTCTCTATGACACAGAATAGCATTCGTTACTTAAGGCAATGCGATTAACGCAGTCAAATGTATGCATGTAAGTACAGTATGCAAGTAAATATGTATGTATGTATCTGTGTGTGTATGTATGCATGATGTATGTATGTATGTATGTATTGTAATGCATTACATTGCCCTGTATTGTGTTGCTTGGGCTTGTATTGTATGGTAGCCTATAGACCTACATGTATAAATAACTAACCGCTTGACAAATTCAAGTTTAAGTTATACTGTTTAAAATGAGTTTGACACCGACCTGATTGATGTTTCCTTGTAGAACGATTGGAGCTGAAACAGATAAAGAGGCAGCTGAAGGAGTGAATTTTCAACTTAGGTAAGCGGTTAGCTTAATACCTTGCGTAAATGCATGAATCTGAGTTTTAAGACATGTTTACTAGAAAAAGAAGACCTGATCGAGAAATCCAACACTAACCTCATATTCAGAGAAAGTTGGACTGCGCTTCTGAAACAGCAAAAGCAAACGTTAATTGGCAGACACCATGCACTCTTTCCCTTGAAAGTAGTCTGGAAACGCCAGACACTAATATATACTCGAAACGCGTATAGACATCATCTGTCTGGCATTAAAGGACAGTCTAATCTAATCTGATGATTTCTGTAACCAGGGGCGTAGCAATAGGTTGTGCAGGTTGTGCAAAGCACAAGGGCCCAAGAGGCCAGGGGCCAACTGGGCCCCCAAGGAGCCAAGGCCCAGTTGCTCAATTACTTAAAGCAAAATACCCAAAGTTCAGTTTGCACAAGAGCCCTCGGAAGGCTAGCTACGCCACTGTCTGTAACGTTTTAATAATAATGCACAAGGTTATCAATCGACGGTCGCTTCAAGTGAACCCGTAGCCAGAAGAAATCGTAATCCGTTGCAGAAGCCCCGTCGAAATCCAACAGGTTGCGGACACCAGAAGTCAAGCTACAATGGGTAAGCGAGTTGGAGCAGATGAGCCATAAGCTTTACTGTAGTCTTACGGCAGTTAAGAATAATAAATCGTAGGCCTATACAAAATAGTCCGGCAATATGAGACATTGATTCCTTTGATACGAGCTGATGTTAATAAATGTCTTAGCAGCACAAGTGTCTACACTGAAAGCTTTCTGGCTTCAGAGGATTAGTATCTGCTCTTACCTGCGATTTCTCGCTCAGCTGATGGATATATTGCGTGCTAACAAATGCATTACTTTCTCAAATGCATTGTTATTCCAGTCAATTGCTCTCAGACTGCATAGATGCTATCTGAGTTTGGATAATGTTCACTGATTTGCGCTCCAAGAAGAATACTTGAGTTGCGGGATTTATTAGCGGAAAAATCTGCTAAAATCTTCAATACCCTGCATCGGGCTTTAGCACGAGTTCGCTTAAACAGAGCTACCTAAATCCACTGTACGCATAAATTAACCACCTGTTACATAATACAGATGCCTGGTTGCTATTGGTTACGTCTCTCTGCGGATGAGGAGAGTACGCCGTCTGATCAATTTGCATACACGTATATAAGATGGCATATAGTAGCAAATGCATGTATATATATGCATATATGCATATATAGGTAGGCCTATATATGTGTGTGTGTGTGTGTGTTTATACTGAGTACGTGGAATTCAAAACAAACCTGTAAATTAGTAATATTATCTCGCATGCTACCAGAATTAGATGGGGTCGCATTTCAAGCCGGCGTTTCTAATTAGTAATTGAATGTGGATTATTTCGTGCTTGAGGACAGAGTCCTTTGCAGGCCTTTGAGACTGGTTTAATTAGATTGGTTTCATTATAGACCAGTTCAATTCTGGACCATGCTAAAATCGTGAAAGGCTGTCTAGTAGTTTTCAATGAGGATGAGGAACAGACAGACAACGGCAGACAACAAGACAGACAGACAGTCAGACGGACAGACAGACAATCCGAATAGGCTATTAGTCATTTGTAATTAGATTAGTTCTCGCACTGACAGACAATCAGAAAGAAAGATAAACATGCAGGCAGGCAGACAGATAAACACAAACACGGACACATATAGAGAGAAAAATTAGGAACAGCGAACACATGAAAACACATGAATTTCCACTGATTGAATATGCAGTAAACTGGGTTTTCGCTGTTTATAACAGCCAACCGTAATTCTTGGCAGAACTCCAAACAGTTTGAAGGCCAAGTCATTCCTATATGTATGTATTTGTAAGTATAACATTCTGAGCAGGGCTTATGGGCTTATGGGCAGGAATTGATCCAATTACCATGATTGCAATTGTATTGCCGCATCGATTCACTTCACCCAACACTTCACCCCTTGCAATCTCTGCACAGGTCTTTCACTCAAAACTGAAAACATTCCACTTCCACAAATCCTACCCTGATTTATCACTCTCGCTGCCGAAAATTCTAAACACCGTCCACCATAGCCGTCTGACTGTCTGACTGCCTTACTCTTGGATCTGACCCTTACTGCCTAGCGGATTTGTTTTTTGCCTTAGCGCTCCAGAATAAGCTGATTCCCGCGACTAAGCTTTAGTTGGGCGCTATAGAAATCTCGAGATTACGATTATTGTAAGCCTACTGTATTGCAATTCACTATTCCTGAACATAGGCTTCACCCAAATAAGCCGCCTTCAAGCCATCCAGAATGCTCTTGCTCGTGCTGTCATCAAAACCCCCAAACACCATCACATCACTCCTGTTCTTAAATCACTACACTGGCTTAAAATACCAGAACGGAGTACAAAGTCCGATCACTTACCTACAACACACTTCAATCTTCCCAACCCTCCTACCTTCGTCAGTTATTTACAATACAACCGCTTCGCTCAACCCTAACACTTCTCCGCCCTCCCGTCACCTCATCCTGAAAATTTGGTAATCGCTCCATAGCCATAGCTGCCCCACCACTCTGGAATAAACTCCCCCCAGAACTGCGACAGTTTTCTGACACATACAAACTCATTGATGCTCCACCGCTTGCAATTTCTGCGTCGGCCCTGCACTCAAAACTGAAAACATTCCTCTTTCACAGATCCTATCCTGACACCCCTTCTTACTCTTATCTCTCTCTGCTCTCCAGCCCCAAACATCATCCCCGTAGCTGCCACGCTGTCTCTCCGTCTGACTTTTAGATCTTGACCTGGAAAAGAACCCTTTTGCCTAACGATTTTGTTTTGACTGAGCGCCTGTGAATAAGCAGGTCCCCGCGGCGCGGCATTCGTTGGGCGCTGTAGAAATCTCGGAATTACGATTACGATCGTGTCATAATCGTAAGTGAACACATAGGCCTATTTAACACTTCTTCGAGAAGACTCCCTAGAAGTCCGAAGTTGTTTATGCAGTTCTCAAAGTCCCTACACAGTACTATACTTTTGTAGGCCTACTGTACTGATATCCCCGCTTCAAGTACATAAAAACTAGAAACACGTACAGTGAAATGGAGTATTGGCGATAACTACTTAACAACTGAACGCCTAGTTCTCCGCAATTTGCCTAATTTTACTAGGAAAACTATAACTAGCTTGCACGTAAATGAAAATTGTAACAAACGGTGTCTGACTGCACTGTTAGCTTAACACTTACATAAATTTATGTCCAATTTGAAAGTACAGTCGTGGCAAAGAGCTCCAAACCGCAATCCTACAGCTCTAATGGCAACATGGTAGTCAACCAACAACACGTCCGACCATGCAGAGGTCCTCTGCAGTAGTCCCGTACTTTGCGCTGTACTGTATGTATCTATATGTATGTATCTCCGGCGCACATACATATACACGTGAGAGAAGCTTTTGATACAGTAGGCCGAGGCCTAGGTACGATGTATCACGCTGTTGCCTAGCACCTTCAAATCGAGTCGCAACAAGTGCGCGTTGTCGAATGTCACACTCAAACTTAGGCTCAGGACTGTATGTGCGCCTATAGTGATACACGTCTACTACGTATTAAAACCTATGCCAGAACTTAACGTGCAGCCCTACCATAGGCCATTTGATTAAGCGTTAAGCCTACCCACAATATATATACCATAGCCTGTCGCAATGTGTGTGCGACACGGCGGTCTATCGGTAGCGCGCTTAATCTGCGATCTAACGGTTGCGGGTTCGAATCGGCCGAGCGGACTCCGTGTAACGACCATAGACATGTTGTTTGCGCAGTCTGTCATCAAAGTAGTAAAATGCGGAAGGGGCCTAAGCTGATTAGTAAACGGCAAGTCCTGCGACGCACCAGCCCCATGTCCAGGACCTGGACACAGCCGGCTGAAGGGCGGAAAATGGGCGCCTCCCATACGTCGCACTTGGGACAAGGCGGGAGCTTCAAATAAATTTAGACCTGAATGACATGAAAAAAACGGACAGAAAGCACAGAACTGGGCAGTGAACTGCACAGCATTGTACCAGCCGCCGAGAAAGCCCGACAGCCCTTCACGTCAGGCACAATAGTCATTGATTTTTTGTTAATTAAATAAATAATTAATTTATATAGTGGACTTAGTTTCACCACATAATAATCTTTAGGAAACAGAATGACTCGATATTTGTAACATTATTTAAAAAGAAACAGCATAAATCAAACTGTGGAAATGTATTATACGTGACGTTTGTACACGTGACAACAGAGACATCCTAAACCAGTCAGCGAGTCCCCTGTACTGAACAAATTCAGACTAAGAAGATTAACAACCACGAAGCTACTCACAGTTAATGCCACTACCCGTCTCGAATCCGACACTTCTAATACACAGGCCTTAGACATACCTACACATATGCATACATACATACACACACTGTGCAAACATGTTTAAACAGAAACATGGTAGCTGAATGGTTAGTGCACTGGCTTGTAACGTGGAGAGTACAGGTTCGAGCTTCCCCCGAGTCAGTTGCTACGTAAGGACCTTGAGCAAGTTCTTAACCCACAATTACTTTGTGCATCAGTTTCACATTTACTGACCTTGCATGCACAATAAAGCAAAATAATAATTATAATAATAATAATAAATAATAATAATAATAATAGTAATTTAAAAACAACAAAGACAACACAGAATGCAACACAGAATGACGTTAATCATAAAGAAGTTTTAGATGGTAAAACTTTTTAACCTTTAAATTTACACTTTTTAACCTTTAAATTTACTTTATTTAAGTACAGAAAAATACTTTTAAATTAACAAGCTAATCAACATTTTAATTAGGGCAAACATACTGAGCTCATTACCCTCTTGAGACTGCCCAAACTATTTGCTTCTAAATCTCAGAGTTTTATTTATAACTGCATTTTACAAAGCCACATTTTCCTATCAGTCCTAGGCATATCAATACAATTTTCTAAATTCGTGTAAATTATAATACTAAAATCAAACAAATCTGAGATACTGCCAAAAACTGAAACGTATTTTAAAAACTATAAGAAGTTTTTAACCATCACAATCATAAGGAAAAATTAGACACACACCTACGCAAGTACAGCTAGCTTTTCAGATGCTTTCCATAAACATCCCAAGCAAAGTAAAGCTTGGGCAAGAACAGGAAGAAGACCTATCACTCAATCTATTGTAATCTCAAGATTTCTACAGTGCTCAACAAAAGCAAAGTTATAGGAACCAGCTTATTCACAGGCGCTCAGTCAAAACAAAATCTAACCACTGAGAGGCAGCCAAGTGACTTCATGTTTCTTGGCCTCGGGGTATGAGGGTCAGTAACCAGTCCTTTCCCTCCCTGCCTGATCTTCCCACAGTTTACTCCTCATTTTGTAGCTGACTTTGGTAGGGAATGCAAATCAAGCAGAAATCTTAAAACACTTTTTTGCCGAGAGGATCGGCACACGCAGGCTAATCACTGGACTACCGTGCATCCATACCTTACCTTAACGTAACCACTTATTTATTATACATCTCTACCACCAATTTATCTAATTTAAAAATCTATCTAATTAAACAGACCTAATGACTTCTATTGGCTGTTATCATAATGCAAAAGGGACCAGGCTGCTTCGAGATCATAGTCAAAAATCATAAACCATCTGGAGAAGCCCTGTCAAAATCCAACAGGTTGTGGAAACCAGAAGACAGGAGTTGAACTAGACTAATATGGTGGATAAGCAAGTTGCTATGTTTCTATGTATATACATACACAAATGGGCCCCAGAGTTTGTTCCAAATCCTAAAGTAACACTGAAACTCATAAGCTAACACATCATAACGGGAAAGGTGCACCGGACAATTAACAAAATGTTGATTCCAGATTCTTCTTGTTCTTCTAGTTCTGCTTCTTTCATCATACGTGGTAAATACGAATCAAGATTGAGAAGCAGAGCGCAATTTACTGGAATCATCAACTGAATCATAGCTCCACTGAACAAAGAAGAAAACGATTCAGTTGCAACTGAACTCATGAAGCGATTCACAATGCGTAAGTCATACACAATTTACACTGAATACAACTGAACAAAACAATTTGATTGCAACTGAACCCAAGATGTGGATTCACTGTAACTATAGCGCATAGATAAACACAAAATTTGCAACCGGTACTCTCTAAGTCATTCAGTCTTTTTTCTGAACACTCTTCGACCTCAGTATTGACCCCTTTGTTGACAAGCCATCCTTGGCTGAAGACTGAGCCGCATCAGAATTCAGAATGAAAGTCACTCGTTTCTTCCTATCTGAGCTTTCGTGGCCGTTGGGACAATCTGCCAGCGAACTAGCATGGTCATCGTCCTCAGTCAGTCGTAATGGCTGCATGTCCTCGTCCTGGTTCGCAAGTTTACTGTAGCGTTCTCCTGCACTACAAGCCAGATTCACCATGATGATGTAGACTATGATGCTTGCAAACGAAGCCGCCAACAACACGTACATCATCGTCATCGGGCCATTCTTATTGAATAGGAACGCGGTCAGTGCTGGCAAAACCATCTCTCCGAGTGCCGAGCCCACAACGAAGACCACCGTTGCCTTTCCAGTGACCTTCATGTACCGCTCAACCCATGATATGCCCGTTGGAAAAATTGACGCTAAGCCAAAACCGAGAGTTGATGTTAGAACCCAGAAGAGTGACTCCGGCGACACGTAACTTGCGATCATAGTCTTCTCCATGTTTTCTACTACTGCCAATCCAGCCAATGATGTTGTCGACACAACGAGGTCAACAATGAGCATCGGTGTCGGATTGAGACATCGCGCAAGGAAGACTGCCAAAAGACGCCCGGCGGCAAATGAACCCCAGAACACAGATGCTATCAGTGCTGCTTTCTGTTTGTCCCAATTGTACTGTGCCACGGCGAACTTCGATACGAGGCTGCCGTAAGTCACTTCGGCACCGACGTAAAAAAAGTAGAAGACGAACAGTAGCATCAGCATCTGTATTCGAAAACTGACCCTCTCCTGTCGAACAGTGTACTCGGATTTCAGTGTCTCAATGCCTCTTGAGAAACCACTAGACTTTCTGTTGCAGAAGAACAGCATCATCAAGCCAAGTGACATCAAGCTGATGAAGACTGCTATCATCAGGTATGCATATTTCACAGGCGAACTACTACTGGTGTCAATGACGGCCGAAGCATTCGGATAAGCTGTTTTGTTACTCTCAGACTGGCTAACCAGGTGAGTGTTGTTATGGAGGAATGGAGTCGCTAGGAGTGGCGCAAGGAATGCACCGATGCCAAACGAGAAGTGTAACGACTGCAAGTGTGGCCCGTTATCACGGCCCCACGTCTCCAGACACATCACGTTCCCTCCTTCAACAGAAAATCAATCACAAACAAACAATTAACCACATACAAATTAATCAAAAAATACAAAAATACACATACAAAAAAAATATACACAAAAAAAGCTGAACGACATAAAAACAACGAGCCACACAGAAAAGAATTACATAGTGAAACAAATACAATTTTAATCTATACAATATCAACAGATATAGAGGATTTCCTCTACACGAAGGGTGAAAACCACAAAAAGTTCTTCAAACCTGTATCCAAAAATCCCATAGAAATGCCTTGAAACATGATCATTGCCGCCAACCACACAAGCTTCCGGCACCAAGGTGCTACTGCAGTAGCCAAGCCAGTCACAACCATCGATATGCTGAGAAGGCATGCCTGGTTGAAATGGTCAGACAGCAACCCTCCAACAATGGAACCAATCAGGTATCCGACAGAACGACTCGTAAAGATCAGCGATACCTGGCCACCGTGGGCGCCAGTGTTCTCCTCCAAATCCAAAAGTGTTGGCCCAGGAATAGCAAAACAAAGGCCCTGAAAATTATACAAGATGATTACTGAACCACTCTTCGTCAGAATTTATTTAACAGTTTCTCATTCAAATCCAAAAGCAATGTGTCATGACCAGCAATACAGGCAAGGCATTGAAACTTAAGCGCCACATTTACCGAACAACACTTTATTTAATACTTCATGTAGCACTTCATTCAACACACCATTTAATGCCTCACTGAACACTTCATTTAACAGTTTATTGAACACTTCATGGAAAACTTTAGTTAACATTTATTTTACACTGACTTTCAGACTTAGCCTAGTCGGAAGCTACACATATAACTAAGCAAGTATTTTGGTGCTGAGCAAGAGTATCAAGTTTACCGTAAGCAGCACATTGAAAGCATTGCATTAGAGTGGTTTTATCACTTTTTAGTCGTCTAATCCAATCTAATCTAATCCAATCATATGGCATCAAACAATGGCATACCAATGCCTATCTGCAAATAAGGGAAATACCACAGGTTCAACCCATCAAGAATGAGAGGCATCCTAAAACACTGAAGTAATTGCATTTAAATATGTTGAAATAAATCAGTAAGTCATCTAAAAAGCTCAAAAAATAAGGAAAGAGAGATTCTGTTAGGGCAGAGAGAATCAGGAAGTGCAATCCAGAAATTGGCCCAACTCCATCTGTTTGAACAGAACAATTAAATCCAATCGCGATCTGAGTAAGGCAATCGGAAGGCATGATGGCGCTAAAGCAATGCCACGTTTACGATTACATACCAGCCCGAAAAACGTTCCAGACAGTATCACAGTTACCAACAGCTTGTTGCAAGTCAGTTTCGATTCCTTTGGACCGCCCCTGGCGATGGTGACCATATCGTCGCGGTCAAAAATTACGTCGTCCTCTCCGTCCGCCATTTTATCTGCCAACACACAACCAGCAAATAAAATCGATCACGAGTATATTCAAAATGAAAAATTCCCGATTTAAATTTAATGACCTATTATCGTGCGACAGACCTGCGCTGAATCTTGATAAATTTCGCCTCGCTAAAAATCTCAGAAGAAATAAGCGTCATGTTCTAACCGAAACAACAGTCTACTGCTGTATTTTATTACCTATTTTTGTCTAAATTGTTAGATTTACGATATTCTGCGAAAGCTAATAGTTCAATAAACAAAACAAATCGTGGTTTTCTGCATAGATAGTTGTTAGGAATCACACGCAGTTACCGTATATGTAAGAACAGATGCCCAGAAACCGCCCCTCAACGGAACACTCACTAGTTCAATTAGATAAAAAAATTATTGTCAATTAACATGCAATTTTCATTAAAATTTTTATCTATTTCATTAAAGAGACAACACTGAAATATTTTCTAAGTGCAAACATTCATAAAAATAACGGCTGTTAAAGCCTGTGAACCATGGACCATGGTTAAAATGCGGCTCAGGAGCAAAGCTTGATTATCAAGCTTGTACGGAAACCTTAAATCCATACCTTTCCGTAGCTGTCTAATCCTCAAATCGAAGACCTTATTTCACTGACTGAGGTTTAGCCGGCCGGGAAACTCATTTTATGGCAAAGATTTTGCAAACTAATTTATGGCTGTTGTTAGGTCCTACTACCAAATAGTAATTATTTGTGGACGGCTCTTGCATAGGTTTAGAGAACTGTGATCTAAATGTCAAGGACAGCTGTGTCTTAAAATGTTGTAGGACGAGTTAAATTAACATTTTTGAATCGTGAGTTTATTTTAAAGGTTATTTTTATAATCCTACAGATATATAAAAAAACATAGGCAGAACATTTCTTGACCTGGCCTTAAAAGATGTAGGTGTAATCGTGGTGTGAATGCATTATGAGCGATAATATGTGGTTTCGTGACACCTTGCGTTTAGGTGATACTTTACCACTACAGATCGACGCTGAATTACGTTCTTAAGAGAGGATTATTATTGATATTGATGTTGGTACACTGCAACCAGCTAGAGATAAGCGGGAGATAATTTATGCAGCTGCATTGGTTGCCCATACGAAGACGTTGATTGTAAGCTAATGCGTAACATCCCGGCCGGTTGTGCTCTTATCTTATGGAGCTGTGTATTTCAGTAACATCCGTGCCTGACCGCAGATCTCTTCGCTCTGCAATACAGAGTGATCTAGTTGTTCCCATCCCGTATTTGAACAACGCAAAATGGAAGCCTCGCCATAGTCGGCCCCTCATTCTGGAATAGGCTGCCGTGCAACCTATGACATGAGGTTCTTGTAGTTGCTCTGTCTCTGACCATTCTGTTTGATCGTGGTCTGGTGCTGGCATGTCGGGAACACCTCTGAGGAGTTTCATGAATTAGGGCAATATAAATGTACAATTACAATATAGAATTTAGTAAAACAGTCATAGCAAGAGTTAAGTAGAATGATGTTTTGTTTGACAAGCTCAGTTAGTAAGCATTTAACTCTGACCTGACAAGAATTAAGTTTGGTGAATGTGTTAATTTGAACTGTGGCAGTGTTAGTGCCTGCTATTGGCAGTATTACTTTACAAAATGTAGAATGCAAGAATTTTTATCCTGACCTCAGAGTTTAAGCAGCAAATGCTAAACTTTTGAAACTCTGCTTTCTTCTGGTTTATATGGTGAAGTACTTGTTTTACTCTACATTTCAGTTTGTTACTATACTTGTTATTTTGTTACAGTACTTGTTGGTTTCTTACTTTACTTATTAGTATGTTATGGTTATTTGTTTACTTGTTTTGTTCTTGTTTTTTTTTACTTATTTGTTAGAGGTACCAAGATGTTTAGAAACTGGAAACAAGTTTGTCTGCTATCTAGCCTTCGGAAATTTGGAAATTTCTACCTCACTGCAAGATGTAAAGAAATCAGAAAACATCGGCAAATGTTACAAAAACGAACCTTTGTCTCTTTATGTGACGGTTGCAGTCTACAATTTGAAAAGTTTCGTATCCCTTCAACCAAAACAGATTTGACTTTGAAATGCAAAACTCGCAGATGTTTGCACCTGTCAGAGTCTGTGAAGTCAGACTACAGCACAGACTTTAAGTCAAACTCAAGCGCAGATGTGAAGCCAAACTACAGCGCAGACATGAAGCTGGATTGGACAGTTCATGAGCGGCTAATCACTACATGCTCTGACCTTTGGGAAGACTATCCCGATGGATCCAACTTCGTCGTGAGTTACATCGACACTGCCTCGCATCTTACAAAGCTTGAGAAGAATCAAATGCCGACTGTGCTTGCAGTTGCCAGAGACGTCGGACATTTTGATTCCTTAAAGCCTTTGCTTGAGTCTCTTGCTCACGGTGGCTTTCGGGTCATAATGCCCTATCTTGTAGGTTGGTATGCAATCCCAATCAATCTATTTTATGCATACCCACAATTATAATTATTATCAATTAAACTCTAACAGTAATTAACCTTAAATAATTTGCATAATTAACCTTAAATAGTTTGCATAAATTGTTAGATTTGGTTTAAAAAATATATAAAACCCTTAGGAACATGGATTGAGATTTGTAAGGGGGAAAAGGAAACCTCTCTTCAACTGGTCTAGATTATCCCTAAAAAAGACATTTCCTTCATGTATTACATTTCATCGTATTTTACATTTTCTTCATTCATTTCATTCAGACTCCGTGGCATTGAAGCTATTGAAACTCCTGATGAGCCAGACACCCAGTGCTCTTCAGCATCTGCTTATAGCAGCAAAGCTTCCAGTTTTTCACTTGCCTTTCTCAGTTGAAGTGTTTGAATACTTGGCTGGGATTTGTTTTTGTTTACTCTTAGGTTCTGAACTGACTCGAGGTTTGACTCACTTGGACGAAGAGCGATTCTCGAACATGCTTGGTGAGCGTTCTGCGTTTCTGTTGGATTTCATAAGCAGTGTTGGTATTCAAAGGTATAATGATCGTCTCATCTTGACTATCTGTTTGTTATGGTTTGTTGTTCTGTATTTGGTATTGTTGTTTTTTGCCCATAGAAAAGACTGGGAACTCAGCGCCTCGTGTGAAACAGTAGCTGATTGGAAGTGGCTCAGTAGCTGACTGGTGTGAGTGATAGCCTTGTAATGCTGAATGTGAAGGTTCTTCCCTGAGCTGGTTATTATGTAAGGACCTTGAGCCAGTTCCTTGTTAGACCTGTCAGCAGGCATCCGGAGGCCCAGGCATCACCCTAGGGTTGGCAGGTGGGCTGTGAAACCTGGGAAAAGAAGCACAATTGATGTTTTTCATTAGATAGCAGTTCTTAATCCATGCAGAAAGTAATAATAATAATAGTAATAATAATAATAGTAATAATAATAATAATACATTCTCAGTCACCAGTCCAAGGCTTTGGAAATTCACATGTTTTTCAGTCCACTTTGCAAGTTCTGTGATGTCTTTAGGTCAGGACTGAACATAGTCTTATTGGATTGTTTATCCTTCATAGCCTGTCATTCGGTCTTTGTTAGGCCTTACAGATCTCAACTGGTTCTGTTCAATGGATTGTGGGTTTGCTTCAAAGCGACCAATGATTGATGCTTTATGCTTTAAAAATAATGGAGCTACAGAATGAAATTCCCAATCTAGATAAAATTAGCAGCAGTCCACTCACCTGTTAAAAAACTAACTCTAATTCTTTCTAAGTCTAAAAATCTAAAAATCCTGCCATGTCAAACTTTCAGCTGTTTGTCTGATCCTCCCAAAATAAATGTAAATGTACATGGTTTTCTATAGGGACCATATGGCCTTGACCCTGCTCATTTTTCGATGAATTTATCAGGTGAGATCTTTCACCACCACTGCCCATATGAATGGTGCCATGCCATCTAAAATCCCCTGTGTACAAACTGTGCTAGCCGGAGATGAAATCTCTGAAAAATCTCCATGCATTATTATATGCTGTTCTGTCAAACTTTTAACCCATATGATTTAGATTTCTAAAAATAGCCTTAAGGAAAAGAGAATTCATTTGGTTAAATGTAACTTACTTAGTCTCTGTAAAACTCTGAGCTCTTAATTTAATTTAATAATTAATGTTAAATTTGTTATTTATCTATTTTATTTGTTCTCTGTTTAGGTTTCACAAAATTTGTTGGTTGTTTTAGGTTTGACGTAGCCATTGGCCACTGCCTAGAATGTTTTCCTATTCTAACTCTGGCCTCGAATTTTCATATTTTCAACAACATTGTCTTCATTTGTCCGATTCCAGGCCACGTTCCACCCAGGTATGTGCGCGTAGTTACATCATATTGATTTTATTTATTAAATGAATAATAATATTAATAATGAATTAGAAACTTCTATAGCACTGGTGTCTCATGCACAATGCATCAAGCGATGGCATCAAATGAATGTCACGTGTAGTTTGTATGTGTGTATTTTTGCCTGAGCAGAAACTTTTATGCAGCTGATATTTATATAGCGCTTTTAAGACCTCACAAGGGCTCTTAAACAATGCTGTTGAACAGATCTGTAAAGAGGTGCGATTTAATGTGGATTAAAATTGTTTCTTGAGCTGCCTCTGTTGGAAACGTATGTATTTTCAGCGGAAAATTGTTCCAGAAGGACGGTCCACTATGCAAGTTTCCAGCAGACTTGCAGAAAACTTCCTTGTGCCTGATTTAATCTGTGTGGCCTACTTGATGTTGTATGTTTAAGTATCTCAGTATGTATCAGAATGTTTGTGTGGCTCCTTTAGTATCGCAGAATACGTCTGATATTTGTGTGGCACCTTTTATAATAATCTAATAATTATATTAATATTAATAGTAGTAGTATTATTATAATGATGTTAATGTTATACACTTGCAATGAACTCTCACTTTGTTCCATTGGCTTTTGAGATTCTTGGCCCATCTGTTCATCGCAGAGTTGTGTTCGTTGCAAAGTTGTCTTGTAAAACCACTGACATGAAAGTAACTAGTTACCTTTGCCAGCCATCTTCAGTCCAATACTTTAACTTCATTGCCTTCTGCGGACTTTTTCTGTGCGAGATATTAATAAGTTCTAGCCATTCCAGAACTTCCTTTTATTCTCTGAAGAATCTTTTAATCATTTCTACGTTGGATAAAAATAATAGTAATATTAAAATTTGTTTATGGGATGATCTTATGTTAAGAAATGCCTCACCGCAGCACATATATATGTGTTCGGTGTTTGTATGGATCTGTAACTTAGGTACCTTACAAAGTGTTTTTCATGCTTGTATGAAAGAAGTGTAAACAGTAATTAAACCTAAATCCAGTCCTTTTTGTTTTTAGGTGGATCCATCCATTGAGGATAAGTCTGAAGATGATAGACTGGTTTAGGAGTTCAATTTTTTGGCCGTTTGCCAAGCTTTATTTTCATACCTACGTACGGCCAAAAGTTTCAACCCATCATCTTGCAACAGCAAAAGAACTTCACTTGCTTGTAGAAATATCTCACGGCATAAACTACGACACAGTCAGTAAACTGTTTTGTGACTTAGAGCAGATCATTTGTGAGTTGTAGACAAGTGTCTAACTAGGTCCTGTGGGACTGAGTCTTGACCATATGGCCTTGACCCTGCCCTGTGGGACTGATTCTTGACCATATGGCCTTGACCCTGCCCTGTGGGACTGATTCTTGACCATATGGCCTTGACCCTGCCCTGTGGGACTGATTCTTGACCATATGGCCTTGACCCTGCCCTGTGGGACTGATTCTTGACCATATGGCCTTGACCCTGCCCTGTGGGACTGATTCTTGACCATATGGCCTTGACCCTGCCCTGTGGGACTGATTCTTGACCATATGGCCTTGACCCTGCCCTGTGGGACTGATTCTTGACCATATGGCCTTGACCCTGCCCTGTGGGACTGATTCTTGACCATATGGCCTTGACCCTGCCCTGTGGGACTGATTCTTGACCATATGGCCTTGACCCTGCTCATTTTTCAGTGAATTTATTGAGTGAGATCCTTTATCACTGCTGCCCGTTTGGATGTGGTGACTCTTCTAGTATTCTAAACACTACTGTACTGGGGTGTGGCTATTTGTTTGACTACTTGTCTCTACAGGATTCCACCCTTTGACACCTTGAATGTAAAATCTTGAATTCCATCTTTTGACACTCTTAACTGTAAAATTTTGGGTTCCACCATTCCACACCTTGATTGTAAATTCTGAGATTTCACCCTTGACACCATATGACTGTGAATTTTTGGGTTCCACCATTTGACTGTAAACTCTTTGGTGCCACCTTTGATGCCTTGAATGTGAAGTCTTGAACAAAATTGTCATGAATGAGGAATGGTGGTGAAAATTTTGATTGTCTTGTCCAATGATTTTTGACCTTTTGTTCAACAATTTGTTAGACTGTTTTGACTTTCTGTTCTTGCAAAAGGATGTTAGCTTACTATCAGCATGTGTTACTATGTATGCAGGCAGTCTAGGCTGTTAACACAGTGTCAACTTTGAACTTTGATGGGAATGCCAGTGGTGACTCTTCTAGTATTCTGTTAAAAAGCGATATGTCAAGTTTCTAGATAATCAACTCAAGAACAAGTGCTTTTCTTAGGTTGATACTTGGAAATAAAACCCTGTTAACAGGTGGCTGGGTTTGTAACCATGTTTGAGTCACATCGAATACCAATTCTCTACATCTACTGCGATGCTGATCCAATGATAGACTCGAAGCTCAGCAGAGAATTTGCCGAAATATTTGGAATAACTTCTGATTTGACAGACTCATACAGTGCGGATGGTCAGCTTATTGAAAAAGGTTAGTCTTTGGCAACCGTAATGTGTGATTGAAACTGTTGAGAAATTTTATATAGGTTTTGTGTAGCACTTTGGGTTGACCTTGTGAACTTTGTGAGTAGATGCAGTGATTACTGTTATCAAGTTGTGTAACCCATAGTTCACCAGTGCTTCACCTCTTGTAATTTCTGCACAGGTCTTTCACTCCTTTTCCACAAATCTTATCCTGATTCTTCCTCTTCCTCTTATCTCATTTTCCGGTTCAGTTCCAAACAGCATCCACCATAGCCATCTGACTGTCTGCCTGCCTGATTCTCGGATCTTGACATGGAACCGAACCCTTTTTGCCTACCGATTTTGTTTTGACTGAGCGCCTGTGAATTAGCTAGTTCCTGCAACTATGCTTTCCTTAGCACTGTATAAATCTCGAGCTTAGGATTACAAGTAGTTTAAGGTTCTTCAGCTGTTAACTTGCTCCTGTCATGTCTATGCTTCAGCCAAAATATCTGTCGTAATCGTAATCAAAAACTTATAAAGCGCCACTTCAAGATAAAACTCATCAGAGGCGCTCCCGGCACAATTTCCCATGACTAATGGGGAATAACACGGTCTTCAAACGCTTGCGGAAAAGAGAGGAAGAAAGATAGAGGAATTCCCGCCTAAGGTCACCAGGCATGTTGTTCCATGAGGCAGGGCCAACAACGGCTGTGCAGTAGTAGTGCGAGCCATAGGAACTACCAGGTCTCCCTGGACTGCCGATCGCAGCAGTCGGCGGCCAGGGACAGAAGAAACAGGGACACAGAGTTCCCTTAGATAAATAGGTGCACTGCCAACAAAGCAGCTGTGCACAAGGGCCAGAATTTTAAACTGGATGCGTTCTCGGATTGGAAGCCAGTGGAGTTTTTCCAGCACGAATAAGGAGATATGGCCAAACTTTGGGATGCCGTCAATCAAGCGAGCTGCAGCATTTAGGACAGACTGAAGTTGAGAGAGGGAAGAGGATCCAAGACCGGCAAAAACCATGTTTCCAAAGTCAATTCTGGAGCAGATAAATGCGTGGACTAGAGTGATGGAGGCTGGTGTTGAAGGGGAGCGTCGGATAGTGCGTATTTGGCAAAGATGGTAAAAACAGGTACAGCAGACATTATTTATGTGCTCCCGCATCGTGAGCTCCCAATCCAGGGTCACTCCCAGGTTACACACTGAGGAATGAAAAGAGAGATGAGGAAAGCTGTAAGACTACATTTCTGAGGACAATTAACGAATGATTGGTGTATCAAATGAACTTCAGTTATGATTTGGCAATTTTATGTGACATGGGAGCCAATTGGTTTCAGTGCTGACTTTGTAACTCGAATTGTGCAGGTTCGAGCCTCATCTGAGACATGAGACAGGGACCTTGAGCAAGACCTTCATGCTGAGTTGCTCAGTGTCATAGATTGATGAGTAGTCATTAGATAGTGGTGCTTGATTGGATAAATGAAATTAATAATATTAATAATAAGGGTAATAAATAATAATAATACTTATGTCTTAATATTGTGTCTGTTTTGAATAACATTAAGAGGTGCAGCAGTGTTGTCATTCGATATGCCATGTTGAAGGTCACTTGCTTATCTATTAGCAACATTGTAAATGTAAATGTATAGGTTTTATATAGTGACCATATGGCCTCGACCCTCCTCACTTTCTAGTGAATGCATTAAATAGTGGCTCTTAATGAATGGAGAAATAATACGAATCAGTAAATAAATAAACAGTAATTTTGTGCTGTTTGTTTTAGCAACTGGATTGTCTGGTCGTTACATCAAAGCAATCCGCTTTTCTGCTCGGACTCATTTTCCACACAGTGAAAAGCATTTCAAGGACATAATTGTGAGAGAACTGACAGAACTTTACAACGACACCTCAGCGAAGAGAGCACAGAAAAAGTCCAGCTGACCAATGTTGGGAACAGTTTTAGGAACTTCTGAGAATTTTAGACAATAATGGAGTAGACCTGTCCGATTAAAAGGACTTGGATGTGTTTGAATTTATCATTCAGGTCATAAATAAAAATCATGTAATGACAAATTCTGGCAATGAGTTATTGACATATTTGCTATGAGAAAATATTACTGAAGTAATTTGGTTTTTGATGGGTGTTCAAATCTTCTGCATCTTCAGGCTACAGGCACTGCTATGGATGCAATATTCTGATGAAAAATTGCCGTCATTGTGGATATTGTATGTGTATATCTGGATGCTTGTATGCATAATGTATGTATGTACATACATACGTATAATTATATATGTATGTATGTACGCATGCAAGATTTTTGGATGCATACCCTTCCCAGCGGACAAGTATCTGTGGAATGTTGTGAGCTTCCAATCAGCCCTGTGCACAGCGAAGCCCCGACCGAAAACAGTTGTTGCATTTTCACCATGAGAAAATATTAGTATGGCCCAGAGTGTGGAATATCAGGGTCCTATGGGTATATGACCAGCTGTCAACATCCTCACCCCAATGTACCTCGAAGAACAAATTATCCAATGTTTTAGCTGTCAGACCTTGACTCAGGGCGTCTTGGTGTCTGCCTTGTAGGACTTGTCCTTAATCTGGGCATTTTGATTTTGGATTCGGCCTTCTGAGTTTTAGCTTCGCTAACATCTAACATCACTGTTTACATTACAATACAATGAATGCTATTTTACGGGAACGATTTTAGTCAGTCGCGCCGTGGCGCTTCCAAGCTGGATGAATTACGTCATCGAGAGGAGCAAATTGATAGATATATAATCTGAGAAATAATCTTGAAAAATATTTACTGTGTTAAAAATGCGTTAAAATGTTTATTTTTTCGTTGTTGTCTGAATTCAGTGTTTATTTTGTACAAGAATACTGTTGAAATGCCGTGTGAAAGTGATTCGAAGCTGGATTTTGAGTCGTGGATGATTAGTGTCTGTCGCGTCTTCTCGAGCCAGCTGACCGGTGAACAGAAGTTGAAGTTCCTGAATCATGTGATCAGACTGTGCTCAGCCACCGAAATTCACGAGCTTTCGGTTGGGCTGCCAGATCTGCTATATCGAGATTTCCTTACACTTCTGCCAACAGAACTGTCGCATATACTTCTCTCCTACTTCGACGTGAAGACGCTGTTAACAGCCTGCAAGGTAAAGCATGTATGAGTGAGTAAGCAGCCTTTCTTTGCATCAGACAAGGGCACACGCGTTACATATTCTAGAACGATTGAATAGATTACAACACTAGGAAATAAATCGACGGGCATACACGTTAAAATATAAGTAAAATACAGCGGTTCACAGAACTACTTTTAAAGAATTTAGTTCTAACAAAATGGGCAGCATAAAAAGGTGTCCTCATTTGTGAAGAAAGTACTTGTCCCCACAAAGAAATAGCAAGATAGTGGATGAGAAACTGCAATTTCTGGGCTTCTGTTTGAACTCTTAAGTATCTTGTTGTAGAATATGTTTATTATGCTTTTTCATACAGCACTTGTAACTGTGTTGAATGCAGTCCTGATGTATTCTAGCTGTATGATTACTCTTGTTAGCATCTGTTTTAAACTGCTTGCCCACCATAGCCAAACTATTGGTTCTCTGATTGGTATTCAGTCTAACTTTTCCAGTGGATTCTGGTTTTTGAGTACAATTTCACGTGAAGCGACCATCGTCTGATGCCTTGGCATTATGATAACGGCGCTGTAGAAGTAATTAGATAAGAGTTTGCCATTACCTTGTGTTACAGAAAGAACAGCTGCAATTGAACTGTTTTCTTTTTGTTAGGTCTGTCAACATTGGAACAGCCTGATTAGTGCCAGTCATCAGCTTTGGAGATGTCGCTGTTTGCAGTGGGGTTTCCGAATTCCAGACGAGCAACCCACCAATGCATTGTTTTATAAGCAGCTTTTCCTACGAAATTATTTGGTTGTCCACCGTTGGAACCAGGGCTTGCTCACGGAAACGGTGCAACTTGATGGACATGGGAAAAGGGTCACGGCGTTGTACTATTACAACGGCAGGGTTGCAACAGGTATTCTGAAATTTTACATATATTGTAATTGCAATGGAAAATTTATCTAGCACCACTTTAGGAGAAACTCCTTAGAGGTGCTCTCCAGTCAACAGCACGAAGTCATGATCGAATGGATTGGTTTTCGAGTGCTTATGGAAAAGAGGCAAAGAAAGGCTGAACAGCTTATGCAGCCAATTGGGAGGCAACATATTCTAGAAAGATGGACCAACTGCCGCAAAGCTTCTCTACTGGACTGTGGAAGTTCAGGCCAGTGGGACAACCAGTTCACCTTGCGCATCTGAGTGAAGAAATCGGTGGCCAGAGGTGGAAGAAACTGAGATACGTAGCTCCCTAAGATAAGATGGAGCACAGCCTGCAAGATGCAGAAAAGATCTTGAACTCGATGTGTTTTTGCGTTGACCTGGATATGTGCCCACACCTAGTTGTGCTGCTGATCAGCCAAAATGCAGCACATTTGTGTGTTCTGGGATCTCATCATAATACTGATCTGATGCACTGATCTGAATTCATGTTGTAATAATGGAGTCTTCAAATTTTGTTCAGCGCCTGGCATGGACAATTCTTCGCTTCAGTGCAGTTGCTTTCTGCAGTGCCTTTCCTGTGTTAGAATTAATGAGGAGCTGCCGTTCTTGATCTCCAGAGAGTTTTAGTTCCCAAGGGACCATGTGACTAAGCATCAATTGATGGCACTGAGCAGCTGTGAATGAAGGACTTGCTCAAGGTCCCTACACAGTAACTGTCTCAGGGAGGAGGCCCAAATCCATACTGTCCGCGTTCCAAGCCGAGTGCTCTATCCAGTTGGCTACTGTGTCACACCAATCAACTATCAAATACTTTGTAGAAAAATTAATAATTATAATAGTAATAATAATGCCAATACAATTATTATTATTATTACTATTATTATTATTATTATTATTAAATGTTGAAATCTGATAGGTCAGAGAAATAGAAGTCATGCTTCTGTGTGTTAGCAAGTTGAAATAGACGAGAGTTTGACCTGAAAGTCTAAAGTTTAGACCAGATTGCATTGGTTATGCATATTACTTTCTCTGGTAAATTTTCTGAGATGATCTTAAGCTGCTTTAAGGATGGCATAAACTAAACTATCGTTTTATTGTCTTATTTAATATTTTAATCTCCCCTATGCATGGCTGCGTCTGAGATAGCTGTTGTTTTTGCCTCTTCTTTCATTTTGCTAGATTGGTCCATCCTGTGCAGAATTTGCTTGATAATAATTCTCTTATGTTCATACTTTTTGCGTCTAAGTCTGTGTTTCAGAGTTTCACTTGTTTATCTGAATTTAGGTGGAGACGATCGGACTGTTCGCATCTGGTGTTGCGATACGGGTGATTGCCTTTCGGTCTTCACGACTCATTCCATCTCCGCCATCAAGTTCGATGACCGCTTCCTCGTAACAGCTTCATTTGACCGAACTGCTGCGTCTTGGGATGTGACGACAGGCAGGCAACTATGGAGCTACGCTGGCCACGTCGCAGCTGTCTTCTGCGTCGATTTCGACACACTGCTCGATGTTCTTGTCACTGGATCTGCTGACGGAACTATAAAACTCTGGTCGTTTTCAAAGGGCGATCTGCTACGTACGCTGAACAGTCCAGACAGTTCAAACGAGTTGCTTGGGCCGTGGATATTGAACGTGCAGCTGTTTTGCAATGCAAATTGGCGTGATCGTTTCTGCATTTTTGCAAGCAATGAGAAGAATGTGTTTTATTGGATGATCATTGCTTCGAGGACAACCGTTCTGAACTCTGAAGTTCTGTTTGATTCCATGCCAGTCCGTAATAGACTCGTTGGATGGGAGTTTGACGGTTCTTACCTCACCGTAATGTCACAGATGGATCAATATTTGCCATCTTCGAATGCAATCAAGGAAACAAGTTATGAGTTCAGTGAAACTGCTGGAAATAGGTTTGTCATTAGGAAGAGCAACATTTTCACCTTATCAAAGAAAATTAACATTTATTCGTATCTGGGCAGCGGAAAATGCTTTAGCGCATTCCTTGGTGGACATGACGAACAAGCAATGCTTTGCATTATGAGACGCAGCACTGAAATGCCTCCAACATTGATGAATTTACCTTCAAAATTAAGGTAAATGTTAGGTTTTTGTTGCTGAATTGTTTGGAAATTTGGTTTTGACTGTTCTCGTTGTTAATCAGACAGGTATCAGGTTGAATTCTCAGAACATGAATTACTAGCGCCTCTGATTAGTTTCTCTTGAAGAGGCACTATACAAATTTCTGATTAGAATTACAAGGAATTATAATTTTCTTATTTATGGCAATTATTAAATGTACTTATTTATTAACGTTTTTTATTTGTTGCGCTTATGTGTCCAAGGTCAGTGAATCTGATCCTGAGCACGAAGCACGTGTTCAGTCTGCGAGAACAACTTTTCCAGAGTTGTTATATGGAGAGTCCACTCGACAGACTTGAACCCGTAATCGATGGATTATATTCCCAGTGTTTGTTTACAAACAGACCACTGTGTGTGATTTTAGAAGCCTGAACGCTGTGCTTATTTTGCTAGTGACTTTTTACTTTGCCTATTTTGCTAGTGACTTTATACTTTGCCTATTTTGCTAGTGACTTTTTACTTTGCCTGTTTTGCTAGTGACTTTATACTTTGCCTGTTTTGCTAGTGACTTTTTACTTTGCCTGTTTTGCTAGTGACTTTATACTTTGCCTGTTTTGCTAGTGACTTTTTACTTTGCCTGTTTTGCTAGTGACTTTTTTCTTTGCCTGTTTTGCTAGTGGCTTTTTACTTTGCCTGTTTTGCTAGTGGCTTTTTACTTTGCCTATTTTGCTAGTGACTTTATACTTTGCCTGTTTTGCTAGTGACTGTATACTTTATGCATTTTTGTTTTCCATAGAGAGACGAGAAGAGCGGTAGATAAAACCATAACGCTGTGTGACAGGCGGTGGATGGATGGCATCAGTGGTGACATCTTTGGACAATCATTTCTGGCTGTTGTCTTTTGGAACGATTCAGTTCGCCTACTTAAATTTGGTTCAGACAAAACTTAGCCGTGATTTGCTCATGATGTTGCTACCGTCGTTTGTTTGTCTTACGTTACTGATCTCAGTTTATTTATGCTTTCTGTAATAAAATAAAATCTGTGATTCACAAGCATTTTAGTTTTTTTGTGTAGTTTTTAGTTATCTGACTGTACAAAGGCCATTCTCATGGGGTCAAAAGGGACGGACTGTACAAAGGCCATCCTCATGGGGACAAAAGGGCAGGACTGTAGAAGGCTGTTCTCATGGGGTCTCGGGAGCAGGGATAGTACAAATGCAACTGGTCGTTGCTCTTATGTTACAGATCTCAGTTTATTTACGATTACTGTAATATTTTTCTTAATACAGTCTGACGGTCACTCAATAAATCAATCTCTATTTCACCACACAAAATCAGTTATTTTTGAGGACAACAGATTTGCCAGAGATGCAGCATCGAAAGAAAAATTCAGTTAATTATGGTGATTGAAAGAATTTATACAAAACTGACAAGAGTACATTAATTAATTAACTTAGAGAACATTTTCAGAAAAATCGAAATCATTTGGTCAACCAGCGGTCTTTTTAATCATAGGGCTCCTGTGTGAAGTGCAGTCAAGACTGCTCGTTACTTTCCATAGTAATGTAACCAAAGGGGATTTGTGATTGGACATAGGGAGAGCTAGATCTCTAGGCGGTATCGTAGTGAAAGCGGAAAATCTAATCTAATCTGAAACAGTCTAATACAACGAATCTTATGGTGGTGGTGGTGGACCAAAGGGAAATCTTGGAACATAATATACAATGACGAGATTCTTTCATAATCGGTAGATGCACCCAGTTCGAAAATAGACATGCAGGGAAACTAACTCAATGACTTTACAAACAGAGGTGTCGATTGGTATTCAATATTGAGTGAATACGTCTTTCTCCTTCTCGCTTTTCCTCTTTACTTTATCCAGTTTGATGAAAAATTTTTATTAATAAAACTGGGTTTCACGCAAAAAATTATCTTCAAATCTAACTCACAAATAAAATTATGATTCTTTATAATCATAAATGAACCTGCAAATTGAAAATATTCAATGGCATTCGCTAGGTGGCAGCACGTTTTTAAAAATTCCCATTAGCTCAAATCTGGCGTTCGGTACACGAGTCCTAAAGGCGACGTGCCCTAGTTTTGGTTGTTTTTCTGTTAGCACGTGAGCGTTGTACTTAGTTTGCTGCCAATCCCACAGCGCACCTGTTTTAAGATTTCGGCGCGAGTCTGGCGATGCCAGGTGGGCAGCGCACCGCGGCCTACTTAGAGGAGCCGTCTTGTGTTTGGCTGGTCGCCGATCCCTTTGCTCTGTGACCTCGGAGAATTGGTTGCTTCATTTACATATTACTTAAACAATGCAGCTTGGGCCTTATTGGGAGCTGTACAGGTCTCTATACAGGAAACGTGTACACAGACATGCATACGCATCGTGTAACATGTCTCCCCGAACCTTCCATTTTCCCGCCTTTTTGGTGTACTTTAGGCCGATTTTCGGTGATCTCAGCTGTTTTTCAGCTAAGATGGTTAATGACTGTATTCGTATCGTATTTGTAAGCTCGAGATTTCTGTAGCGCCCAGCGGAAGCTAAGTCGCGGGAACCAGCTTTTCACAGGCGCTCAATCAAAACAAAATCGATAGTCAGGAATGGTCAAGATCCGATAATGATGATGATGATGATGATGGTGATGATGATGATGATGATGTTGTTGTTGATGGTGATGATGATGATGACGATGGCGACTACGATGGCAATGACAATGATAATAGTAATAGCAACATTGTAATAATAACAGACAGTATACTGTATATAGCGCGTAACACGGCCGAGGCAGAAGAAAAGGGCTTAGCACATGACACGGTAGGTTTTAAAAATGAGTCTCACAAGCTATTTGCCTGTGGGAACCAATCGACACTTTTGCGCTGTGTATTGTACATTGTGTAATGTTTGGATTTTCAATCGCTGTTAAGGTAGCGTATTGCATCAGTGATTGGCAGACGTCGTTTTGACAGCGGAAGTGACGTCGTTTTCCTAATGGAGAGCTCGTCTCTTAGCGATGACTTCGGCGGCTGAGCGGCGTTTTCCCCTACATTTTCTCATCTGGAATAATAACTACGAGGAGCTGAAACGGATTTTAAATGAGGGAAACGTTAGTATAAGCGTTCCGTTTATCTCGATCTGAAAATGGTGATGAAGTTGTGCGTAGATTAAGTTAGGTTGAGCGTTGATTACGAGTGTGTTGATCCTGTCGTTAGTGCTCTTCTAGGCGTCTGGGTCATGTGACTGGGCCAAATGGTCGCTTTCGCTTAGCCGATTGTTATGTCTCGTGTCGTTTGTGTACTTAATAAGAAGTTTCAGTTTTACTTTGCTTTTCAGGCGGCGTGTTAACGACTGTCTCAATGCAGTGTGAAACAAGATTTCCGCCTCAAAACGATCTCCGCCGTTATTAGTCTTAACCTGCAGATTTTTATTGCACTATTACACCCAAAAGCGCAAGCGACTGTAACTGTATTTGTTTATATTTATTAGATGTATTTTATCTATTTACATATATATATAGCGCTGCTTCAAAAGAAACAGATCAATGTTTAAAGTATAAAAGCAAATGCATTATTGAATGACTGTAGTATTTCATTTCTACTCTGCCAGTAGGTTCCCCTCCCTACTGGTTCAGAGTCATTGAAGATCCATTTACCCCGTAGTTTGTTCCTGCCCATAGGTATTTTGTTCTGCACCAAGGGGGGCTTGGCCCAACAGAACCACTATGTTTGCTGATTGTTTTTATCTTGGGTGTTTGTTGGGTGTTTGCCGCATGGTTGTAGATTAATGTTGCATAAAAAGATTTGACTTTGAATGGCGCTTGAATGTTTATGTTTTTCAAGCAGCACAACATCGAGAGCCGTGATTGTCGCGGTCGGACGCCTCTCCATCTGGCCGTGACGCTTGGCCACCTGGAGAGCATTCGAGTTCTTTTGGAGAACGGTGCTAACGCCAGCATCGAAAACAGCAAGTACTGGACAGGTGACATTCGCACTTGTCACTTGAGTAATCAGTTATTACACTGAGAAGAGTAGAAGTACAGTCCCCAAAGACCATTTCAGAGGGTCCTTGAGGTCTACACTGTTTTCATAAAAATACTAAAACATTTTTTGTTTTTGGAAATATACTTACTTTTCATACGAAAACGTTATATATGTTAACATGTACACGGGGTTCTTTTTGTTATTTTGTAATGAATTAATACATTAATTTATCAGTTTTAATTTCAAATATGATATATATCAATAGATAAAACCTACTTTGACAAAAGTTCTTCGGGGTCCTTAATAATTTTTAGGATTGTAAAGGGCTACGTGTGCTATGGAGAAATAGGTGAAATTTTATTTATCTCTTTCTGTCCTGGCAATAATTCAACAGTTAACCCCTAAATCTCATTATAGTGCTAGTTATGGAAGACATATCAAGCAATGCTGTTTAGCACGGTCCTTTCAATTGGCAGAATTAATTTGCGGTCATTGACTATGTCTGTCCATAAATGCATGGGTGATAACAACGCCTTCACACTGGTCGGATGTACTCTGTCTTGCACGATGAGATCTATTCATGATTTAGGCCATACTCTCATATGCCTTCTTAATCTGTTGATGTCGTGGTCACTTTTTTCTTCTTGTGACCGTTCTGTTGCTTTTCCATTTATTTCTTCATTTGGTTCTGGTAGCACACAGCAGGGAAGTGTGAAGAGAAACATTTAAGTGTGCAGTGGATGGAGAGTGATGATGGTGGTGATGGTGATGGTGGTGATGATGATGATGATGATATGATGGTGATGTGATGATGATGACATGCAGGATGGACAACACCCGTATGGTAAAACAAATGGAGATGATTGACGCCAACATGCAGTGAACCCTTGGACTGAAGGAAGAAAGGAAAGAGTCTGTTACAAGTCTTGAAAAAATGTATAAAAAGGATAAAATTTCATTTACTGGTTTAAAATTTTGGTTGTTGCCAACATGTGACTACGTAGAAGTAGCTCGCTACTTACAACGTTCTATAAACTGATGTCAATAGGTTGTTCTTTTTGCGTTTTAGTTGTTCAGGAAGCTGTCAGCACAGGTGATCCAGATATTGTTCAGCAATGTCTACAGTACAGGGATTATCAGCGTCATTTAGATCGCACTCAGGGCATTCCAAAACTTTTGAAAAAACTCTTTGACGTGAGTTTTGACTGTTAGTCTCCCCTGGTGTAAGTTAGTTAACTAGTATCTTCCTTCTATAGTGCCAGTGTTTTAAGTCCTGTCTTAATTTGATCGATTTACAACTATTGGTTATGGATAATGGTCTATGAAGTTGCTGCTAAAAGTAGCTTTGTAAATCCCACACTTCACCTATTGTAGCTGCCTCACTGTCTGTCTGCCTGAATTTTGGATCTTGACCTAGAACAGAACCCCTTTTGGCTGTTGATTTGGTTTTGACTGAGCGCCTGTGAATAAACTGGTCGCCACGACATGGCTTTTGTTGTGCGCTGTAGAAATCTTGAGATTACAGTTACGATTATAATTAGTAACTTCTTATTTTTCCAGTTCTCGTTTTTCTCTCAAGTAGAGCATTTGATATGTGTTGCACTAAGTATTTGTTTTTCTGTTTCCAACAGGCTCCAGATTTTTACGTTGAAATGAAATGGGAGTTCACTAGCTGGGGTGAGTTGAAGTTTGCTAAAGTAGAAAGAACCGACAGTGAGTTTGAGCATTCCCTGAGATGGTTGCTGGGCAAGTCCTTCACCCACAATTGTTCAGCACCATTGATTGGTGCTTAGTCATCAGATAGTGGCACTTAATAAATGCAGAAATATGAATAATAATAATTAAAATAATAATAATGCAAACATTATAACTCATTGATCTTCATAATATATATTTATGAAAGTAATTGATATGTTGTTATATATATGTAAATATCTATATATATATTATATGTATGTATATACATGCATGTGCGGCACGGTGGTCTAAAAAAGCTGGGAAGTAAACGGCAAGTCCTGCGATGCACTGGCCCCGTGTCCAGGACCTTGGGATTCGTCCATTGCCGGCTCAAGGGCCTAGAAAAGGAAATGAGCGCCTCCCCTACGTCCCACTTGTGGGATATGGGATACTTTACTTTTACTTTTACTATATACATGCATAACACATATATTAAAGAAGCCTAAAAATTAATATAGAAGAAAATGAAACACGTCTATATTAAATAAGTAATCTTCATCTGCATGAGATATACGCTCACACTCTACACGAACAGCACATACAGAACACTCAGCAAAAAGTGATGCAGCATTGTTTAAAAATAAGAAAAAATTTTATTTTCCAAAAGTAAGCTTTTTGTGAGCTTTGTTAATGCACGTGTTCAAACTTTGTTTCAGTACCTCTGGTGTCCAGAATGTGTCCAAGTGATACGTACAAAGTCTGGAAATCAGGTATGACACGGTATTTGAACCTAACGCTAATCTCCATTTGAAGCCTGCAGTACCGTGGTATGTATGCGTATTCAGTTGATGCATTCCTAATGCCATAGTAAAATGGATGAAAACCTTTCAGATTTAAGTTTGAAGGACACTTCTAAGGCTGTTGTTTGGTGTACAACCTCAACTTGCAACCCCAACGGTCGATTTTTGATTCTACTGTGTCTCTCTCTGACTGTAATTGGTGTTTGTAAGTCGTCATACGTGTATAGTTGTGACACATACAGAAATAGGTGTTATGTCTTCTAGAATATCTTTGGCAAATGCATTGGTCTCCAGTAGTCTTGACTACTGTAACTCGCTTCTTTTTGGTATCACAAAACCAGACATACAGAAACTTCAGAGTTCAGAACTCCTTGGCTAAAGCCATAACAGACACATCAAAATGTGAACATATAACCGCAGTGCTTAAATCTTTACATTGGCTTCCTTTTCAGCAAGGATTTATTTCAAATTGGAGCTTAAAGTTTATGAAACATTGATCTTTGGCCAACCACAATACTTAACTTTCAGTTCAGCTGAAATATCAGCACTTGGCACTTAATGCTTTTTGTGCTTTTCATTTAAGGTAGCAACGTTCGTATTGACACAACGCTTCTTGGGTTTGACAACATGGCCTGGCAGAGAGGCAGCCGTAGTTACATCTTCAAGGGAAGCGGTCAGTAGGCATTTCACATGTAAATTTCATTTGTAAATAAAAATGAATTAACTTTATGCCACTAATTTAAATTATCATTATTGTTATTATTAATGTGTTATCATTATGTTACTTAAGAAACATGTGTAATAAGTTGTGATTAACTTGAAGAGGGGCTAAATCTTGTACAACCACGTAGAGTCTTGCCTGGCTCAGGCAATAGCACTGTTCCTTTGAGCTGTTGTAACATCTTTACAAGTGCTGTTACAAAGTTTTCATAAGAAAATGTTACTGCTTGGAGTTGTCTACACAATAATCTCAGGAGAGGTTCCAAACCTATTCCATTCGAGACTTTTTCAATCACTAATTCCAGAAATAATTTGGTTTGATGGTGTTCAACTTCAGCAATCTTTAATCTAATCTGGTGACTTCTATAGCGCCATTATCGATGATCGCTTCAGGTGAAACCGTAGTCAAAACTTGCTTTTCATTGGAGAAGCCCAATTGATCTCTGATAGGTCAGGGAAACCAGAAGATCATGCTGCAGTTGGTAACCAAGTTGAAACAGACGAATAAATCTTTTTTATTCTAATTTTTTTTCTGGCGCAGGTGATACAACAACTCTGTTGGAAATTGATCACGATGCTTGTCAGGTGTACACCGAGATGCTGAGTGCAACATCCAATCTCCCGAGCGTATCGTTCCTTTGTCCCTCGGACAATGCCGTCGCTGCTCGCCTCACGTCACCCATCGTCACGACCTATGTTGATGCCGACAAAATCTCGTTTGAAAGGTGATGTGTGGTACTTTTTAAATTCGTTGCTTGATTGATTGGATGTGATTGATTGAGGCTGATTGATTGAGACTAATTTTGATTGAGAGTAATTTTAGTTGAAACTGATTTTAATTGAGATTGAATGTAGGTGTCACATTTGAAATACAATGTTACTTCTAACAGAAAATTAACCAATAGGAAAATATCTGGAATTTTAAATTGGTTGCTTGACAGATTGTTGTTGATTGGTTTTGATTGACTGATACTGATTTTGATTGAGAGTAATTTTGATTGAAGCTGAACTTGACTTAAACTGATTTTAATTGATGTTGATTGATAGTAGAAATAGTTGTCACATTAATTTTTTGTTTTTCTTTATCTAACAGAAAATTGGAAATAGCCTGAATTTGTTACGAATCATATGACATGAAGTGTAAACAGAATTTAACAGATGTATTAAAATGCTTATGTGATAATCAGTAAATGTGTTCGGATTTTTTGTGTTAACTACCTTTAATGAAGTTCTGTTTGATTTTGTTTATTTGAGACGTGGACTGTTGTAGACTGATGTTGATGTTGTTTCAGGAGTAAATCAGGTGTTTGGGGTTGGAGAAGCGACAAGTTTGATACGGTCGATGGACATGTCTGTAAGGTAAGAGGATCTGATTAGATGGATCTGCTTGCCAGTGTTGTATCCACAGCTGCAAGCTGTGTTTTTGTGTGCATGAGAATTGCAAAAATCTAATTCATTCTGATTTAGCAAAGAATGCAGCATGGTGGTCTATCGGTAACATGTTTGGTCAGTGATCATGCAGTTGCTGGTTCGACTCCATGTAACGACCCTGGACAAGTTTTTGGCACACACTGCGTCTCTGTCACCATGCAGTATAATTTGTTAGAGGCATAAGCTGGGAAGTAAACAGCAAGTCCTGCAATGCACTGGCCCCATGTCCAGAACCCTGAGATTCATCCATTGCCAGCTCAAGGGCCTAAAGAAAAGGAAATGAGTGCCTCCCCTACGCCTCACTTGTGGGATATGGGATACTTTACTTTACAAGCAAAGAACACATTTGTGAGATTCTTAACTGCAGTGACATCGGTAACTGAAGTTTGGTTTCTTGGTTGCTTGATGTCTTGCACAGGTTTTCAGTGCATCAAATGTACAGCTAGTCACGAAGACACGAGTGGAGCATTTATCAGATCAGGACAAGAGGAGGAACAAGAAGATCACTCGGACGCCGCTGGAGTCGTTCCTCGGAGTGGCGGAACAGGATGGCAAGGCAAAGGGTGTCATACAGAATGGGGTATATAATACTTGGAGGAGAATGTATTTTATGTTTGCTAAACTGGCTTGTTGAACTCACAGGAGTTAGGGTTTGGGCAAAAGCTGAAATGGTCCGGTAAGTCTTGTGATGGTTTTGGACATAAGCTGGAATATGATGGCCTATTGATTAGAATGCTCGACTATTAACCCAATACAGACGAGTAGGTAGTGATTGGTAGTGTAGGTATCACGACGAGCAGGTAGTAATTGGTAGTGGGCATGTACTATTATCTAGACCACTCTCAGCCTATCGCAGACGTTATATTTTTGAAACCTTACATCAATTAGGCCAAGATATTATAATTAAGTACAGAAATAAGTGGAAGATATTTTTAGAATTCGGTTATAAACATAAAAATCGACCAATCAAATCGGACATTTAAATCACGAATTTAAATAACCCAAAATGGCGGCGTGTTGTTTTTGTGGCCTTACTGACGACGAAATTCGGCAAATTCTTGATGAATTTGCATCAGATGATGACAGTTTTGACTCATCTGACAATAAAAACCTGTCTTTTGCTACCAGTGAAGAAGATAAAGTGGTTTTGGCTAAAGAACATTCTGACATCGACACCGAATTAGACGGCTACGTATACACGCTAGCGGACTGTCAAACTGGGTCAGGCGGATGACTTGGGCGAGATAGACAGGACTGAACAAGTAGCAGATTTTCCCATTTGACCCCTAACTGTTCCATTTACAAACGTCTGTGGCGGACCAGCCCCTGATGCACCATTTTTGAAATTTTTCTAACTGCTTTTGGATAAGCTTTTTTGATGTGCTAGTTGAACAGACCAGGCCTGCATGGTGAGTAGAGTAGGTGAAATGCACAGAAGGCAGGTAAACCCCACAGAATAAAATGGAAACCTACTTCTCCTCTAGCATCTTATTTTAGAGAACAAGATCAAGAATCCCAAAGGCTGCCCCAAGAAGGCTCAATATGAATGTGAAGCATGTAAAGTTGCTTTGTGCAAAGTTTTATGCTTCCACATTTGCAACGAGCAAAATCAGATAGTGGTTCTGTGGAGTGTAAGGAAGGTAAGCAATATAGCACATCGATACAAATTTTAAAATTTCCATTCTAAATTGTCCTCTTAGAACTGTTCAGTGCAGTCTATTGAGAAAGAGGAGTCGATTCAGGAGCTTCATCCATCTTCAAGGTGACCATCCAGTGCACTCAGGCATTCATAAAAATGGTCCTTTTGAGAGCTACCAAATATTTGAAAAGGAAACAAACTTCAGTGTGTTTGCCTCTCTGTGTGCCTGGCTTGTTGTAATGTTACTGTTGTCCTGTTGGTGTGCATGCTGCAGTGTTTTTGATGTCGTGGTTGTATTACTATGTATGTGTTTGGGAGGTGATAGGGTGAGTAGGCAACATGAGTGCCCCAAAATTTTTCTATCAAAAACTGGACTGAAGGATTGAAAGAGTAGATAAAAAGCTAAAGAATGATGTTAACCTCAACTCTGTATGCCAAAAATTACCAAGATCTGATAAGTTAAAAATTTCTTACTTTTTAGGCATTTCTTGTTACTCCTCTGGTACGACTACTGTCTGCATACTAAAAATATTATATCTCCTTCATTTATGAAAATATTTTCAAACTTTTTGGAGGTTTTGTCTGATATTAATTGCTGCACAGTTCATTTGCTGACATTACATGAGTTGTCACTGAAAATGTTTTCTATAGGGGTTTGAACATGAAAAAAGTTTTCAAATGGGGTGGGTACAGTTTGGGGCAACTATGAGTACCTCCAAAGATTTTTCTCAAAAACTGGAAACATGGTTTGAAAGAGGAAATAAAATGCTAAATAATGATATTAACCTCAACTCTGTGTGTCAAAGAATGACCAAGATCTGATAAGTTAGACATTTCTTACTTTTCAGGTGTTTTCTTATATTTCCTTCAAATTGTACGACTTCATCTTACATACTAAAAATACTGTATCTCCTTCATTTATGAAAATATTTTCAAAATTCTTGTGAGGTTTTGTCTGGTATTCATTTCTGCACGATTTTTGTGCTGACACTACATATGTTGTCACTGAAATTTATTTGCCATAGGAGCCTGAACATGAAAAAAGTTTTAAACATGGGTGGGGTACGGTTTGGGGCAACTTTGGGTACCCCAAAATTTTTTGTATCAAAAACTAGACGAATGGATGGGAAGAGGAGATAAAATGCTAAAGATTGATGGTAACCTCATGTCTGTAGGTCAAGAACTGACTGAGATACAACAAGTTGAAAACTATTTAATTAATAGGCGTCTTCCGGTAAAAATCGCTCGTCGTCAGGGCCTAGGCGGAAAAATTTCTCTCGTCAGTTAAGGGTTAACTGAGAGGTCGTGGGTTCAAATTCTGAAATTCAAGGCAGAAAGATGTTTTGAGCTGTTTGCTCCACTTCCACTTCTATTGAAGTTGGCTATAAACTTGAGTTCAGCAATTGTTGGTGATGGTGGGTAGAGGACTGGCCACCATTGTCCTCAGATACCAAAGGTATGGTAATTGCATTCACTAACAGTTGGTATCCCATGGCTGATTCTCTGAGTTAGCTCAAGGCACTGCTTTTCCTCTTCTGTCTGGATTAGGACATGTTAATAATCTACCATCTGCTCCATGAGAAGTTTTAAAACAAATAATCATATGTGAAGAGATTAAGGTCTTTTGAAATCGCTGATGAACCGAGTGTGGTTAATAATTGTCTCAATTATTTGTAGGACCAAAGAGTGGGAAATGAGCGCATCCTCTCCACTCCACTATGGGGTATGGGAACCTTACTTTACCTACTGTGATTATCTCCCATCTCCCAATTGTCGCCCATAGTTTCCAAGCCTTTCATAATTCATTTGAATTTTTATTCTTTTGGCAGAGTCACATGACAACCGTTTGCCACAACCCTTGTTCCATAACTGCTGACGAGTATTTCGATGCGACCTTTGACCTGAACGGCAAAGACATCGGCCGGCCACTGGAACAAGTAACGAAAGTACAGAAGCTGAAGGCGCGTCTCTGGCTTTCCGAAGACTATCCGTTGTCTCTTCCCAGCCAAGTTGTGCCAATCATCGATCTCATGGCCTCGAGCAATACACACTTTCGTAAACTAAAGGACTTCATTGTGCTTCAGCTCCCTCCGGGTTTTCCTGCGAAAATAGGTGAGAAGCTCACGTCATGTTCGAGGCACTTAATTCTCAGTTAATTTTAGATACTGAAACAGACCATAAGTCACCTAGGCCATCATCACTCCCCAGTTCACTTCATTCTTCATTCTTTCAGTTCTTTGATGTCATTCAGGTCTAAACTAAAGATGCATCTATTTCAACTTGCTTACCCACCATTGCCTGGCTCCTAGTTTCTCTGACCTTTCAGAATTCAACATAGCTTCTTCAATGGATTATGATTTTGATTATGATTTGCACTTGAAGTGGCCATCGACTGATGGCTTGGGTATTATGATAATGGCGCTAAGGAAATCTTTAGATTAGATTAGATTAAGGCATATTGTATCATGAAATAGAAATGTGAGTGAAGTTGCCTATATTTCTCCAAAATCCTGGGTAAGAGACCAGCCCTTCACGGAGTTTGCCAGTTGCTGTGTAGTTTTGGCTGGTCAGTCAGCTTTTATAAGTGTTTTACTTTACACTGTGTTTTCTGCTAGGGTAATGTTATTTTAAATATGTATTGTGATTGTATGTTATCACTGAGAAAATTAAAATACAAACTAATGTAGAAATTCATGTGATGTATATTAACAGTTGTTTCACATTGTTATGTTAAATTTGAAAGTGTTAAATTTTTTTACTTGCAGAAATTCCACTGTTTCACGTGCTTAACGCTAGAATAACATTCGGCAACACTTACGCTTCGGACGTTCCAGTCGAAGGCGTAACATATTCACAGGACAGGGACAACCCCGGCTGCAAAATCGACAGCTCTGTCTTCGCCTCACCATCTTCATACAGCGTCATCGGTAAAAAGCAACACTCATCTCATTCAGATTGCTTGTTATTTTTACGATGTTTTTCGTGACAGTGGGACACTATGTTTTCTTGACAAGGTATAAAGCTGTTTAATTCAGACTTGTAAGCTTGGGTATCTGGATGCTGCGTCTTCTGCTGATTGCATGTTTGCAGCTCCCTCTGTTGGTGACTATTTTAGTTATCTCAGCAATGTTTGCCATTCAATGGATTTTAGTGCTTAACGGACTTTAATACCATTTAGTTTGACATAAGCAGCGCTGTTGTATTATATTTAAAAGGTGCTGTATTGAAGGTTTAGATAACCAACTAACTAATTACGTAGTGGATTTGAAGTCTTGGTGAATTAACAGTTGGAGCATAATGGTAAAATTTACTAGGGTAAATGTCAGCCCGCCAAATTTAGGTTATATTTTCTTATTATTATTATTTTTTTTATCAAAATTTTAAAAATTATGCTAGATGTTAGAGGGTATATAGAAAGTCAAGCCTTATTATTATTATTGGGCACTATTATTATTATTGTTATGATTGTTATTGATATTATTAACTTCTGTCATGCTGCTGTCTGATGCACAAGGCATCAGCCTATGGTGCACCAAAGCCAAGCCAAGCCACAACGTCTGTTTTATCCCTCAGATTCTTTGACTGAGGTAGGTCACATTCGAAATGCTGAATTTAAGGTGGGATGTGTTCTGTTAATTTATGGTAATTTATTCTGTTTAGGTCATTTGGATATCCATGTGTGCTGCGCTTTTAAGAAATCATTAAAAGGCGCAATTTAAACAAATATATCTTTTTCATCGGACTAACTTCCTTGTTTTTGACCTAACTGCTGCTTGGTTTTGGTGCACCATTGGTTTATGTCCTATGCATTAGACGCCAGCGCTATAGAGGTTGCAAATTAAAATTTAATATGTACACCAAAAAGCATGATTTCCAAACTTGCTACCATCATTTAAATCGTTTGTCGAGGCCGATTATTTTACTCCACCTTCATGCTTAGCAATATTCATCTGCACCTCGAATACAGGTGTGCATGTATAACACGAAAAATAAAATAAAAATACATACATGTGTTCTTGTTATCTGGAGGTTAGAGCATATCTGAGTATATGTGAATGGTGGTGATTTTAGGTGATACGCACTTTGAACGACTCCGAGACGATGATGACGAACTGTTGCAGTTCGCTCTTCAGCAAAGCCTTTTAGAATCTGGTGGAGATGGGGCTCAGGTTAACAACTTTTTCTAAACATTAACTATGACTTTTTTATTATCTTATGTTGCCTTGTGTTACCTGCTAACAGCTGACAATGTAAGCTTTCCAGAAATAGAGGTAGAGCTTTGTAAAGATATATATACATATATAAATAGAGCTTTGTAAAAATATACATGGATATATGTTTATTTGTAAATTGATCTGTTTTTACATTTTTGCAGTCAGCTCCTGCAGAACTGATCTCGAAACGGAGTCGTAGTAGTTATTCTCGAATAGCTTCTGAAGAGGAGAGACTGATGCAGTGGTAAGCAGAAGACATACACATACAGATACGTTTACACATCGTACATTTACGTGCATACGTGCTTATATACTTGGCATTTACAATATTATGTGTGCTATGTCTCCGAAGCGTATTGTTGATGTAGCAGTATTGGGGGATTTATTATATTTCCTTTACCTTTACGTTATGTCATCATATCTTACGTTACCTCATCTTACTTTGCCTTAGCTTACTTGTCTCACTTTAACTTACACTTTTTAATTTATTTACCTGAATTTATATACCATACCCTACCTAAATTTTTCTTACCCTACCTGTAATTACCTGACCATACCTCACCTTGTTTCATTTGCCATGCTTACCTTACCGTACCACTTCGTAATTTAGCTTACCTTAATTTACGTAACACTAACCCATTTAATTCTGCCTTGCCTTGCCTTAACTCACCTTAATTGACCTTAACCTTGCCTTATTTACCTTGAATTACCTGGAGTGGTGTTTGTGTATTACCTCAGGGCCCTGGAAGAAAGTCTTAAAGAGAACAACTGCGTTGGTGGCTTGCCTTCCTCCTCTTCATCCCCGTCATCATTGTCCTGTGACCGGGTGGAAGACGAACATGACGAGCATCAGCAGCCAGTCATCTCGACGAATCCTTGGCGCCAGATGTCAGAGAAGGACCAGCTGACATTGGCGCTGGAGCTATCGCAGCGAGAACAGGAAGAGCACAAGAACCAACGCCTCAAGGAAGAGGAGGAGCTCGCTCGTATCATGGAACTTTCTCTGCTGGAAAATTGACAACAGTTTCCCATTTCATGTCGGCTGGGTGCAAATTGTGGGGGCAGGGGAGCTTCTTCTGCACCTTTCTTTCTACCCCCACAGTCTTTGCTTACCCTGTAAATTTCACTGGTTAACCCACTGGTTCAAATTATCTTCCATTGAAGGTGTATCTCCTCCACATGTATTGCCTCTGTCCATAACTGGCAGTAGTTAAGACTGGCTTCCCATAGAGGTAAATTTTTCCACACATTTTGCCCCTACCTGTAGGTCTGTGCCATCACAAGGTGGGGGTTCAGGTGATCTCCAGCTGAAAGGACATTTTCATCATACCTTTCACTTGTAGGTCTTTGCCCTCCCAACCACAGGTCGCACGCTGCATGTTAATCTCTGTCTCATTCTCTGTCGCATTCTTTGTCACATTTTGTATTGGTCTTTGTAGTTGTCTAAGTTGAGTGAGGTTGTATCAGCGCCTTTTTTCGTTGAAAATCTGTCTGGTGTCAATTTCTGTTGACTGTTGTAACTAATTATCATGTAAGGATAACTAATTATTTAAGTGAAGATAACTAGTTCCTATATGTAATCTGGTCAGTGAAACCTTGAGTTGGTCCAGTGTTATGGGTAATCGTGAATGAGCAATGCCAATGTATTTATGCCATGCCGAGTCTTTATGTTGTTTCATTAAGTTTCCTGTTGCTATGCTAAGATGGGCAACATTCAGACATTTTCGCTTGCTGCATATTCCTTGTTTTTGGGTTGTTGCATATCAGTACTCTGATTTCGGTCAGGTTTTTAAACAGACCTCCTGAAAGCCTGTCAAAATTGGTCTTGGATTTATGTCGGCTCCTTGTCCTTTTTGCAGAGTCTTGTTGTGACACATATCTATGACTTGTTTGGCATTGATGTTCATGGATTTAAGGTTTTCTTTCTAATGCTGCAATGGGCCCACTTGGTGAAATCCTGGGACATACACGAAATGTCAGTTGGTTTGAGGGATCACGCCTTGCAATGTGGAGTGTGAGGATTTGAGCCTCCTTCAATGAAACAGTTGCTATGTAAGGACCTATGAGCAGAATTGGTCAGCATAGTTGATTGGTGGTTTGTCATTAGACAGTGGCGCCAATAAATGTAAAAGTAATTCTTATTAAAATTAGGTGTATAACGAATGCTTTATGAGGTTGCCTTAATGTTTAGATAATGTCTGCCTTATGATGACGATTTTGGACTCCCTGTAAAATACTGGGTTACCAATAGGATGTATTACGATGAGGTTCATTTTGAAAGATGAATTATGTTTTATCAAAAGCTGTGTGTCGGAACTGATTTACTGTGATGTGTGTTTTAAGAGGGTCTTGGGTAAGTTTTGCGGTAAATATCAAGAACTGGATTGTGAATTTGATGAGTGGAGCATCGATAATATAGGACATTTGGAAGAGCTTGACATTCGGCTGATAACTTAATTAAAAATCAGGATTTCAGATGTGATTTAAATTTGATTTGTGCCTCAACATTAAGTCGTGTTTTTATTCCAGTTCATTTTTTAGTTAACTATTTATTTGTTATATCTGAATCTGAGGTACAAATATTTTGTTCTGACGTTGGGAAAAAAATCGTGGCCGTCTGAGTGGAAGACTGCTTCTACCTGGTTGTGGCTTGTTTCAGAGATTTTAATATCGGGCTAGCACGATCCATTTATGGGAACCTTAAATGGTGTGGCGTCTTTTCAAATGGGCAGCGGTGGTGAAGAATCTCGCCCGATTAATTTGTTGCAAATTAAGCAGGATTGAGGCCATACGGTCACTCTAGAAAAATGTGAACATTTATTAGAGTATTCTTTTGAGATGCACATGGAAATTTCAGACTGCGACGTTCTGATGTCTGAAGTTTTTTGTCGACTGTAAAACTCGATTTGATTACATTACATTACCTTTAATGATTCAAGAGCTGTAGTGATGTCATCGTAACCCAAAAATCAATTGATGTGCATTGTTCATTTAAACAACTGTTATTGTTTGCTTTAGAAGCCGCTTGTATATGACAGTTTTCATTTAGAAAGATTTGTTTCTTTCAGAACCAGTAAATCAGCTGTCGAGTTAGAAAGCATGCACTGAGAATGTCTGATTGTTGCGTACACTCTGTGTCTGAGCAGTCATAAAGTGTCTTTCAGTAACCTCTCAAAGGCATTGATATAGTGTAATCGTAATCTCGAGATTTCTACAGCGCCCAACAAAAGCTAAGTCGCGGGAGCCAGTTTATTCACAGGCGTTCAGTCAAAACAAAATTGATAGGCAAAAGGGTTCGGTTCCAGGTCAAGATCCAGAAGTCAGGCAGTCGGACGGCTACGGTGGATGGTGTTTGAAATTGAAGCGAGAAGAGAGATAAGGGGAAGGTGCTGAACCAGATCACTCAAGGGCAAACTACGATGCCAAGAACCTTAATTGGTGCATGAACCCTTAATCAGCTGATGCATTTTGCATGATACACCAGCACTACAGAAGTTGCTAATTAATAATAGTAATAAATTAATAATAATCATAAATCCATTGCTTTCAGAAACACCTTTCCAGGTAGCCCCCAAAAGTGAGATGAGGCCTGATTTCCAGGGATCTGCTTCCCACATGCTTATAAACCTAATTTTGCATTCCTAATGTATCATTCCTACCTCAGGTAAACAATAATAATAGTTATAATGTAATTATAATGCTTACTAAAGTGTTATCTTAAAGCTGTTCGGTTATAGGCCGTTAGTATCTGATGTTTTCAGACATTGTTCGAAGAGTCATTAAGATGCAGTGGAAAACTTGGTGTTGCTTGTGATCTTTGACAAATATGTGTAATTTTTTGATCCGTTGTAATTTTGTAGGAATTTTGTTAAGTTATTCCGTTTATTGTCAGTGTAATTTGTATGTTGCTGAATTGTTGATTTGATGAAATGGACGTATTTGAGTTCAGGTAACTTGATCTTTTTCTGGTCAGCTTCTCTTAAATGTATGGATCAAAGCATTTTTATAGCACCTTTTAAAAGTACTTCTCAAAGGTGCATTTTAAAATTAGAATGAAATCTTTAAAACTGCTGCATAGAACTGTTTCCCAGCCAAGTTTGTCCATGCGCATTTGTTGTTACCATATGGGTCCCATGTGGGACAGTGGGTCCTATATGGGCATGCTGGCAGGGTTAGGAGTTTGTTCATGGGATTAAGCCTTATATAGAGGAGGTTGGGGCCAGGAAGGACAGGGAGGTGACATATTCTTTCCCAACTTCTCTCCTCATAGAATTCATTTAGCTATTATGCTGTTACATGTTATAACTCACTTTTTAAAAATAACAAGGCATTATTAATATAGCCTAAAAAGTAATTAATTAGGAAATTATTTAAATGCAAACATATTTGGAAGGGACAGATTATGACCCTATTATGACCTTATTATATCATGACCTTTTGATTATAACCTCAATCAAAACATTGGGTAGGATAAATCCCCATTAACACTATTTCTGCGTTTATAAAGCGCCACTAACTAATGACTAAGCATCAATCGATGGCACTGGCAATTGTGTGTGAAGAACTTACTCAAGGTTCCTCTACAGTAAATGTCTCAAGGGAGGAGGCTCGAACCCGTACTCCTCGCATTACAAGCCGAGCACTCTATCCAGTCGACTCCCATGCCCCATTTCATAGGGATTGACGCCCCTTGCACTGGTCCTAAAACAAGGGTGTGCAAAAAACTAGGCCGGGGTCTTTACACGGTGTCCACTCAGCATGCTCGAACCCGCAATCGTTGGATTACAGACACAGCGTGATGCCGAATAGATCACACACACTAATGTACAGTACGACAACGGCACGCACATACATCAGCCCCATGGGGCCTGTAAAGTTCGTGACGTTTGAAGAAAAGCAGTGGAAGCAGTACACGCGCATCCACTCTCCTCTGGACGCCCCCGGCCGGAATTCTGTATGCGCGTGTACTGCTTCCACCGCATTTGCTCAAACGACACGAACCTACACCCATCCACCTCTTACGCGCATACAGACCACAACCACACGCGCATACATACGTCCCAGGGATGTATGTATGTGCGTGTTGTCGTCACTAATTATTTTTAGGCAGGTCGCCCCGGTAAATAGGAGAGGTCGTTAATGGCCCTAGGCAGCAATTAGGAGGGTTGTTAAGGGCGGTGGTCAATTGCACCCTGGTGAGGTCACTGAGTACAAACCGGGGTTATTGAGTGCATGCCAGATTTGACTTTTCTGGCAAGCCAATGGTCTTCAGTTATTAAGAGGGGTCATTGAGTGCAAACCGGGTTCACTGAGTGCAAACCGAGGTTATTGGGTACTCCGCAGATTTGACTTTTCTTGATTGCCCTAGGTATGGAGTTATTAGAGAGGTCACTGAGTGCACCGCGAGTTCATTGAGTGCAACGCATATTTGGGATTTTTTGAGTGCGTCTGGTAGTCATTGGTTTGTTTAACGATGTCTTCGTATCAGATTGCTCCAACGGGAACGTCATAGGTTTAAGATATGAGGAGAATATGGCAATATTCCCATGTGGGCCCATATGTAAAACCCATATGGGAATATATTCCAAGGTCTGGACACGGAGGCCGTGTGTAACCGTTAAGCTTCTCGGCTTACGCTGGTACCAATACTACCACTAATAATAAACTTCTAATGCGCCGGTGTCTAATGCACAAGGCATCAACCGATGGCGCACCAAAGCCAAGCCACAATCAGGTCAATGTCCAGAAGGTCAGCAGTCCACAAGACAGAGGCAGCCTACGGTGGATAAGCAATTAGAAAAAGGTAAGTTTTAAGTTGAGAAGAAAGTGAGAGAAGCGACAGATCAGAACAAACAGACAGAGGGAGGGCGTTCCAACATTCAGGACCAGCAACTGAAAAAGTCCGTTCACCAAGAACAGTTCTAGTCCTAGCTATGACCAAAGAAAGACACGACTTGTACTGCTTGGTAACTGGGACTGAATCCGTTCAACAGGTTCGAACCCTTGATAATTCGGAGTTCTACAACTGACTACGTTTATCGGTCTGAGAATGAAAAGAAGAGACGGATGTATAAGAAATCACATTCATATTAATTCTGTTATCACTGTCCCTAGGACGTGTCTTCACAGCTTTCATTGACTAACAAAGCAACAGAGTTCTGGCCTCGAATCTCAAAAACAAAATAGCACAAATCTGCTTTCCCTGCTAAACTAAACTAAAGCAAATACGACATTTTCAGCAGATTCCTCAGCGCGATAACATTTCACTTCTGCATCGCATAAAACATTTTACATAAGTTTCCACCAACAACTTCCGTTATGATGGTAAGGTAATGGTTTATTTATGACATGCCTCGTTCAACATAGGTTTACCTTTAACCTTTGACCCTCAAAGGTCAAGAGCTGAAGGAGCTTTTGGCAACACCAATCCAACCACCGTTGCTTGACAACAATCAGTAGCATTGAGATTATTTTAACGTTGCTGCATTTATTAAGCGCCACTGCCTAATGACTAAGCATCAATCGATGTCGCTGAGCAACCATGTGCAAAGGACTAGCTCAAAGTTCCTACACAGTAACCGTCCTCAGGAAGACTCGAACCTGCACACTCCACACTACCAGGCAAGCGCTCAAACCAATCGGCTACCACGTCACAAGGAAGCTAAGCTTTCATAAGAATTCCAATCCATTCCTTACAAGCACAGTATGACTAGAATCAATGTAAAGTTTGTCCGCAAATGAAGTCTCAAATGGAAGAACCAAGTGAGTCCTTTTTTCAAGTCCAGCGGATTTAGGTGGATTTTACAGCGAAATAGACTCAGCTGATTCTTCTGTTCTAGGCCTTAATGTGGCCTCAAACTGAACAACTAACTACGTCCATGAGGCCAACTGACAAGGCCATGAGGCCAACTGTCAAGGCCATGAGGCCAACTGACAAGGCCATTAGAGCTGAATAAAGAAGAAAGACCACTGGATTTGATAATGGATTTGGTTGGTTTTTCATATGAGGCCTCATATAAACTGGAACTTCGTCATAACACTACCTTTGAAAGCCGTTTCTTATTAACACAAACAGTCCGCATTCTAGAACCAAACGAAATCTGGATCCAAGTCAGTTAATTTTAGGTCAGGTCTTGCATTACAACGATAGTTGTTAGAAGAAGTTCCAAAGTATTCAATTTTCTTAAATGATATCACAAAACAAGAGTTATAATTCCACTCAACTGAAGTTCTGAAAATGTTTCAAAACTTTTACAGATAGAGTGAGATCTCAAACTGATTCGGCACATTTTGAAACACTGTTACGTTTCTACACATAAAAGCCACACAATTAAAGAGCAACAAACTTTATCAACTTTCAGCTTTGTCGGGCACTGCTGAAAACAAAGGATTTCATTTAGTGGCCACCATAGGCAGACATCAGTCAAACAGCTTAGTCTCTTTAAAAGACACCCGAACCTCCCTAGAACTTAGAACACATTTCTGATATTACATCCTCTGGAACACAGATGTCAGTACTTTGCAGTGTGGTGTTTTTAAAGGAGGACCCTAGAAAGCCACGTTCACTGGGCCTATAGAGTGCCCACATTCTGCCATGGGCGGCAAGCAGCCATGGGCCCAACTGCTATGGTTGTCAGGGCTGAAGCAGACTGTACATAAGCAATAACTTCTTTTAACCTTGGAAAGAACACAGACTTCAACATGCCATCACTTATGGTTTCCAATGTACTTCAAATAAACAACAAGAATTTCAAACAAGCTTCAATCACAGTAACATCACTGATCTGGAACAGTAGCAGCCTAGGTGAAGTTTCATCTGGCTTGGTACCTAGTACCCATAAAATTCTGGTCGTGGCTTGGTGCTGTGGATGACACTGGAAAGCATGGTCAAGCTAAGCAATGCCATAATGCTGTTTGTATTTGGAAGGGCGATCCTCCATGGCACACCAGGCCATCAGGGCCAACTATCCCTCTGTGGTCGGTAAATAGGTTGGGAAGTTAACAATGCATCTCGTCATTGGATTGCCATGGTGTGTTCATGCTTCCAAGGTCCTTAAAATCCCTGGTCTGTGCTTCATGGGCACTTGTAAAGAGGATTGTAAACAACTGTCACCTTGACCTTTGTTAAGACTTCCAACACAAATTAACGATTGTAAACTCAAATTAAACTACTAGGATTTACTGGTAAACAAAAACATCCTCAGCAAAAAAAACAAGCCAGACGTCCGCTAAACTCGTGACGCCTGCTAACCTACGTCGGCCGAAAGTCCACCTAACACAAAGGAAAACAATGACGACACAAGCAAAAAACGACGAGAATTGTTGACGAAAGTGTGCCTGACTGGACATCTTGACATCTAAGACGTTGGCACAAGACGCAACCTGCATCCATTGGTTTAGCCATCTATCAAAATGAACGCTTCCTCCAGTCACCGTCTCCCAAACTGTTTCTTGTTCTAAATCTACAGTACGAGTTCGTCTCATAACAGACACCGTCCAGGAAGATCAAAGAATTCTTGCACGGCCGCCTCGCACGTTTCTGGAACCTCGAACTCCAGCAGGACCTCTGCCTCGTTATGTTTCCGGTCACGGAGGTGGTTCCAGTCGTGTAGAATGGAAGCGTATTCCGCGGCCTTTTCCAGATCTCCGCGCGACTGGTACAGTCGCAGCAAGCCACGGTAGTCATATTCTAGTCCACTGTAGCCATTTCCAAACAATCGTTTTCCTAAGAAATAAAAACAAGATCTGCATAAAGTTTTGTTGCATCTGCTATTTTACAGATTACATAAATTACGCAGATTACAGATTACCAAAACTTACCTCTTCCCTATCTGTGTAATGGTTCTTAATGTCTCCTGTTCCTGGCTTCAACTTTGTGAGGCAGCATTACCAAACTTCAGCTGTAAAGTATTGCACTGTATGGCCCCATAAAGGCCAAAGAAGATTATGTGCATTGAATGAGGTTTGAAAAAGAAATTTCTTGACTTGAAAGGAGTATGATACCAGGCGACGTGCTTCTGCACATCAGTGTAAGCCCCTTGTGCTTTCTCATGTGTTGAGCTGTCTTTACAGAACAGTATTTCATGGCATATACATAATCTACTTCATTAGATTCCACTCAGCATAACATGTTCAACCGACCTTTAAACACATTTATTCAGATCAGCTACAGTCACGTCACGTCACTTTTGAGGTCCTTAAGTGACCTGAATACATACAAGGACATAACTACAAATGTACATATAAACATACAAACACACATACATATATACCAGTACATATACACACACACATACATACATGAATATTATTATAATGCATTTACTGAGCACCACTGTCTAATGACTAAGCATCAATCAATGCCACTGAGCAATTGTGAGTGAAGGACTTGCTCAAGGTCCCTACAAAATAACACAGTAGCCGTCTCAAGGGCAGCTCAAACCTGTAGCCTCCACATTACCAGCTGAGCACTCTATCCAACTGCCTACCTTGCCCCCCAATATATACAATACATACTTACATACAAACACACACACATACATACAACTACAATCATACATACATACTCATATTGAATATTTCTGCCACTGCTGACCTATGGATATCGAACGTAGATATAGTTTTTCGGCTTCCTCGTATTTCTGCATGTCGTAGTTATAGAGTGACGCCAGATGACCAACAGAGAGCGCCACTTCGTAATCGTCTGCTCCGAGCAGCTGTTCCTTGATGGCGATTGCTTTCAGATGCATTTCTTCAGCTTCCTGTTTTTTTTTTCAGATAAGAAAAAACAAGAAACATAATGCAGTTTAATAAAACAAAAGGGTCGCTGATGCTCTGTCGTATGAGGTCATGTGTGCACTTCTCAGCTTATGAGGGAAGGCAATAACAAATACAGCTGTATTCTGTTGTCAGCCTTCTCTCGCCAAAAGATGTGCGGCTTTCGTGCCTTTTCACACGTTGGTTCACATCTGTGGAATTCACTACCACCTGCTTTGAGGTACCTTTCTCTTTCTCTTATTTCATTTCGCAAACAACTGAAGACTTAATCTTTTTTCCAGCTACCTGTGCTTTTGAGGTAAATTCATAATTCAGAGCAATATAAATATTTGATTAATAATAATAATATTGTTGTATGTATAATAGTTGGTATGATTAGCTTCTGTTTTTGAAGCTTCAGTTTTCGAACATATTAAGGAAATTAAAGGTTTTTTTCAACCTCCTCTTTTTCCAGTCAAAAAGCAACTAAGAAAATGCAGTACAGTTTCATAGTTTAGTTAGTTTTAGTGATGCTTCATAAATTTAAGTAGAGTGTTGCTAAAATTATCTTAGGTTCATGCAAGTATTAAGGAGTTTAAAAGCAAAATTTCAAATGATATAAATAGAAGTATTCTGGTAAAGAATAAATACAATTACTGTATGTTTGTGCATGAATTCAGAACTTCAAAGGTGAGTAACTTGTGCATGCTCACCTTGTATTTGTGCATAGACTGAAAGAGGCGACCTAGATTCCCATAGTGCTTTGCAGTCTGTACATTGTTTTCACCGAAAGCCTGCTTGGCGAGCATCAAGGAAGACAAATGAAGCTCCCTCGCTTCAGCCAGCAGCTTCGCTTCCATCGTTTTGTTATGACTATCAATTGCGATCTCTTCTAATATCAGAGCTACAGAAAACAAATCGAGTGACACAGAGTCAAACGCAGAAACAAAGACATCCCTTACAGCAACCCTCACACATGGACCGTGAATTTAATTCAGATTTAGAATACGACTCCAATACTGAAACGTATGTCACATGGTATCCGACTGATTTGAGCTCTCTCTTTGCAATACATAGCGTGCGGGATGAAGCCTCCCTTGAGATGATAAGCCCCATGAGCAAGTTATTCATGACCATTTGGTCAGCACCACCGATTGACGCTTTGTTATTATTACTGTTATTACTGGTGTCTAATGCACAAGGCATCAACCAATGGCGCACCAAAGCCAAACCGCAATCAGGTCAAAATCCAGGAGATCAGTCCATTAAGACAGAGACAGCTTACGGTGGATAACCAATTTTAAAAAAACAAATCTTAAGCTGAAAATGAAATGACGCACATATTAAATGCTCACCCTGTACGTGGACTGAAAGAGGCGACCTAGTTCCCCATAATGATACTCTGTCATTTCATAGTGCTCTCATTTAATACAGAAATACTATTAATAATAACTAAAATTTACTGACTTTGAAGCAGAATAAAAGTGCTCCAAATAACTATACAGAATACAACTCCAGAATGAACCCAACTCCAACTGAATGCACAAGGTGGAATATTGACAAACAGTTGACTCAGTGTCTTAACCAAGAATTTCTTAATTTCTTTCAGCCAAGTTAAAAGTGTTGCCCTGCTTCAAGCGGCAGTTGACAGCATTTCAGCCCAAACTGATTCAGAGGAAAGCTTCTTCTAAATAATTATTAGTTAGTATTTTAATGCAGCAACCTTTAACTCTTTTCGAAGAAGCCAGTAACAGATGGTCTTGAGGTAATATTCGAGTGATGATGTCGATAGCTACATCGGCGTGGTGTCTGAAAACCATAAGACAAGACAGTAGACATTAACAAGCCAATCACCAAATCCCAGTACTCAGAAACTTATGATTTTTCACTGGTTTTTAGACATCTGGATACCTAAGTGCATTTCACTGACATGCCTCAGATTTGCATTTCCATATGAATTTACGTGTGTTATATATATTTGTAATAATTATAATAATAATAATAAATACATGCTTCATTTAAGATTTTGGTGTTGGTTTAATGTCCCTGCCTGTGGATGCTTTGATGCTATGTGTCAGCTTTGGCTGGCCACAGAAATGTTCACTTCACAAGACAAGGTGACCTTGTTCATTTTGTACACACCTTGACAATGCAAAGTCATGGTAGGTATCTCAAATTTAATTCAGCTTTGCAATATGACCTCACTGTAATATGAAAAACGTTTGCTCAGCAGAACCTGCACTGGCCTTTTCAGATCTCAGCTAAACATGAATTCATCTCCTCCTGGGTTCCTTTGCTTAGATCAGTCAACTAAGTCAAGAACAAAATGACACAAGAGACTGGGCATAGTGGGCATAGCGCACGGAAGCAGGAAGAGAATTCAAAACTTTCAGTCCAGCAGCCGAAAACAGCACTATTACCATTATAGGTGTTAAAGAACACAACAATTACCTTACCAAAGTACTAAACGTAAGAGAGACTGCTGTAACTCACTTGGCATCTTGAAATTTTCCTGAGCTGTATTCATGTACATAGGAGCAGTAAGCGAGGTCCTCGTGAGCGATCGCGACATGGAGATTGTTGCCACCGAAGACTGCGATTCGAATGTCGAGCGCCGTTTGATAGACTTTGACCGACTGACAGATCAGATCAACATTCAGGAGGAAAAACCCATAATCGAGCAGAGCATCGGAAAACACCTGGTGTTTCCCGCCGAAATGTTCCCTAAAACCACAGAAAACACAACCAATCCATCAATGCAGTTGATCAATCAATCAAATAAATTCAATAAATCATTAATTAATTAAACCGATCGTTCCACCAAATTTAGCAAGCAACCCAACACCCAACAAATCAATCAAATCACTCAAACAACTGGCACAGAATAATGAAAGAAAGCAGCCCAAAAACATGCCAACCAACCAACCAGCCAAACAACCAGCCAGCCAATCAACATTAAAATCACTCGAGATGCCTAAACACAACACAGATGAACAATAAATAATTAAATAAATTCTATTATTTTACTTGCTGGATAAACCTCAATGAAAACGTAGCACCCAATGTCCATCAATTTTCAACAGAAGATTACAACTGCTGGCATACTGAAGGATAATCACTAAGTACCTGGCACATTGAACAGTAATCATTGAAGTACCTGGCATACTGAACAGTGATCATTAAAGTACAGGGGATATTGAATAATATTCATTAAAGTACCTGGCATACTGAACAGCAAACTTTATCAATATCTCGGCTCGTTTGAATTCTCGTCTTACAACACACACCTTCAATTAAAAAAAGAACTAAAATCATTTAGAATACATAGAATCATTTAGAATATACCATTTCCCTTTTGAATATTCAATTAATATCCCTATATCCCACCAAAAATTCTTGATGCTACGACCTGCTTCTTGAACATTTTAAAGTAAAACTAGGCAAGTTACAACCTTCAGCTGAGAAAAGAATTATTAAGAGTCATTTTGTACAAATGCCACAGAATGTGGGCATTTTAAGAAATTCTAAGACATTTTTTAGTTTGGATTTTAAAAAATCCTGAATTAAGATAAACTTGCCCAAAGCATTTCAAGCTTATTCCAGCAAAAAATAACACAATATCAGCCAATTTAATCTAATCTAATTAATATCACTTATTTTTTAAGCTCCCAAAATGTGCACTAACCTTGGCAGCTTGTCTAAATACATCGACAATTATCTGAAAGGAACACAGTTTGTTATTATTAGTATTATTAGTACTATTATTAATTCTGTATTTTTTAAACACCACAATACAGTGAGAAAGCATCAGCCTGAGCAAAAACAGTGCATTAAGAACTTGCTCAAGGTCCCTACGCAGTAACTGTCTCAAGGAGACTCAAACCTACACACTGCATTTCAAGGTGAACACTCAAATCAAATGTTTGCTAAGGGCCAAGATGGAGTCAAACAAACATCACAGTAAAATAGTAAGCGTTGAAAAGTGATTTAGTAGAGCAACGTCACTCTCTGTTTAAAAAAATTGGGGCATTATAGGTAGCAGAACGCTACCGTTTCTTATGGGTTTGCCCACTGAGACCGATGCATGTGACTGTTTGGAACTGTCATATTTCGTTGGTGATCAACAAAGAATCTCAAAAGCTGAACCTGATGCGAGTGACGTCATAACTTCACAACAGCTGAAGAACTCACCCGTGGATAGAGAGCTGATGACAGTTCATTCAAGGCTGTACAGCACATTTTGTATGACTGCAAGACACATCACAACATATAAGAAACCGATTCAAGGCCACATAACTGAAAATTGAATCCATAAGCAATACAAAAACATCTAAACATCTATGCAGAACAACTCCATGGAAATTGCCAAGAACAAGCCGCACAACACAACTTGTGTGGAAATCCCCAGGAGAGTAAGTAAGTAGCAACACAATATCTTTGTATACACAGGGCAAGCATACCTAGGTGAGGGTGCAAATGGGGTTCAAGCACCATTCAGAAGATGGGGCACAAATCTGCACTTGTCCCTAAGGCTCCAAACCACAAAGAACGTCCCCAAATACGGGAGGCAGTGGACACCCAAATTATGCTCTAAGGCTCCAAACCTTATTATACCCAATGCAGATGTCTCCATCTAATTTGGTAGATCAGTTATTACAGTGGAGCCTCTGCCTTAACATCAGATTCAGTCCGGCAGCATACAGCCTGTACTACAGTGAATCTAAATACAATTCCTTTGCTGGGGGTAGCAGTACTAATGTACCCTACCTGATTCTTTAGCACAGTTAACACCGCAAGATCAACAGGATAGACACGTCAAGGTCTTAGCACTCTGCTGGAATGTAGATGTCTGCAAACGGGGCAAAGGGAGGGTAATGCCAAAGGTGGTCATATGTTGACAAGAGAAGGAAGGGTCCAAAGTAGCAAAGCAGGTCAATTTGCAGACATCCTTTATGCAGTGTCAAACCCACAATTGTTGGATTAAAGACCCAGTATATTACTGAAGAGAGGACACACTGCTGTCAGCTATAGGCTCTCACCTCGTCGTAACTGCTCCTCGCAAACATGAGCGTGCTGTACTCGGAGCAAAGGCTCGCCTGGTTCACGCAAATTCCATGGTCGGTTAATTTCTCAACGTAGAACATTGCCTCCTTCCACATCATCTCCGCCTCATTGTACATACAATTACAGTTTCTGATGTGCATAAGCCTAAAAAAGATAATAATTAACATATAATATTATAATATATTATACTAATATTAATAGATGATTAATATCCTCTAAACCCACAGCAATAACAAACATGATCCATTAAATTTACAGGAGATCCATGTGATTGGTGCCAAGCCAATCAATCATGCCTGTATATGTTTGGACCTTCTTCTTTGCATTTTGATGCCCACACTGCAGCAGGACGCACCAAGAGCAGATCAGAAGACAAGGGAGAGGACTAGACACCCACATTCATCAGCTGGACTTATGACAATGAAGTCACCAATACTTCACATGCCCAGCCAGCTCCCTGCGTCCGATAGTCTTCCACGCAACAGGCCAGAAGGAAAAATTAACACCATTTGGCTGGTCAACACCAGAAACCACCACCAGCTGGACACATCGACATTCTTACAAGTTTAACATTTTTACCAACTGAAAAAAATTAAGTGACATGACTTACCGAGTACAACAGTGCAGAGAATGCTGCCACCCAAGCACACTTTCTGCAGTTTTACAGATTTCGAGGCAAGATAGATGAACGTTTTCGCTGTCAGCCAACCAACCAGCATCAACAAGGAAGCCGCCTACAATCAAAGCATTGCTCAACAAGAAACCCAAAATAAAACCTACCATCAAAATACTACATCTGATAGGACGAGCCACTTACAATCAAAATACACTGGAAACTGGTTGGTTATATCATTGTCTTTGGCAGCCATAACAAGAACCACCCTAAAACTATACCATGTCACAATAAGGCTGAACTAAATTTTAATTCCATGTCCCAAATTGCATTATAACAGAATTCATGCTATGATAAAGCGCTTTATAATTAGACTCCACTGTGCCATATCTATCAATAGTGCCACTTACAATCAAACCCAGCACCACAGCTACTTACAATCACAATGCTAACAGCAGATCCAGGAGCCAAACTGATTACTTTTCCCACCAAATTCAACACTGAATTCAAAACAATTTCTGCAGCTTTAAACCATTGGTCCTTCTGTATTATAATCGATTTTAAAAATTATCTGGAATTTAAGTTCTCTCACATAGTTCAAGTTCATAGCTCAAGTTTGGGTTAATTTCTCGTGTTTTTAAACTGCTAATCTTCCTCCAGTCTCGGCCCTAACTCACCTCAACCAGTTATCTCCAAAGGATTGTGAATTACATTTACAGTATTCTATTTAACGATACTGTGTCATAACGCAGTTGATTAGCATCACCCCTCCAATATCTCCACTTGGGAGTGGCACCACCCGAGTTCACCAGTGGCAAAGTTAATCATGATTTGAAATGTGAATTTGGAATTAAGCTTTGCCATTGATTGATATCTTGTGCAGTATGATAACGGTGCTATAGAAGTTTCCAGATTAGATTAGATAAGTTAAGATTAGCTGACATATGATTACATTAGACAAGGATAAATAATAGCAGAATAGATTACCAAGAGCAAGTCCAAGCTGAATGAGTTTGTCGTTAGCTTTCCAATCATTTCTGTTGACCAGAGCACAGCGATGAATGAAGGCGTCGGCAAGAATACTGGACAGTCTTGTTCCGTGATCCATCACCGCCTGGAAACAGTGATGCAGTAGGTTCCTGTATCAAGAAAACAACAGACATGTTACGAGACAAAGCAGGTGGAGATCTCAAGGTCCTGGCCAGTGTATCACAAGACTTGCCGTTTACTTCTCTGCAGCCAAATTCTACTACCTTGTAACAGACGAAAGTGTTTATGCAGAATGTGCCTAAGGTCTTTACGCAGAGTATGCTCATCGGGCTCAAACCAAACATTACATTACAAATGAAACATGCTATTGAACTAATAGCATCATTGGAATACAACTGTATTTGTAAAAATGTTTTGTTTATGAGCCATTACAAGCTGCCTTTCCTTCCCACGTGGCATCAAAAATCATATTCACTTCATTTGAAATTACAGTTATTAAACTTTAAATTACAATAAATAATTACAATAAATACTCTTCAAATTACAACTGAGTTGTAACACTTAAACTGCAAAAGATAATGAAGTAAATCTTTTGTTACCTTCTGTTACCTTCTACGTAATAAGTTACGTGTATAAACAAGTGAACGAGCTGGGACAGTTGCTTTCATTGTCCTTAGACAAACACATAGCAACAGAGGCTTTTCCACAGAAGGGACATTTTGTAGTACTAGCACACAGACGTTCTGTGTGGGAGAGGATAGCTGTCAATACTTCATTAATTTTATATATTATTATTATTAGTATACATTATCACAAAACCTTCAAATATTGCACCTCTAGAGATTTAGGTGGCTGTTCAATGAGGAAATGCCATCTGCCTCTCTGGAACATGACCACCGTGCTCTGAGTCCTCTGGATATGACGCTTACGACATCATTCAAATAACTTATTAAAACTGCAATGATTTATGTTTTATGTTATAAGAAATGAATATTTTAAGGAAACCTTTTGTCAACGACTCTGAGAACTCGACTGAAAGTGTCTAAACTTGATAATTCCATCGCAAGTTCACACAGGCGTCCTTTGTTGTAAAGCTGAAACACAGATATTTACGATATTTACACGCCCAAAAACGTCATAATCAAGCTTGTTTTAGCTACAAAAGAACGCACCCTACTTGTAAAAGTGCAGCTTAGCCTAAAGCGTAGTTTCTCCACAGTAGAAAGATGTTTCATAATTTCTGCTCCGCTCGAGACCCTTAGCAATGCAGCTATAAAATGAGTACACTGACCACACACTGACAGTGGGAAGAAAACGCAATCAGGGGAGGATTGGTCACCTGTCTTGATATGCTGAGGCTAAGAATACTGAAGTTGCTAATGCTTCACGACCATGGCTACCTCTCTGGGTTACGTTAAAGGACTGCTCTACTACTTGTTCTTCTTAGGAGATGTCATAGTTCAATATCGTAACTGTGGTGAAATTACAAGCGTTTAATATTGTGCTCTCTTTAAAACCTGCTTGTTTTAAGGTCACTTTATTAAACCAACAATTACCATACTGACATATCTCTCAAATACAGTCAATCAAAACATGATCTGACCAACAGCATTTCTTTCGCTGTCTGCCTCCTAGTACTGGCAGATAAAAATATGCAAAATTCTGATCTAAGAAATCACTTCCAGGTCTTTTGAAGGCACTATATTAATGCACCCAACGATATACACACTCGCTCAAGGTCTTTAATCAGTTGCTGCCCTTCTCGGGGAAGGCTCATAACTACACAATCCAAACACCGAATTATTTAATTTTTCTCTCCACCAGCTAGATTTCTTTAAAAAATATTTGTATGTCTTTTACTAAAAGATCAACTCTTGGAAATTTGAATTAGACAGCCCGTACACAGGGACCTTAAATGTCTTTGGTACCCATTCAAATGGGCCGCGGTGGCGAAGGATATCAACCGATTAATTGATTGAAAAATGCGCAGGGTCGATGCCATACGGTCGTTATACAAAACCACATACACTTACATTTAACTATTATATTGCAAAATAAAACGATGTTGGAGCTTATTCCAAGCGGGTCAATCGGGGCTGAAAACATGAAATAAAAGACGTTCCTTTAAGTCGAGGGCTTCAATCAAACCAAGACGAGGCCTGAAAGGTTCAACCAAGTTTTAGTGAAACCATACTGATGACGTGCATAAAAAAGGCACGCCATAAGGATAAATCCGCCTCAAATACCTTATAATAAATGTCGAACTGGACGCTTTCCGGTAAAGTCTTGATCTCGGAACGAAACACGGAGTAGTAGACGACGACCGTCGACGCGGCCGTGTTGTATAAGGAGTCGGGAAACCACTGGAGTAAACACGCCGTAGCCATCTTTGATCTCCCCCAGCACCTGGCTGCTTCAAAACCAAGGTTTCTTGCTTCGCGAGGCATTTGCCAGGTGGCGGGGTTTGTCAATGCGTCAATCGCTAGGCAGTTTCAGCTGCTAAAATACAAAACTGATGCCCTTAGAAAAATAACTAATTAGTAACTATGCATTTCCGGGATCGGTGCAGCTGCTTTTATCGACTTCGTCAGTGAAATGAGTTCAAAGGCCCGCCAAAGCCGTTGAACCGAACTACAAGTCGCCCAGGGTGAATATTAGGTTTTTTATCTTGCTGGTGTACTTTGTGCTATGCTTCGTGACTTTTGGACTGAATCCTGTTACTAACTAGTTTAGCGACACTCTCCGGTCATTGACATCGGCCATTGACCCATCGGATTCTTGCAGGGCATCTAAGCCCAGTCGCAGTATAGTCAGTGTTTATCGTGGTCGACTGTCAACACAGAGATGGGGGATTTGAACGAGTAAATCAATCCCCGCCAAAACAAAAGCATTTCAAGACTTCTGTTTCACACTATCTGTCACTAGCGAATTAGGATTTAAAATGAGCGCATCGACTGTGCACTGTCGATGGTAAGATCAGGCGGCAATGGGAGGACTGTACACGCAACCTCATACGCCGAGGCTAAGAAATTGTAGTCGCTTGCACTCCTTACCCATGGCTACCTCTCGTTGCTGGTTTCATGGATTCAAATAGGCCTACCATTCTTATTTTGTTATAATAACCTGGGAACTTCTGTTGCGCCACTGTAATAATGCTCAAGACATCAATCGGTGGTCGGTGCTATGCAAGATTCGTGTGCAAGCCAAATCCAGGGTAATTCCAGTCGAAAGCCAAAAGGAGAATCCGAGAAGACACCGAAACAGCCTCCGGAGGAAATGAGTCCAGGCAGAGATGAGTTTTAGTCAAGATCTGAAGGCCAAAACAGAAGGTGAAGAGGGAGGGTGTGTCTCCAGCGGCGTTGAGCACGCAATGATGTCTGTCCTTCCTAATGATAGGCCTAATGTCCTTCAGCAGAGGAATGCAGACCTTTGAAGCAAGTCTGAGTAATACGTAGGCTAGGCTGTAACCACGCAAACTAGCTCCGCTGTAAACAGAACATATCCTACGCTGTCTGAGTGCGGGCAATTAACACGAACCCTGAACTCGTAGGCCTACATAACTTAACCCTAATACGTAGGCGTCCACGTGCGACCTCCACCGATTGGGCGGACAGGCTGATTAAAGCAGACCATTATGGGAGGCACTGAGCCTATAATTATCATGCCTTCAATGCCAATAGTCTAGTACTTGAGTCCTGATTTGTGGATACACGCCGGTTCTATTGTTCCAATGTGTTTATTTACTGTTCTGTATGCACTTCGAGTTGGCACTCGTCATGTACAAAACGCGTGCAAATCACATGCAATCGTAGTATCCAGTTTTTACAACGTCGTCTTCTTAAGGATGCCAGGGCCGTTGACCTTGACCGTGACTTTACTGTGCTGTTGTTGCGTGATGGCCCCCTAATCCCTGGTTGTACATTGTAGCTCTGCTAAAGGCAGGGCCGTTTTAAGGTCGTCGTAGGCCCTCTCGCATTCGTAGGCCCCAACTGCCAACTCTGCTGCATTAGAGCTAAATACATTCACATTATTTCTTGACGTCTATCTTCCCTTGCACTACTTTCAATTGAAAACGACTTAATGCGGGAAATGACATTTGAGGACATTATATGTGATTTTGCTAATGCAAAGAGCCGCAAAGTTAACATAGTGTAGCACATGCAGCTTATCTTAAACTGTTTCAGTACAAACTTTAAGGTTATTAAATTTGTATTTCCTTTTTCTATTTTCGGGTCAGTCAATAAATTTTTTTTTTCAATATCTCATGTTTGACTTTCTTAGGACCCTATAAAGTTCGTAGGCCCTAGGCACAGTGCCTGCTGTGCCTAATGGATAAGACGGCCCTGGCGACAGGCAGTCACCAAGAGTGTTCAGTGGACCATGGCCCACAGTCGCCCACTGAAAAAAGTGGGGCTGGGTCAGAGGTCAATTTTGGCTCCCAATTTTGACCATTAAGATAAATAGTTTTCATGTGCAGTTTTTCTGGATGGGCTAAAAGCCTGTAAATAATTCAACCAAGTAAATCGTCCGAAAGCATAAGAAATACAATTCGCAACAGAAGTTATGGGACTCACACCAAGTCTATCTTTCACTCTAAACTCAAAACTTCTCTTTCCGTCTGTTTGCGGTTCATAGCAACCGATTTCAAAGTGCACTTCTGAGCTATCGTAGGGTGGCTTTAACATACTTCAGTTGTATTGTAGTGTATTACTGTATTGGGATGCACTGCACTGCATTGTATTGTATGATATTGTGTTGTATATTCGACCTAATAACATATGCTTTCTATCTCTGATAGCATCAGTACTGTAGGGTCAGATTCCCAGGTACCTTTGTGACCTTCGCCCGTCGGCTTTGGCCATCTGTCGCCGTTCTTTTTGTTTATCTGACCGGGGTAGTCTGTTTCCTGGGATAGGGCTTCGGTGACATAGTACAGGGCTTTCTCAACCCACGATTCGAGCTAAAGTGGCCGTGAGAGTTAGGACTGCTGCAAATTTAAATCTAGGGCTAGCATGGTCTGTACATAGGGACCTTAATGGCGTGGCGCCCGTTCAGTGGGCAGCGGTGGTTAAGGATCTCGCGGGATAAATTCAGTGAACAATTAGCAAGGTCGAGGCCATACGGTCGCTATAGAAAACCATGTAACTTGTTGCCGTAAACTCACCAAATACCTCGGGGATCCCATGCTATGACCGTCCCTAAGTAGTTTGTTCTGGAAGAGGCGCTACATAAATTGACAAATATAGTACAATGCAAATTGTTGAGCACAGAATTAAACGAACACACGGATGTTCGTTTAATCTAAAACACGTCAGAGAAAAAAATTAAGATCCGCGAGCAAATCGAACGATGCATCCAAAACGCAACTACTGTTTACTAAACAAATCGAAGTTCGTTTTATTTTATTTGGTGACTGAGTTTCACCGAATGGGGCGAAAGTGGTCTTCGATTTAAGTCTTATAAAAAGGCGTTATAAAAGTCTGGTCAAATTAGCCTAGATTCAGCGTTCCTGCATATTGGTTGCGAAAAGGATTTGATCTCTCTTTCTCTCGTTGTCGCAGTCGTAAAGTGGAAAATGTCTAAGCGCTACTTAAAAGCTACGCGCATAGCATAAGCTTATTCACGAGCGCTGCGTCAAATCAGAAGGGTTGTCCAAATATGCATACATATGAAGACATTATTCCGGTTGACGGCACACCATGCAGAAAGAGAGGGAGACAGAGGAGCTGTTACGGTGGGTGTGTTTAGTTTGACAGAAATGGGAAGGCGGCGAATTGGATGGTAAGGGTAAGATTTCTTGAAGAGGTGGGACAATCATCTTCTTGTGTTGGATTTTAAACGGTATGAAAAAATAGAACTAGGATTGCTGTTAAAAGGTAACAATCCGTTCCATATGCTTCTAATATTTTTTCGTCTAACATTTCTCATATTTCTACGAGAATTCTTCTTTCAGAGAGATTTGCAGAGTTTAAACACGTGTAAATACGTCGTCTTGTCAAAACATTCTAAGACATTATACAACTTTGTAGGCCTACATAAGCCAACAGTTAATTGGCCTATAAAAATGATCTACTGACTTACTCGGGCCTAACGAAAGAGAGTCGGGTGGGCTTTATCTACACTTGGGCTTACACAGGGATTGTAACAAATAGTGGTCTACTTGTACAGGCCTACATACCGACAAATGTGATCGGGCATGAAAAAGCCGTCAAGTCGGAAAAGTAAATTTGCGAGAGACGTGATCAGAAGTCAAGCAGACATGATATATGGGTCAAAATGTGAGAGGTTCTTTCTTGCACATTCACACATACGAAAAAGTCTTGAATACACTTAAAAATCTGCATAAAACTCGTTCAGACTTACATCTACAGACGTTTGAAAAACTGTTACAAAACTCTATATACACGAAAAAACAGTTATTCAGATTTCGTCTGAACCCAGATTTATCTGAACCCAGATTAATCTGAACCCAGATTATAACTGCCGGTTTATGGGAACCGATGAATGAGATACGAGAAGAGAAGAGCGACGAGTAGACAGGTGGTTGAAAACGTTGACGATTGCGGCTCCGAATTGTAGTATTCACAGTAGGGACACTGGAACGACCCACACACCTGGCAGATGTGCAGATGGAAGAGGGTGAAAGTGTTATAGGCACTGACCCTCTGAAGACCTATTTAGGAAAAAACAGTGAACAGGACTTTTAAAAATTAACAAGAGAAATAGGCCTAACTTTCCTCGTTCCGCGGTGATCCGGACAGAGCATGGGAATTGATATAATCAACAGTAGTTTGGAGTATGTCTCCGACTGTGACGCTGTCTTGCGAATAATATGGTAGCATTTTGTCAATTGCTTTCATGCGACTAACGAGAAAGGAAGAGGGGAAGATGGAGTAGAGGTAGAGAGAAAGAGAGAGAGAGAGAGAGACAGAGCGAGAGATAGAGAGAGGCAGAAACAGACAGAGAGGTAGAGATGCTCTGTGCGGGAATGGTTAGTGGATAAAGTATTCTGCTGAAAATTAAATAGAAAGCCACCTGTAGATCTAAAGCATATACATATGCGTATATGAATGGATGTACATACGAATGTAAGTATATTAATAAGTAAGTAAGCTGTAAAAGTTGCGAAGACCGACCGGTTTCGAAATATTCTTGAATGAGAAGAAGATGAGCTATTGACGTATTTGCCACCGGATACCAGCGATCAGCCACGAAACTGAAACACGTTCGATTCGTACTCACCTGAAAAGGAAGCACCTGGTAAATTCAATGACAGAAGAAGAAGGAGAAGAAGAAAAAGGAGAAGAAGAAGTAGAAGAAGTAGAAGAAGGAGAAGAAGAAGTAGAAGAAGAAGAGTAAGTAGAAGAAGAAGAAGAAGGAGGAGGAGGAGGAGGAGAAGAAGAAGAAGAAGAAGAAAAAGGAGAAGAAGAAGTAGAAGAAGGAGAAGAAGAAGTAGAAGAAGAAGAATAAGTAGAAGAAGAAGAAGAAGAAGAAAAGAAGAAGAAAGGAGAGAAGAAAGAAGAAAAAGAAGAAGAAACGTGTACGTTTACATTTACAAATTTTATAGCCCAGTTCTCTAGTGGGTGTAAGTAGAGCAGAAAACTTGCAGCCTGGCCTGAAAATATATTGACTGGACTGTTAAATCCCGTACCAATACAACTCAGTTCTATTCCTTCCCTCTGATTCCTAACGTCATCGCCTAATGTATAAATAAATATCTAGCGCTACCGACAAACGAACAAATGTTTATCTAATCTCAAAACTGCTACATCATTACTCACCGGACCAAGAGAAGCATAATGTAAGCACAATGTAATCTAAAGCATTCTATAGCGCCAGTGGAGTTCAAAGCAATGCATCTTACGTATTCGAAGAAAGTGACGAGCTTCTGTTCGTAGAACTGGACTCTCTTGAGAGCAGTGAATCCAGCCGAGTACATCCACTCTATCGTGTCACGACTGATGACGTATCCTGTCGGAATCTCGACGATGACGTTTGCCATGCCACTGACCGGGGCAATGTCGGGTCGCAACCACCTGTTTCAACCCACAAATACCTACTAAGTGACATGGCAGCCATCACTGAGTAAAGATACGCGAGGTGAGGCCGACGTCAGTGACCATTGCAGCCATAAGATGTCGTTAAACAATGAACACTACACCCACTATTCTGGCTTAGAAATGTAAGGCTTACGCATTTACGCTTACGAGCTTAAATTTTGGAAGTATATTCCAATCATGGGGTCAACAGAAATTTACTCTGGACAAGGCAACAAATGAAAACGGGCCACCTCACATCCCGATGAGAGCAACAAATGTTCAGATGGGAATTCAAGGAGGAGAAAAGTATCCCCATCATGTGTGGGTGCCCATGATTCCAATGACATGCTTTGAGAAGGATATAGTAAGAGATGCTACATAGAGCTGAGCTGCACACGAGAACGTACTTGAAGCAGGTGTTCATTTCCATGTGGCTTCCGTTGCGGCCCCAGAATCTCAGCGAATCTACTTCGATGCTGAACGACTGAAATTGTGGACCCTCCTCTTCCACTTTGTACGGTTTTTCCAGGTGGTAAAAGGAATCCATCTGTCAAGCAAACAGAAACTCTAAAGGCCATACTGTGCATGTCTGCAACAGGCCAGTGAACGTGACCGTCTGGGATATTTGTGCCAGGTAGGTCTAATTTTTATGAAACGCCACGTAGATCTCTATAAGTTTATACTTTGTTCTATCGTTGCAGTGGTTGTCCGGTTGCTGGAAGGATTCTTTTCTAAGACTATTAAGACTTTCTTTATCAAATTGCTCATCCACCATAAGCTGCCTATCTGCATTAGTGGAATATCCTTTTGCACATTAACCTGATTGAAGCTGGTTTTGGTGTGCCATCGGTTAGTGCCTTGTGCATTAGACACTGGGTGCTATAGAAGTTACTGATTGATAATATTAATAACAATATTAATAACAACATCAATAACAATAACAATAATAATAATTTTCTAATAATACTGATGGCTGAATAAATCAAGGTGGTCCTGGGTACCTACAGCAATTGACGCGTATCCTGTTCCTGTTGCACGAGTTCGTACTTGGCCAAAAGCAGGTGTCACCTGTTCCAAAGGAAGCACGCATTAGTTTAAGCCGGCTTAAATCACACTACCATAGATTAGATTAGACTAGTTTGGATTAGATTATATTAGACTAGACAAGATAATATTAGATTAGACTAGGCTAGTTCAAAATGGACTATGCTAGAATGGACTACCATAGTCTTGAATACTTTAAACTAGAATAGAATAAGCTAAACTACATTAGAATAGAATAAGTTACATTATATTAGACTAGGTTAGATTAGATTAGACGAGATTAGTTTAGATTAGATTAGGCTAGACTAGATTAGACTGGACCAAACTGAACAAGACCAGATTAGAATTGGCTCAACTAGATTAGAGCGGGGGACACACTATGTTGCGCCACAGAAGTCTATCTCCCGGGGCCAACGGTTCCCGATCCCCATAGAGATCCCTGGTCCATGTTACCTCGAACGAGAACAGCTCTGCGAAGTTGGTTCTATTGAGATTAACCGTTTCCGTCCAAGCGCCGTTGGACGAACAGACAAACTCCAGCTGGAGGTTGTAGAAGGCGCGGTTCGTCTGTCGATAGGAGAACTCCGTCATCGCCTCCAGGGCCAGCAGGGTGTCCTGTCAAAACTTGAAAGTGTAGGTCACTTCTCGTCTCCTTCACGTCGATTAATGCAAGCATAGCCTCTTCAAACCATACAAACGACCTTGTCTGACCTTATACTTTACGTTATCTTGCCTTACCTTAACTTACTTTACTTTAACTGACTTTACTTGACCTGACCTTACCTGACTCCTATCTCACTTCACTTTATACCTTATCTAAGTTTACCTTACCTTATCTTACCTTCTATCACTTCACATTATACCTTACTTGAGTTTACCTTGCCTTCACTTATCTTTACCGTACACTTTACCTTACCATAATTTATCTGACTATATCTGCAATTGAGAAGCCTAGGAAATGCATTCACGAATCTAATTTTCTTTGGGACTGAGCCGGCAAGAATTCCATGTAAACCTTCCGGAGTAATTCAAGGTATGACGCTCATTTGAAATATTCGTATAATGTTCAACCACAGCTGCCTTTAGATATTAAAATATTAAAATTTTTGTGACCTGTTTGATAATGAGATGTGTATTTGTATGTGCCTTCGGGGCCTAGGTAATTGATTGAATAGGAGCGCGAAGCTCAGAAGAAAGGGTAAATGAACAGGTATTGGAAGTACCAAAGTATGGAAATAAACAAGATATAGGAAGCACCTGAATATGAGGAGTACCGAGGTATTGCAAGTACCAAGGTGTGGAAAGTGCCAATGTATTAGAAGTACCAAGGTATTGGGAGTACCAAAAGGAAGGAAGTTTAGTAATTGTCTCAGGTAAACGAGATATGTTAGCACTAATGCCTTCGTTCAGCAGCATACCTGCGTCGAAGACCAGCCCATGAGATGGTTATGCTGTGAGAAAATCCACTTCATGATGGGAACGGCCTCTTGGCGGTCGTTGTTTTCGAGGTACAGCAGCAGAGCGTAGGACGTTGCCATGACAGCATTTTCCACGTTCGGGTGGAAGTTTCGTTCATACTGGAATTCGATGTTGTTGATTCGCTCTGTTGGGTTGCGAGGGATCTCCTCGGCCGCCCAGTAAATGAATTCGCCTGTTGAATACATTGATGCCCTTTCAAACGTGAAGCGAAGTTCACACGTTCCATAGTGAAACATGGCGCTCATTTCCAGCTCTTTAACCCTTGATATATTATACATTGGACAGATTCCAAGGTCCTGGACGCGGAGCTAGTGTGTGCAACTACGAGACCAGGACTTGACGTTCACTTCCCAACTCACACTGCTACCAAATTATACTGCGCGTTAACAAAGGCAAATGTGTGGGTGTAACTTGCACAGGGTCGTTACATGGAGTCTGCTCAGCAGGTTCGAACCCGCAATCGCTAGATCGTAAACGAAGAGCGCTACCAATAGATCACCTTGTCGCTCTAATAGCCGTTTATTTTTATGAGCATTAATATAGCGCAATTGGAAAAAATCGATGAAAGCTTTGTGGTGTATTCATGTACGCCTTCAAATTGCCATGTTGTATTCAATGTCGTGTTTAGAAATCTGGACTGATCTAATCTGGAAACTTCTATAGCGCCGCTATCAAAATGCACAAGACATCAAGTGCTACCAAGTGCTACCAAGTACAGCAGCTAAATAAAATGATTAGATAAAAGTAAAATTACTAAATAAACTGATTAAATAAATAAATGATATTAATTTCACTGACTTCTTCTCTGCATCTTCTTTAGCAGGGTGAAAGCCGTTGCTCGGGCGCTGTGGTGCGATACATGAATCGCATAGGCAGCAATGGCCATCTGGAACGGATCGGTAATTTGATCGATCTTGCTAGCCAGGTAGTCAGCCGCTCTGAGCACAGCCGAGGACGATTTCTGCTTCGCCGACTGCACATCAAGAAAACTAAGTCACAATCCATTTGATCCGATTTTACTTGGAATAGAAACTGAATGAGGACATTGAAAACGTCCAGGCTAACAAATTTTACATTACATTACTTAACATCACTCGCATCAAATAACTCTCATCAAATTACATCGCAATACATCACTCACATCACATCACATCACATCTATCAGTCACATAACACTGCCTTTTCACTGCAAGACGAATCGTCTAGCGTAGACTTTCTTTTCATTCTCTAACTCTTGCTATCCCTCTTGGGTTTCGACCGGACTCACCCAGGAAGTTGATAAGTTCACCGACTTTGCATAACTGCAACCATCGACTCATGTCTTGAGCATCTTTAACGTGGCGCTAAAGAAGCTCTTCGATGCGAATTATTATATCTGATTCGCGAGAACTGTATTGATGGAATTCAAGTGTCGTACTGACCCCTGTTAGGCGTTTGGCGTGTGACAGTGTTATTACAACGTGAGCAGTTATGGGGATGTGCCAGTCGTGAACTTTGCCCTCTCTGTCCGTCGTGTTGGGCTAGAGAAAGAAAACAAAGCAGAAATTGCATAGATTTAGCTTAAAACTCGTATGTGTGACGTCTTCAAGAGGTTCTTAAATATTAAGACTCGCATATATACATGCATTGAAAAGATCCAGGACAACAAGGAGTGGCGACACATTGAGGACACGGTTACGCTCATCTCAGTTTGCCTCTGGAGAGAAAGAGACTTGTATTGCACTCGATCATCGGGCAATGTGACGAAGCTAACCTCATCTAATCTAATCTAATCTAATCCAAAGACTCCTAAAGCGCTTTAGAAGTTTCTAGACCAGGATGAAAACAATGCTTTATTTGAATCAGCCAATACCTATGCATACAATCAGTCTCAACCGTGTTGCCCTATATCTGTTTGAAGAGTGCATTAACATCACATTCATTTAGCGCCTTTTAACCCTCACAAATGCGAAGTAGAATCCGAGTGTCTTGCTTACGTAGAAACTTCTGTCGTAGTAGTTTTCCGAGGTTTCCTTCCAGGCTCCGGTGGCGAGATCCTGTTGTGAGGTCAGCCAGAGTGCCATTCTGTTCAGGATGTCAACGGGTACGTAGAGGATCTCGGCCCACTGGCTGATTAGAGCCCCGTGAAGGGTCTTTAGGACCAGCGACGTCGTACTGTAACATCAATACATCAATAGAAGTAATGTCTGCTTAGAGCAAAGACTAGCTAGAACTGGACAGAACGTTCTTGTCTGGTGTCAGAGAATGTAGAAATGTCTGGTGCAAACAGCACATGCATTATTGCCTATTACTAGAGAGTTATATATATATATGTATATGTATCAGGACACTTAGCATAGCCCTTTTAAGTATCTCACAAAAGCGCTGTATGCATGACCATCTAACAGATCTAAACAATACAGCTGAAAATGTTTGCTGAACAGAGTCAAATGCAACAATAGGCCGAGATTCTCTTAATACACTGCTAACTTCATATCGCCCTCCTAGGCCTTTGCTTTCTTCCGGTACTGGCTCATTTCTAGAACCTCGGTGCAGGACAATTGTAGGATCGTGTACTTTTCAGCTGCTTTGCTCCTCCTATTTGGGATCGCCTACCACGAAGACCCGACTAGCCAACTCGAGTTCATCATATAAATCACTCATGATTCACATTTTTACTCTTGGCTTTGCATGACCGTCTTGGCTCCTAGCGAACATACTTCCTCGCCTCAGATTCAGATTTACTGCCTTAAATAAACGAATATTTAAGCTCAAAGCATTCTGGTGCCATAAATGTCGGCGCCTAAGAAGCGTTGAGACTGAAACAGACTGAAGTTAAGAGGATGTGTTCGTACCGGATACAGGATGATGGACTTCTTCGAAACTGTCTGTAAGACCCATCGTCTTGCATGTAAGCGTACTGTCGCGCCAGGACTATTAGCAAAAAAGGAATTTAATTAGAAGTCGATAAAAATTATACTGGACAAGTTAAACGTTCTAACATCGGATTTTAAACATGCCTTTATCCGTTCACTTATGTAGCGCCTTTAAGAACATAAGAAAGTAGCTGAAATCTGGCTAATCTAGAAGATCAAAACCGACTCGTTTAAGAAAAGCTGAAAATGTTTCTTCAGCTATTTCTGTTGGTGAAGTTTTAACTTTGAGCGGCAGAATGTTCCACGAGGATGGTCCAATGTGCAAGAAAGGAAACCAAAGTCAACAAATGCCAATATCTAATCACAAAGTATCAATCGATGACGCTGAGCAATTGTGTGTGAAGGACTTGCTCAAGGTAGTGTGTGATATTAAGATTATTATGCAATTCTTGCCAAGCAAGTGAACGATGCCGCATTTTGCAAGACTGTAACAAAACGCTGTTGAGACTCTCGCTAGTCCCACAAAGAGTTTTAAAATTGCACATGTGATGCTGTCATTTTTTAATCTCACATGATGGGATCAAATTGGATCGGATCTAACTGGATCAACTGATTTGGATCGGATCGAAAGTTCTCATCTATTTGTTTCTCTTCCTTAATTGATATTTGGTTTTACTTAATTTATTATTTATCACCTATCGTCTGTGTTTCCCGTTCCTCTTTTATATCACGCACCTGTTTGCATGTATTCCAAAGCCTTGTTAAGTTTTTCACTATCAAGTAGGCTTAGAGTGTAGAGGTAGTTTAGGGTCTGCAGGTTGACGGCAAAGTCGAATAAGTATCCCTCAGCGGAGTCGTGATACGAATAGGCTGTTTTGTCGGCTGTCAAATAGTCCTCGAATAGCCCGGGGGAAACGAGGTCACCTGGAACAGATTGATTGGAACAGACTTAGTATAAGTCGTTTAATCATGGTAGAGATAAAATAGATAGCTATATAGGTAGCTAGATAAATGTATAAAGAGATGGATGGATACAGATAGTTAAGGTAAATTGATATACAGATAAATAGGTATATAGATAGATGGATATACAGATTAATCAATAGACAGACAGACAGACAGACAGATATACATATATACAGATAGACAGGCAGACAGATATACATATATACAGATAGACAGGCAGACAGATAGAGTGAGTCATTGAGTGAGTCAGCGAGCCAGAGAAAGAACAGAGAGTCTTACCGTAGACGTAGAGTTTAGCTTCATTTGATCCCGGAATGTAAAGCAGATCCCTTGCCTCCGGATCGAAGTATCTCTCGGAGATCGGTATCTTCAGGTCGGGAATGAGCAGAGATCCGGAATTAACCAGATCTACCAGGTACGGAGTATGTCGGATACGTCCTACTGTTCCATCATACTACACACACACACACACACACAATCACAATACAAGTGATCTTGTATTCCAACGCAGTTTGACAATTCTAGAATCTAATTGCACGAGACTATAAGCAGAGACGAATCGGTAACAGCATGCAATAAATGTTGATTAAATAGCTTAAATAATTTGCAATGGATTTAACCAATTTCTGCCCTACTTTATGTCTGAACCTCATTGTCAGTGCCTTTCCTTTTCTTGACTTACCTTAACTTCCAGCTGTACTTCGCCTTTACCTTACCTTACCTATCTGTACCTTAACTTACTTCAGTGCTCCTTATCTTGCTTTTGCTTTATCTCACCTATCTTGTCTTTCCTATCTTATCTTACCGTATCTTGCCTTATTATTCCCTACCTGTCCTTGTCCTTTAACTTATCTTAATGCATTTTGTCTTATTGTTCCTTGCCTTACTTTACAGTGCATATGTGACCTTTGTTACAAGATCTTACCTTGACTGTTATCGGGACTTCGCTGTAGTCGTTTCTGATGAAGCTGTAAACACTGATGCGGACCGTGATTTCTCCCTTGGCGATCTTGGCAACTATCGGGATCATAAGATACGTTGATACTCCCGCTGGCATCTGCAAGGCAAGCCATCGTCGACGTCTTCAACATTGTAACTGTTACTGGATTTTTTATTGTAAATAAACATTTGTATAGCGCCTCTCTGAAATTCCCCCTTTTCCTTGTTTTTCTGAAGGCAAGGCAATGCAAGACAAGGTAAGGTAAGGCTACCTTACTTGCAATTCTTACTTGCTAACTCTTGCAAGTCTCACGGACTGACTGTGGTAAGTCTTGCTGACTAACTGTTGTCTTTCTAACCGACTGTGACCAACTGACCAACTATCGCAAGTAAGTCTTACTGACTGGCTATCGCAAGTAAGTCTTACTGACTGGCTATCGCAAGTAAGTCTTACTGACCAACTATTGCAAGTAAATCTTACTGACTGGCTATCGCAAGTAAGTCTTACTAACTGGCTATCGCAAGTAAGTCTTACTGACTGGCTATCGCAAGTAAGTCTTACTGACTGGCTATCGCAAGTAAGTCTTACTGACTGGCTATCGCAAGTAAGTCTTACTGACCGAAACCATGGTCTGAACATCGCCTGCCGTCTGCCTGGGATTATAGGAGACAGCGACACCAAAATCCTCAACGTTGACGAATCGATAATCATCATCTCCATGCAACATAACGAGTATCTGCAACAACAACAACGACAACAAGTTGAATCATCATCATGACCTTCATATTCACCATCGTCGCCAACATCAAAATCATTATCTAAAAGCCTCATCAACTTCTTGATTACCGTTAGTTAAATTGAAATACATTGCATTGCATTGCACTGCATTACAATGTATTGCATTGCACTGCATTACAATGTATTGCATTGCACTGCATTACAATGTATTGCATTGCACTGCATTATAATGTATTGCATTGAACTGCATTACAATGTATTGCATTGCACTGCATTACAATGTATTGCATTGCACTGCATTACAATGTATTGCATTGCACTGCATTACAATGTATTGCATTGCACTGCATTACAATGTATTGCATTGCACTGCATTACAATGTATTGCATTGCACTGCATTACAATGTATTGCATTGCAGTACATTGCATTGTATTGCAATACTTTGCATTGCATTGTATTGCATTACACTGCATTGTATTGCAATACTTTGCATTACATGCGCTTCAGCCCCTATGGGATGCTGTGTATTGGGCAGACTCACTTCGAGACTCTGGTCCCAGAAGTTGAAGATGTCAAGCCGTAAACCCACTTGTTCCCCTCTGCGGATGACATCAGGATTCTCGACGGTGACGAAGAAGTCACGTGAAGTGTCGTGCTGAAATTCAAATCACAGCCAAATAACACATGTAACTTAATCTAATCCAGTCTAATCAAATCATTTTACAGTGCCCTTTATCACAACATGCACAAGGCACCAATCGAGGATTATTTAATTGACGTGATATTAAAAATCATAACCCGGTGGAGAAGCCCGGTGTAAATCTTATAGACAGGGGAAACCATAAGTAAGTAAGCTGAAGCAGATGAATCTTAAATTTAGACCTAAATGATGCCAAAGAAATGTCAGAAGTCGCAGAACTAGACAACAAGCAGCCATTTGCGCTTAAAGTTACACCAGCGGTTTGTGTTTCATGTTATGGTTTTATTCTGATGTCGCAGTAGAATCTTACTTGAATGTATTCGCTGCAGAGAAAGAGACCTTGGTCGGGATGCATGAAGAACGCTCCCCAGACCTGTGAATTCATCAGTTTGTACTGTTCAATGGTCACTTCTCCCTGGCCAACCTGTCTGTGTGCAAAAAATTAAGTACAATCACATTAATAGGCACACAGATAATTTAACGGACGAATATTGTAACATTTGCATCGGTAAGAGCATTTGATAGACTTTGATACTGAGAAATTGATACTGAGAATTTGATACTGAGAAAATGCTGTTGGACTTCAGAAGTATAGAGGGTTAGAAAGAGCCGATCTAAAAGGATCGCTTCTTAAAAGCAGCTTGTCTGAAAGGTAACTGGTCTAAAACTAGACAAGTGTAAAAGCAGATTGTATATAGTAATTTGTCTGAAAGCAACCAACATGTCGCAAGCCAGCAGATCTAGAAGCACCGAGTTTTAAAAGCAGCCAAACAAAAAGCAGCCAGGCTAAAAGCAGCCACACTAAAATCAGCCAGACTAAGAGCAGCCAGACTAAACGCAGTCAGACTAAAAGCAGTCAGACTAAAAGCAGTCACACTAAAAGCAGCCAGACTAAAAGCAGCCACACTAAAAGCAGTCAGACTAAAAGCAGCCAGACTAACAGCAGCCGGACTAAAAGCAGTCAGACTAAAAGCAGTCAGACTAAGAGCAGCTAGACTAAACGCAGTCAGACTAAAAGCAGCCAGCCTAAAAGCAGTCAGACTAAAAGCAGTCAGACTAAAAGCAGCCACACTAAAAGCAGTCAGACTAAAAGCAGTCAGACTAAAAGCAGTCAGACTAAAAGCAGCCACACTAAAAGCAGTCATACTAAGAGCAGCCAGACTAAACGCAGTCAGACTAAAAGCAGTCAGACTAAAAGCAGCCAGCCTAAAAGCAGCCACACTAAAAGCAGTCAGACTAAAAGCAGCCAGACTAACAGCAGCCGGACTAAAAGCAGTCAGACTAAAAGCAGTCAGACTAAAAGCAGCCACACTAAAAGCAGTCATACTAAGAGCAGCCAGACTAAAAGCAGTCAGACTAAAAGCAGTCAGACTAAAAGCAGCCACACTAAAAGCAGTCAGACTAAAAGCAGCAAGCCTAAAAGCAGCCACACTAAAAGCAGTCAGACTAAGAGCAGCCAGACTAAACGCAGTCAGACTAAAAGCAGCCAGCCTAAAAGCAGTCAGACTAAAAGCAGTCAGACTAAAAGCAGCCGGACTAAAAGCAGCCACACTAAAAGCAGTCAGACTAAAAGCAGTCAGACTAAAAGCAGTCAGACTAAAAGCAGTCAGACTAAAAGCAGTCAGACTAAAAGCAGCCACCTGTGCATTCAGAAATGCCTGCGTACTTGATGTAGCCTGAGACCCAGAACGTGTCGGTGTCATCCGTGAACCTACTGTTCCAGAAGAGATTGGTGAGTTCGTCCGGTCGAGGTCTGTACCTTTTCTCCGGAGGCACTGGACCTGAGTTCATTTACAGGAACAATTCAGGCATTTAACGAACATAACAGGAATGTAGTGGATAAAAGATAAAGGTAGAACATGTGATGATTGCACGCCTGTAGAGAAACTATCGTGAGCAAGTAGAGGTAACACGATCTTGTTTACACGTCTCTGTCGAAATTCTTTTAAAGCATAAAGGTCCCAGAGGTTGGGTTAATACGCTCTAGTAACCTTAATGCAATACAGGGTAAAGAAATCTAATGTAATGCAAAGCAATATATAAACTTTTATTTACCAAGACTATGGCAGCATACAATAATACAGTCACAATGTAACGTAACGCTTTGTTACAGGACATTTTTATAGCGGCTTCAATGTAGCTGTAGATCCAGCCTGCTCTAGAACGACATGCGCTATATAAGTGAATGAAGTGGGTCTGCTTACTTACAGGCGATTTCATCGTATCCGTCGAGACAGTCGATGATTCCGTCGCAAGTTCTCTTCAATTCGTAGCATTCCCTCGACGAAGGACAGATTCCGAGGCCAAGCGAACGATTGCACGCCGAGAACTCTGCAGACAAAATATACGATAACACACCTTCAAACATGGCAAGGTAAGCTAAGGCAAGTTAAGGTAAGGCATTATCAAGTAAGACATAGTCAGTTAAGACGTAGTAAGCTAAGACATGTAGGTTTAGGCAACTAATGCAAGGCAATGGGAGGGAAGGTTGGGTTAGATAAGATTTGGTTATGCAAGGTTAGGTAAGGTAGGGTGAGGTAAGGTTAGACAAGGTGAGGTCAGGTAAAATGATGGAATGTAAGTTTTGGTAAGGTTAGGCAAGATAAGGTATGTTCAGGACAGGTAATGTAAGGTTAGGAAAGGTTATTTGAGGTTACATAAGGTAACGTTAGGCAAGGTTAAGTGATGCTGGGTAGGTTAAGGTTGGGTAACACGAGGTAAATTAAGGCAAGACGATAGAAGGAGTGGATTGTTGTTTATAAAGGTTAAACGCCTTTGTAAATATATGACATGTATTCGTGGTATAATAATTTATTAGAAAAATAGAAAATAATGTAAATCAGACTGTTAAAAAGACTTACCTTGATTTATGGTTATATTGATATCGCTCATGATAACGAGGCCAGAAGACTGTTAACCAAAACATCGAACATGTTCAGTTAACACATATTTTAACACAAATTTAACACGTATTTCATGAGTATTTTAAACTTTTTATTGTTTCACTTGCAGGTTTATTAAGGTTTGCCCAATTTTTATATATGTATGAAAGTATGAAGACAATTGACATAGAGCCTTTCAGGTACCTCACAACAGAGCTGCACATATAGTTGGCTATTCAACCGTCTTGTAAGACAGTTTCGAAAAGGCATGCTGCTCGGAGTCAAATACTACAGTATGTAAATGCATTCTGTTCCAAGGTTCAAAGAATTTAACTACGTTTTACTTAATTCGTATTCATCTGTTGCACTGACTGTCGTTATATATTGTTAATTATAAATGAACTGTAGCGATTGGTTACAATATACTGTATTACACTACACGCTACATACACTACACCATTTCATGCTGTACCACTAAGCTTCTGGTTTCTCTGACCTGTCAGAATTTGAGAAGGCTTCTCCAACGGATTATGATTTTTTTATTACGATTTCACTTGAAGCGACCATCGACTGATGCCTTGTGCAATATGATAACGGCGCTATAAAAGTCATTAGATTACATTGGATAGATTAGATTTGTTTATCGTACATAAGCCGTCGTGTTTGTGTCCATTCCAACTGTCGGCGCACTGAAGAACACACTTTCCTCCCAATCTACATTGTTGTGCCACCAGGTATGGTAATATGGAAGTTGTGACTGAACATTGTAGTCTAATAGTTCGTGGATGACCTGTCAACAAATGGCGCAAAATAAACTAAGGATAAGGCAGGGTGGAGTCAGGCAGGTTAGACTATGGTAGACTAGATACCTGAGCTTTTTATGGTAGGATAACATACAACAGGATAGAGTCTATCTAGGATAGGTGAAGAGATTATAAGCTAGGTGAGAATAATATGATACCGTAATATCAGGTCAGTTTAGACTGTAATTGTAATTGTAATCTGACATTTATAAAGCGCCCCTTCAAGAATAGACTCATCAGAGGCGCTCTCGACCCGAACCAGTGAGACCACTGTCAAATAATACGCTTGCGGAACTGCGGAAGGGACAAACTGAGGAACTCAAGCCGCAGCCCTCAGGAAAGGCGATTCCAGTTGGTATGTCCAACATAGGCAAAGCTTCTAGACTGAACTGAAGCAGTGCGCATAAGAGGAACAGTCAGGAGTCCAAGGGAGGCCGACCGAAAAGTGCTACGGCCTGGAACCAAGTGATCGTAATCGTAATCCAGAGATTTCTACAGCGTCCAACGAAAGCCACGTCACGGGGACCAGCTTAATTCAAGGCGCCCAGTCAAAACAAAATCAGTAGGCAAAAATGATCGGTTCCAGGTGAAGATCCAAGAGTCAGGCAGCTACGGTGGGTGATGTTTGTGAGTGGAGCGGAAAGAGGGAAAAGAGGAAGAACAAGAGTCAGGATAGGATCTGTGAAAGAGGAATGTTTTCAATTTTGAGTGAAAGACCAATGCACAAATTGCAAGCGGTGGAGCATATATGAGTTTGTATGATGGGTCAGATAACTGTCGCAGTTCTGGGAGGTAGAATTGAGTGACGTAAGTTAAGTTAGCGAAGGATAGGTTTGGGTAGAGTTGGGTACAGTAGAAATGGGCAGAATATGGTAGGGTAGAGCAATGTACGGTAAGACCATAATGTTTAGTTTAAATTCAATTCAGTTTAAATAATTACGAGATCATGCGTGCATGAACGAATTCTCGAAGCGAAATCTCGTTGGGCTAAAACGTCGTAGCAACAGTTCCTAACTTTCCCTGATGAGATGAATAAATTGGACTAACCTTTTGCTCGGTTGGAAAAGGCAACGCCCCTCTTAGGTAGAACTCGTAATCGACGGAAATTGTGTAGAAATATCCTCCTGGTGGGCCATGTGCAATAAGCTCAATCCTATCCCGTTTGAAATCTTTCCCGAAATTCAGGATGATCGACGGCTGAAAACAAAATCTCCTGACGTTACTTACAAATTCAGAATAGCGACAAAATGTTTCCATGACTTCTGCAGTTTGTTTTGCATTTTTGATAGAGCCTGATAGAAGTTGAATGACCCTAGCAAATGCCATATTGGGAGGACGCTAAGCGATTCCTAGATGACCGAGAGACACGCTAGCCGATTGATGTTAGCGCTGACCTTGCAACGCGGTCCTTAATGTGTAAGGACCTTGAGCAAGTCCTTTGCGCACAGTTAATGAGCGCCGTCGATTCGTGCTTTGTACTCGGATAGTGGCGCTTAATAAATATTATTAATATACATGAGTAGCCTGCGATATGCAATTTTTTCACAGAAATTGAGAAATAATTCAAAATTGAAATGCAAATAGGGCGCACTCTAAAAGTACTGTTTGGAAATAGCAGCCACTAATGTAGTCAAAATGCTCAAAGCATATTTTGTCTGGTAATAAAACTCAATCATTTTGGCCTATTTATTTATTGACTGCCCTTATTACGCGCAAGGTCATTAAATCTGAATATGACGAAGTCCCGGGGATTCCCGGGGACCACGCCTGCCACGGCTACCCATCTGAGTTAAAGGATAGTTAAGAGAATTACCCCTGGATCACATCTTGCAGATACAATTGGAAAATAATTCGAAAGTTACTTGCATTCGTTACCGATATGCACATTAATTCAAGCTTTTACCATTGAATTGCGACTTTAAAATTTAATCATCATTATATACGTATATACGTTCGCATGTTAATGAAAATTTGCATTGCATTACACTGTATTGTATTACATTATGTTAGAAGAAATGGTAGCATATTGGATAGAGCGCTTGGCTTGTAACGCGGAGAGTACGGGTTCGAGCCTCCTCCGAGACGGTTACTGTGTAGGGACCTTGAGCAAGTCCTTAACTCACAATTGCTCGGCGCCATCGATTGATGCTAAGTCATTAGGTAGTGGCGCCTAACAAATGCAGAAATAATAATAATAATCGTTTTCTGTTTTTAGTTAGGCCTAATGTTGACCGTAAGCGCGCGGTCCTCAACTACGTCCGCGTCTATTGGAAACGCGTTCTACGCGGACGTCGTTGAGGACCCACTCGGTGTAGAACAAGAAATCAGTTCAGCAGGTTCGAGCTCGCAATAGTTTGACTGCAGACTTACTGAATAGACCACCACGCCGCCATATGCTCTACTATGCATGTCATGTTATGTCAAGAAGTTTAATAACCTGCTTCAGTTTGGTATCGTGAACGTAGAACGTCAACGAGTCGACAACAACCTCACCATGGACGATGCAGTAGGCGAACAGGCGCGCTGAGGGTGACATATCACGTGACAGGGCAATGGAAAATGTCTTCTGGCGTGACGTCATTGTCAGCTGACTGCCCAGCAGAATGACTCCTCCAGCAGCCACCTAAGACGAAAAGGTTCAAATGAGCAGAGACGGATTTCAGTTACGAAAGGTAAAGTAACGCGATGAGTTTTACTCTTGCCTAGTATAGCCTAACCTTGTCTAGCCTAACCTTGTCTAGCCTAACATGTCTAGCCTAACCTTGTCTAGCCTAACCTTGTTTAGTTTAGTCTGACTGAGTCCAATCTTAATCAAATTCAGTTCAATCCTGTGTAGTTCAAAATTCAATTTATAATCGTAAGTATAATCTCGAGATTTTTAAAGCGCCCAAAGAAAGCTAAGTTGCGGGAATCAGCTTATTCACAGGTACTCAGACAAATCGGTAGATACGTAAGGTCATGGTCTGTTTAAGGCCAAGATCCAAGGGTCAGACGATAAGACAATTTAGCTATGGTGGATGATGTTTTCAATGCGTTTCAATGGAGCTAATAGATGTTATCATGGTGTTAACATGCGTTACACTGGTGTTAACAGGTGCTGTATTGATGTCAGTGGGAGCTATAACGGCGTTAGTAAGCATTTCTTGGTGTTATAACGGTGTTAACAGATCTAAACGACTCACCAGATAGTTGACTTCTTGCACATAGAAATTCGTCGTCACTGTAAACGCCATGTAGGCATCGGTCTACGAAAGAAAATCAACCAACTATTTTGTTCGTACTAAGACAAGGTTCATTCATTCGCTCGTTCAGTTGTTTGTTCATTCATTCAATCATCCACCCAGTTACTTATGTATTCGTTTATTTATTCTTTCTTGCAGAGTGCTCTGAGTTCCTTATTGCGCTTGAAGTAAAAGGAAAGCCTAACGTTACTGTAGCCCCCTTAAAGATATCTACATAGAGAGCCTCCCAGCCCAGCATCGGCGAAAAACAGTTTTAAAGGTAAGAAAAGGTAAGATAAGCTAAGGTAAGGTAAGGCATGATAAGGTGCAGTTGGGATAGGTAAGGTAAGGCACGGCAATGCACGGTAAGATAAGGTACAGCTAATTTGGGTATATTTACTTTGTCAACTATGCGGGGTAGGTTTACCTGTATGTATATGCTGCGACTTGCAATACAACACAGTTCAAAAAAGTAATGCTTGTCTTAAAAAGTTCAGAAGTGTGCACTGAAATTGGTCAACAGGAGAATTAAGAACCACACATAGACTGGAAGAGGTATGTTTTCAGTTTTTAGCAAAAGATGGTATCATTAGAGGAGTTGCGAACATGAGGAAGTAGACTGTTCCAGATGGAGGGAGAGGGACCAGCGGCTGTGAATGATTGATCGGCCAAAGGCAAGACGTGTACCAGCAGCAGCAACGGTCTCTAGAAGATCCCAATCGAAAAGAAGACCGTCCTTTAACAGATCTACATGGTGCAACCAGGGATAATAGGGATGGTGGCAGATCATCTGCACTTTCTTTGTAAATGAGGAGTGCCAGCTGGAAGCGGATAGGTAAGATTCACCTGTGGCTCTTCGGTTGATGTGGAGAGAGAAAGGAATCTGTTGTTTGGACTGTAGTAACGGTAGCAACGTACTGTCAACTTCTGATTGGACTGAATGTGTTCCACCTATCAGCAAATAAACAGTGCAATATTAGACAGTACAGATGTAAACGGAACGCAGATATTAGACTAATAGGCAACACTCTGGTACAAAGAATATCTTAGTTAAACTTCAGGTGAATTCATTAAGTCTTTTTACTGCCTGTCTGCTTGATTTTCTGTCTGCCTGCTTTCTGCATGTGTCTCTTTGTCTATATGTCTGTTTCTCTGTCTGGACAGAGTAGTCGCTGTCTTTCTTTCTTTCTTTCTTTCTCTCTCTCTCTCTCTCTCTCTCTCTCTCTGTCTGTTTATTTCATGAAGCTCTAACTTCAACCGCTTAATCTACATTCAGCCTTAATTTCTATTCAGAGTCTTCTCCCTGCCGCACATATAACACTAAGACAGACCAGCTTCTGAAGCCGCACGGTGAGATGCGGCACGGCGGTCTATTCAGTACCGCACTGGGTCTGTAATCCAACGATTGCAGGTTCCAGCCTGCTGAGCGGACGACCCTGGACAAGTTATTTGCGACACTTGTCTCACGCCTCAGATGCAGATGTTAAAACTTAATCGTATAATAAATGCGCTGAATAAATAAGTAAATATATAAGCATACCGTTACTAGAATGATGCGATCTTCTTCGCCTGGCTCGATATCATACTGGAGAATGTTGTCGTCCGGTATGATCTGCTTGTCTTCAGTCGGTTGATCGGATGTCTCTCGACCCTCCACCGTGACAGAGACTATCACTTGCCTATCAAAAAAGCCATCGTACTTCGACCCATCGCTTCTCTGTAAAGCCACCTACAGTCGACGAAAAAGCACCCATGAGACTGTTGCAAGCCCTATCAGTTATGGCTACATGGAACGTCCTTATAGAGCCGTCTTCCACTTAAAACGTAGATCCTTACTGCCACAAATAGCTCCATAAACGTTTCAGCTATCTTAAAACGCAACTCTTTAGTTCTATTAGGTGTTTCAGCGGCTTTATGACGTTCATAAAAGGCGCTATATATGTGTTTAGCTTGTGTTTGAAGATTGGTAAATATTCAGGTTAATTCGTGGATACAGTTCTTAGCCGAATCCTGAGTGACAAGTACTTATGCAGGGAATACATGTATTCTGTTTGTAATTTACTTTTGAAGGCAGGTAAATATTCGGGTGGATTCGTGGATTCACTTCTTATCTGAACCGGTAATGACAGACAAATAATTACACGAATCTACTTGCCTGAATTTTAAACGGCACTCCTGGTTTGAATGTTCGTACTTCATTGCCTAACAGTTTCAGCTGGATACCATCCTTGTAGACGTGAGTGACTGCAGTTGCAGTAAGAGTTTCCAGGTAGTAAAAATCATAAAGGGTTCCATCAAAGAAAAGATCCATTCCAGACGGGTCGCCCCATTTCTCCACGATTTCGGCCATCGTAAAGGTGAAGTCTTTCAAGCTGTACAGCTGTTTTTACAGGTAAAGACGAAATGCTTATACTTTGTATGTGATTGTAATTTTAATAAAAACTATATAGCACTGCTTCAAGAGAAACTACTCAGAGGCGGCCTGTACCCTGTTCTAAATTATGTCAAGTTCATTAACAGCAGAGTTCATCAGTTTGCAAACAATGCACAGAAAACTGGAAAGTGTTAGTTAACACATGTAAAGCCCAACCAACTGATGCTTGATATCATGCTCAGAGTTACAGGATCAGATATATATATATATATATATATCTTTCAATTTTTGCTTCTTTCAGATGCTTTGTTTGATCATCAAAGAATAAGCACCTTTTCCGGTTGCCCAATTGATTCAAGCAAATGTAAGTTTAACTTTAATGATATCGTCTGCTATCAGTAAACGGTCTTATTCATTCATTCATTTCATTCAAGAACCTATCGAAAACTCTTCTCGCTAGCCTAACTGATGTTAGTGTTCAAAAAGTACAACCAGTTTCAATGCATACGAATAGAGTGGGCCGAGCAGCTAAAGCGTCAACTTTTTATGACTCCGACCGGGGTTCAAATCCCAGAAATTGACAAGAGTGTAATGTCGAACTATGCGAAGCATCGGATGCCGTCATCTTCGATATAAGCACCTTCTGAAAACCACTCACTCTGTATATGAATGATGCTAACCTATCATTCGTAAAGCTGTGGTTGCAGCTGCAGATATATGATGAAGGTGAGGGTAAACTAGATCTTTTAAAAGGCTCTACATAATGTGTAGTCACATTCAACACTTCTGAAGCAAAAAGGTAAAGATAGCACACTTTTTATGCCTCTAGAGAAATTGATGAGAAACAATAGGGTAAACGTAACACAATTAATTGTACCCCTCAATAGAACCTCTTCAAATAGTGGCGTAGCAATAGATTGTGCAGGTTGTGCAAAGCACAAGGGCCTACGAGGCCAGGGGCCGCCTAGACCTTCAATGGGCCAAGGTCCGGTTGCTCAATTACTTAATGCAAAGCAGCCAAAGTTCAGTTTGCACAAGGGCCCTCGGAAGGCTAGCTACGCCACTGTCTTCAAACGTGTTTCTAAGGTCGAGATATCACCCTTCGGAGGCATAGACACGACATTATCGGCCTTCCCTCCAACAACGCGCTTTTTAAATGATACTAATGCAGAGATCACATAAAGGCAATCTTAAGTTACCATTGCTTAGGCTACATTCGTCTGAAACTTACGTATCCGACTTCCTTGGTTATTTCTCCCGGTTCCACTGTTCCGTTTCGATGCATCAATCTCATCGTAATTGATCCATTGCCATAACCAGGTGCGCCACTCATGTGCCTGCGCAGGGATCAAAGAAAATCATATGACTCTAATATTGAATTCCAACGGAGTAAGCACCCAAGGGTAAGCAACAAATAGTTTTTACAAGAGCTGTAATAATTGACTGCAATTCTTCGGCTGTGTAGGCCTATGTTTTAGAAAAGCATTTAGCAATTAACGACAGAACTGTTTGAACTTACTCTCCGCAAAGAATTCCCGAAATTCCCCAATCAGTGTCGTACATGAACAGTGGAACAGTGACGTTCACTTCCAAGGTCCTCTGCCCTACAGAACAAGCATCAGAAACGAAGGCAAGTCAGGTAAGGTAAGGCTGGTAAGGAAAAGTACGGTAATTTAAGGTAAGGTAAGTTTAGATAAGATGAGGTAAGGTAAAGAAGGTAAGCTATGCTAAAGTAAGTTATTATAAGGTAAGGCAAGATAAGACAAAAATAAAGTAAGATAAGGTTATGCAAGGTGAGATAAGGTAAGCTAAGCCAAGGCAACTGATGGCACATCCAAAAACCAATTTTTATCATTAGTGAATAAAATGAAGTGAAAAAGATTCAGTGAATTCGGGAGGTCATTTATATATTTCAGAAATGACAGAGGGCCTAGTGTTGTTGAACTACTTGTTACAACTACTTTGAAAAAGAGTAGTTTAACTACTTACTAGTTAAAACTACTTTTGAAAAAGAGTAGCTAACTACTTTTTAACTAATTAAAATGTTTATCTACTAGTTGTTAACTACAGTAGTTAACCTCTGCCGATCTCTGGTCAAGGTAAGATGAATAAGATAAATCAAAAAAATAAAGATAAAGATTAGACAAGGGAATGGAGATAAAAGGTAAGATAAAAGATAAGGTAAAGATGTAAGATAAAGGTAAGATAAAGATGTAAGATAAAAGAAAGGAGTCGTTTATCTAATAGTTACATGCTTAACATTTACTGATTTAGGAAACAATCGCGCAGCATATATTAGTCCGAATCGCAATCAAAATTATCGGTTTATTTTATTTAGTTTAATTAAATTAATTTATTTTTGCAGGGTATACTTACACCAGAATCTGACACCAAACTTGTATTCATATCTATAGCCCTTTAAAACAAAGACAGCACACTATGCAGCATTTAGAGTGAGACGTATGCAAATGCAAATCGATGTACTATAAGGTAACATGATGTAATTCCAGGCAGTGCGATGTAATGTACTGTGATACCTTGCTTGCAATTTATCTTATGCTGTGTAATAGAATGTAAAGTAAACAGAGCAATTTATAGATAGACAATTAGAAAGCACTGTACACGCGTCCTCTAGTTAGAATGATTTCCAAATGGTTTTACTGTATAGCATTACTGAGCTTATTGTTCGAGTCCAAAGCAGAAGACTTTTAACCTAACTCGGAAATACAGCTTCGCTTCCTAAGCCTCAGTGTATTAGGTTGACTAGTCCTCATTCTCGTCTGCTGTTCTTCCATTCCTACAATGCACAGTCGACGTACCAATTTCATAGCTGAGCTCGCTAGAGGTTCTAGTGGAACATTCATTAATTTAAAATGTTTCTGCTCCAGAGGAGATTTGAAGCCTCTGCCTTAGGATTCGCGGCCTATTTCGCACCTTCTCCCCCAAAAAGCCACTTACAAATGCATCGACGACAATGGCCCAAGATCCAACATTGACAGGATACTCGATGTCAAACTGCCCTTCATAGACACCTAAAGATGCAAAACAATACCAAAACAGCTATTCGTTTACGTTTAGCTTCATAAATGCCCGAAGATAAAGAATGGCAAACGCCTATGTCGTTGACAGAGTAGCTGATTGGTTAGAGTTCTCGCTTTATAACGCGGAATGTGCTTGTTCGAACTTTTCCTGAGACGGTAACTGTGTAGAGAGTCCTTAATGCGTAATTCCTCAACGCCATCAACTGATGCCTAGACTTTAGATAGTGGCGCTTAATAAATACACAAATAACAATGATATTAGTAATAATAGAATCGTTACATTGCTGTATTTGTATTTAATTTCCAGCCCAATGAGCCTTCGACCTCTAGCGCCAGTGGACAATTTGAGGAGTTCCTACAGAACCTTATAAACCTGTGAGTGACCTTTACCTTCACCTTTATGACAGAAATGGAGACTGTCAAAAAGACAGCCAGACAGTGCAATGCAATGTAATACAACTCTGCTGATGACAATTAATTGATTACGAACCAAAATTAAGATATCTCTGAATCCATCTTCTCACGAAATTTCCTTTTGAATCCTGCAAATGAAAAACAACATTCATGAACGGCAATTCCATAAACGGAAGTAGATTCCTTAAACTGAAGTCAAAAATGTCATTTCCATAAACAGAAGGATAATGTTCAAAATCTTCTGCAGTGTAACGACATTTTCAATTATTCAAAAGTACAGATTTAATTAATAAAGGCGATGGAGGAGGTGCTATTCTTCTTTTCGTAGATGAGCATGAAAAACTTATAAATTCTAAGACAATTTGTAAGAATTCGCACAAAAACAGGCGTTTAATAAGACAAAGAATTGCCGGGTTAGTACCTAAACAAAAAGAGGAATAACTGGGCAGTAGTAGTATCATAGTTTCCACTGTGTAACGGCATCTATAGCTACCAAGACCGTTGATGTCGACCTTACTACTTTGCTTTATGAACTGAAAATCTTGCAGTTCTTAAACATTTCTTTCTCTAGTGATACTTTGTTTTTCAAACTATAGACTGCCCGGTTATACGTGCTACAAGTTTTGTAATGCATAAGGCAAAGTAAGGTAGACGTCAAGGGCCTTGGTAGCTATAAGATGCCGTTAAACAGGGGACACTATGATTCTACTGCTGCCTAGTAATTCCTCTTTTTGTTTAGGTACAAACACGACAATTCTTTGTCTTATTACACGCCTGTTTACGTGCAAATTCTTGCTATTTGTCTTAGAATTTATAAGTTTTCCATGCTTATATTCGATCGATATCTGTGTCGCATACTAACGCGAATGTAGATCGTCATCGACCCAGAAGCTGGTTTCAGATTGGGATACACAGCAATCACCCGAAACCAAACTGAAATGAATAATGAAACAAAGATTACACTGGAGGGGAATAAAACACAACAGGTTTCGAAGTTAGCGCTGAGAAGAAACCGTAATAAGGAAGCGCTTTGTGGCCTACCTTGCTCTCTCGGACACGATTTGTCTCTAAGCGCTCGTCTCCCTGATGCAGCTTTTGTGTGACGCTGAGAAATTTCGGAGATTTACACTTTGCATTTACTTTCATTTGCACATTTGCATTTACGCTTACGCTTAAACGTGCATATACACAATTACCTACAGATACACTTAAATTTACACTTAGGCCTACCTGACGCAGGAGTGCCGTATTCCGGTCGATCGGTGGCGAAGAACATGGAGACCCATTTTGGACTGAAAACGAGAATCGATTCGTTGTGGAAGATTGGCTGATAAAACGCATAGGGAGCGACGTTTGATCCATTGGCCACCACATGGGGCCTGATCGAAGCACTCTGGACGAGACCCTCCACCGTCAGCTTATGAACGCCCGCGTGCACTGACGCTGGTACCTAGACACGTGAAGGAAAAATATAAGGTAATCGTAATCGTAAACTCGAAATCTCTAAAGCGCTACCTAAAAGCTAAGCTCAAGACACCCGCTTATTCACGAGAGCTGCGTCAAGTCAGTGGGGTTGTCCAAGGATGCCATGTCAAGAACCAAGTCCGGTTGTCAGAAGACCAGAGAGAGAGAAAGGTACAGGTGCTGTTAGGGTGGGATGTGTTTAAGCTGAAAGAAATAAGATGTATTTATCATTGTATTCACAGATTTATATAGCGCCTCTTAAAGAGAGACTCATCAGAGGCGCTCCAGGCCTGTCAACATGAAACCGAGTTCGAACAAAATGGATTTCAAGCGACTGCAGAAAAAGACCAAGCCGTGAGACACAGCAGCGCATGTCACTGAGATTCTATTCGACAGAAACGATCTAAACAGATTTACCTAACAGAGGTCGACATTTACTGGGCGAAGCGCAACAAGAACGGTAGATGTCAGGTTAGATTAAATAAGATAAGGCAGTGTGCAAATTGAAGTGAGGCAGGAAAGTAAGACAAGGTCAGGTACACAAATGGAGTCAGTTAAATTAAGATGAAGCAAGGTAAGGTAAATAATCAGGCCAGGCCGGTTAATGTAAATTAAGATAAGTTAGGGTAAGGTGTAAGGTAAAGTGAGGTAGGGTGACGTAAGGTAGGTTAGGGAAGGTCAGGTCAGGTGAAAGGTTAAGTTGAAGTAATTAGGTTGACTTAAAGTTCAAATCAATTAAGCTAAGGTATAGAGTAAAGTGAAGTGAGGTAAGGTTAGGCATTGTCAGATCAGGTCAGGTCAAGTAAAATCAGTAAAGTTAACGAAAAGTACTGCAAGACAAAGGTCAGAATAGGTCAAATGAAGCAAGTTAATCTACGTTTTACAGGCCGGTTTAGTATTAACACTCATAAAGGCTTGACAATCATTTTGCTTGGAAATAATTGCAAATCATGCAAATAACTGACACACTATACGGTGTCCCCCGCGCATAGCATAACTTAGGTCATCGAAGGGATTCTGACGAGCCTCCTTGAAGAATGAATATCTACGATATTACGATTACATCTAAGCTGCACCACTGACGCAAACACTGCCATTGGGCCTCTTGTAGTCACTGCTGATAACCCCGTTACAAAGTTTGGACGTGACTCACCCGCTATTTCATTTGTAAATCAAACCCCTGTGTGTCATCTACTTAGATCAAGTAAAATGACTGCGTCGACAAGGCACAGATATATTAACCATCCAGAAAGTCAACATTGTATCTAGTGGTTCCCGCAGAAGTCACGTAGAGACACAGAGTACTACACTTACTCAAAGATCGACGTAGTGCTTTACAAGCCACTTCAGCAATCGTTCTCTTTACATATGTCCTGTTGCCTCCAGTTAATTGCCAAGTTTTCAACAGACAAAGAGTTGTGGCCGGTCGTCGCTCTTGGGGCATAAATTAACGAACTTCGTGATCGTTATCTCGACATAAATTAAAACGCTGAGGAGGATTTAAGTACTGATTTGAAGGCTTTCGTACGTCTGCGGCATTCCTCAGATCCCTGAAGAACTCTCTAATATAATTTTTCTGTACACGAGAAATATTTAGGATAGCGTCTCCAGTCAGTTTCCTTGAGCTTTAAATTATAACCTTTCAGCCTGTACCGAATGATTTCGAGTTTAATAAAAATTTTCTATCTTAGGCTGAAACAAGACAGTATGAGACTTTGGAGGCTTTAAATCTTTCAATTTTAATCTTTGCTGGACGAATGATTTGTACCGATATAATCAAATTTCTTTGTGTTGGAAAATACGACATTGTTTAAGCTTTCAATATTCTACTTTTAATCTTTAGACCTACTGAGCGAATGATCTGTTATGAGGCCTAATCAATTTTATTCTTAGAGATATCACAAGAGACCTTAAATCTTTAAACCTTTATCTTCAATCTCTACTGAAGGAGCAATTTCCCATAATCAAATCTCTGCATTCGCAGTGATCATTGCAGATGGGCGATAAGTCCAGACTATGTCCGCGACCCAACGATTTCAATAACGTTCTTTCTGCGCTTCAGATGGGGTTCCGCTAACGAAATCTCCGATCAAATACAAGTTTTTGCAAAACCTATATTAGTAACCGTTAGACGAAAAAAGAAAAATCTCCATTGCTATTGATTGTCTCACTTTCGTTTCTATCAGTTTCAGAAATAGTCAGTGGTATTGACTTATTCATGCGCATATCATCAAAAGGCCCAAGCAACCAACAAAGCATCATACAATCACATACAATACAAAGCAGTCCAGTGCAATACATTGTAATATGAAACAATACAATTCAATGTAAAAAAGTAATACAATACAATGCAATGCAATTCAAAGCAACGTAATACAGTACAATACAATACAATACACTGCAAAACAAAGCAATACAATAAAACGCAATGCAAAACAACGTAATACAATATAGTACAATGCGCCAGTGTCTGCGAGTGATAGTATCATCGGCGATGACACGTGGCGCCACTAGGCGTGTTTACAACTACCATGTTTTTCTCGTGCCCGTCTTCGAACGACTTAATTTCCCAAAGGAAAGCCGTCTGACATAATGTTTTGGCAAGCGGACAGTTCGACTGATAAAGATGGTCCATCATAACAGGTGCGTGTCCGTCAATCAGTCTGGAGTGAGTCTCATGTCGTAAGCCTTGCGTTGAGTGCGGTTCAGAAACTAGATCTAACGGTTATTGAACTATCAAAACAGTGGACTAAGAGGTATGACCAGTTTTTTTAGTGTGTCTCTTCTAAACTTATACCTCTCGTTGTATTGTATCTGACTATGATGTTTCTAGTGTCGTATGCGTGAAAGTGATTGCGTGTTAACGTTGAATAGACTCTGGCAGACATGACGCGATCTGAATTGTTCTGTTGTGGATCTAACTTTGTTTAGTCCGGTTCGCTTTGGTTCCTGTCGCCTATGGCCATGTTCAGACTAGATTGGTCTAGTCTATTCTATCCTTGCCTAGACCAGAGAGACAGATATTTAATCAGATCTAATCTAATCTGGTTTATTTATTCAAATAACGCAAAGTCACCAATCGGCAAACGACAGAAGGCAAGAAAGAAAGACGGACAGACTGACTGACCGATCGCCTGACCGATCGCCTGACTTCCTGCCTGCCTTCCTGTCTGACTGAGTGTCTGCCTTCCTGCCTGCCTTCCTGCCTGACTGAGTGCCTGACTGAGCGCCTGCCTTCCTGCCTGACTGAGTGTCTGTCTTCCTGCCTGCCTTCCTGTCTGACTGAGTGTCTGCCTTCCTGCCTGCCTTCCTGCCTGACTGAGTGCCTGACTGAGCGCCTGCCTTCCTGCCTGCCTTCCTGCCTGACTGAGTGTCTGCCTTCCTGCCTGCCTTCCTGCCTGACTGAGTGCCTGACTGAGCGCCTGCCTTCCTGCCTGACTGAGTGTCTGTCTTCCTGCCTGCCTTCCTGTCTGACTGAGTGTCTGCCTTCCTGCCTGCCTTCCTGCCTGACTGAGTGCCTGACTGAGCGCCTGCCTTCCTGCCTGACTGAGTGTCTGTCTTCCTGCCTGCCTTCCTGCCTGACTGAGTGCCTGACTGAGTGCCTGCCTTCCTGCCTGCCTTCCTGCCTGACTGAGTGCCTGCGTTCCTGCCTGACCGACCGACCTACCGCCTTAATGATAGGAGCACCGAGACAGACGCACCTTTAGTTGAATGACTTTTGTGCCAGTCTTCGCGAAAGCCACGGATCCCGAAACGTATTCAGTTCCATCCTGACTGAGAACGGCGGTCATGATGATGGAGCTTTGGTAGTAGCACTGACTGAGTGTTACGTGGACTTCGTAGACCTGGTTAGGTCGAACCGTCTTCGGGGCCACGATTAAGAACTCCCTGAAAACAATTTAGATTGATCAGACTAGACGAGATTAAGACTATAGTATATTAGGTTATATATTATATCATATTATGTTATGTTATATTATACTAACTTATATTACGTTACATTATATTATATTTTATTTGATTAGTCTAGATTTGATTAGATACATACGAGTGTATGTATGTATGTAACATATGAATGTATTTTGTGTATATTTATCCTGGAATCTCTCAGATTAGATTGAAAGGAGCGAATCAAGTTGTTAAGGTGAACGTCATATTTACTGAAACGTAGGGAGTTTGTATCCGTTATCGTTTGCAGTCACAATCGATGACAGACATGTAGCCAAAGTAACGGCAATGATCGCTGACCGAGTTAACCTCATTTTCGCACCTGAGACAGAAAAACAACCACTTTTCAGATGAAAAAGTAAAAGTAAAGCAAAAGCTCTCTTATCCCATACTGGAACGTAGAGTGAGGAGCTTATTTCCTATTCTTAGGTCATTAATGATCATGCGGTTGCGGGTTCGACCCCGTGTAACGACCCTAGGCAAGTTGTTTGCGCCTCTGTCACCAAGCAGGTAAATTTGGTACCGGGGTAAGCTGGGAAGTAAACGTCAAGTCCTGCCATGCCCTGGCCCTGTGTCCAGGACCTTGACATTCGTCCATTGCCCGCTCAAGGGCCTAAAGAAAAATAAATGAGCGCCTACCTTAGCTTCAAACTTCAAAGCTGATCAATTTCAATTCAGTTTCATGTCATGTCATGTCATGTCAATTCGTCATCGTCGCGTCGCGACGGTTGACTACATGATAGGATCGTCTTCGACCAAAGCCATCTATTGCGCGCAGCATCCAACAACCTGGTTCCCGATAAGCTAGTCCATGCCGAGATGTTGTCAATCCAACTTATCTTTGGCCTTCCGCGGCCTCGGTTCCCCTCAACAAGACCGATCATAACACTACTCTCGATGGTGTCCTGAGGATGTCTTATCACGTGCCCGAAATAACGCAACTTGCGGGCCTTAATGTGACCCAGCAGCTCTTTTTGCACCCCAGCCAGTTGGTACACCTGTTCATTGGTCATCTTCTTTGTCCAGGCAATCCGCAGTAACTTTCTGACGCACTTGTTTTCAAAAGGCTGAATGCGTCTCTCCTCTTCCTTCTTTAATGTCCAGGCCTCACACCCATATGTCGCCACCGGCCATGCCAAGGCCCTCATCAGGCGTAGTTTGGTCTTGATGCTAAGTGACTTGTTTTTCCACATCTTTGTGAGCTTAACCATGACTGCCATTCCCATGGCTAGTCTCGATTTCACCTCAACCGTACAGTCCGCATCCACTGCTACTCTGCTCCCCAGGTACATGAAGTAGTCCACCTTCTCCAGTCTTCCATCAACCACGTTGATCTCAAGTGCTTCGCCTGTATTTGTCATCACTTTCGTCTTTTTTGCATTGATCAGCATATGATACTCATTTGCAGCATTCTCAACACGGTTTACTAACTCCTGCAGTTGTTCTGGTGATGTGGCCAATAAGACGATGTCATCTGCGTACCTGAGATTGCTGATGATCTTGCCACCGATTCTGAAACCTCCAATATATCCTTGTAGTGCCTTCCGCATCACTTGTTCTGCCAATATGTTGAACAGACAGGGGGAAAGATTACATCCCTGCCGGACTCCTTTTTTGACACTGAACCATGCAGACACGAGATGATCTGTCCTGACTGCAGCGCGTTGTTGTCTGTAGAGGTTTCTTAACAGTTGGACCAGTTGTGGTGGAAAACCCATTTCAAGCATGGTTAGCCATAGCTGATCATGTTGTACCATGTCAAAGGCCTTTGTAAAGTCAATGAAGCAGAGGTACAGTGGTTGACTTCTTTCTCTAGATTTCTCCAATATGATCCTGAGGTTTGTAATCTGATCCCTTGTGCCTCTTCTTGGTCTAAACCCCGCCTGCTCTTGAGCAATCTCGTCTTCAAGCTTAGTTTGTATCCTCTCTAGAATAACTCTCAGTAGAATTTTGCTAGCTTGCGAGACTAAGGCAATAGTTCTGCAATTCTCGCAACGGAGCAAGTCCCCTTTTTAGGGAGAGGAATGAAGATCGATTGTGTCCATTCCTCTGGCCAGTCCCCTATCTTCCACACCTCCACACAGATCTCATGCAGCTTGGCCAGTGTCATTTCCCCACCAAACCTTAACAGTTCGGCAGCTATGTCATCGGGACCACGTGCTTTAAGTGTAGCTGATTTTAGTAGGGCCCGTCTGATTTCTTCTTTCAGTGGAGGAGGCTCCATTTCTGGGATGTTAATCACTACGTTCACATTTCCGTCATTGTATAATTCCTCGCAATATTCTTTCCATCTTTCATTCACCCTCTCTGGTTCGACGAGTTTCCTGCCAGTACTATCTTTGATGGCTGTTGTACGAGGTAGGAACGGCTTGGTGAGTTTCTTCACTGTTTGGAAAACTGACCTACTATTACCTTTTGCTGCATTCTCCTCCAGCTCGCAGTTTCAGTTAAATTAAAATACGTACAAGAATAAAGAAGTACTCGTTGACAATTTCACTTAAGCACGATCTCAAATGTTACAGATAAGGTGAGGGTAATCATGTGTTCTGCTTGCCAACTGCTCTGCTTGTTACATGTTTTGCACACCTTTTCAAGGGTTTCGGCGAATATGAACGAGTTTCTTATCATACTGCTTCAATAACTTCCCTCTAAGTGTTCTAATAGATGATGCTTTGTCGGCTATCATTTATCTGAAGCAGTTGGGCCGATATATTTTTCTAGTCGGGAAACTTATACAGCACTATTATTTGTCATTGACAAATCGCAGATGTGTGCAAATGTACACTACAAATGAATCGCAAATGCTTACTACACGTCGGATAAAGTTAGATCGTTGCTATATGTCCAAGCGAATTACCTAGGTCTGTTGATCTTCCTAACAGTGAGCTTAGAGCGCTTTTGACTAGCGCTTCTAGAAGAATCTGGAGCTATATAAATTACCCAGTGAATGAATTGCATAAAGATTTGCATAATGCGTAATGCGATGCCAAGGATTTATCGATTCTTAGCTTTCAGTAGTTTTTCAAAGTTGTTTAATTCACATATGAAACCTTCATAGCAGTATGTTTAGACTCAATCTGCAATGGGGAAAAGCAAGTAAACGACAGCAGCTGTTAGAAGTAAGAAAAGAGAGGCAGCAAGGATCTATGTAAGGCGCTGTGTAAAAATACAGTTAGATAAAACGGAATAAATGGCATTAGAGTCAAAGAAACGCTCTGAAATTTGCAGAAATTCATTTAAGATGACCTAAATGTTCTGAATGGGTCCAAAAACGAAGAAAGGAAAGAAGATAGGAAAGAATGACAAAGGAAAGGCAAGAAGAAAAGAAGTAAGGAAAAAAGAAGCAGGAAAGAAAAAAGAAACGAAAAAGGAAAGAATGAAAGAAAAGAAAGAAAGAAAAAAGCTGTTGTTAAATGTAGAAATCAATCCGATGGCTAAAATATTGATTGCTAACCTGCGATGCTGCAAAAATTGCGAATTTCCGCCAGATGGCTGTCTTATACAATTTTCCGACTCAGATATTATACACTCACAGTAATCACTCTCCGCGAGTGACAGGCCAATGTCAGTGAGAAGACCTTTACCGTTTTCTACTCCCCTCAGGATTAGCATGGTTGACAAACACCACTTGTAGCCTGGCGGTGATTGATTTAACTTTTCTGTATTACCTGGGCAGTCATGCCGAACACACGAGCAAGGCTACTTGTGAACGTACTTAGAGACAAACTAGACTTACTAATCTACCGGAGTGATTGTTTTCATCGAACTATTCAGACTTATTACTCGGCTTTAATTGAAGCACAATAAAATTGGATGGTAGTAATATGCAAAGTAAGGTCGACGTCAACTACCTTGGCATCTATAAGATGTTAAACAACAGATACTTCACCGATGCAGAAGTTTTCAACTCTGCTGCGGAATGCTAATGTGCTTGCTATCGTTTTACATTCGGAGGTTTCATAACCTCGTCCGTACCTGACATGAAATTAAATATTCGTTTTCGAGCAAGGTTAATTCATTTATTTAAGGACATCAGCATAACAAGATGATCGTCTTCGTAACTAAAAAGTGCTCGTAAACTATAATGTTGAACTATGGGCTTCGACAGGTAAGCAGACTGCCAGCTACTCAACCCGAAAACCACGGCGGGGAGGCTGGGGTAGGATTTTTATAATGCTCAAGCAGCAGAGCAGATTGGTTATTCCCTCCCTTTCTTGGTTTTATGTCTTGGAGCAAGTGTCCTTGGAGAAAATTATTCCAAAGCGTTCTTTAGTTGTCTACGCTATAAATGTCCATTAATGTCTTTCTTTCTTCGTGGACGTCTTGTTTCTTCTTGATCTTCTTCTTCCTTTTTCCATTCTTCCTCTCTTCTTTTCTCTAGTCTTACATCCAGCCACGTCCAACGCCTTTAAGTACCTCTATAAAACGCCGCACTTGTGATAGCTAACTTATGATCTTAAGAATCACATTGTTTCAAAGCAGTTTGAAATTGTTTACTAAATAGAGTCAAATGCAGCAGTGAGTATGAGAAAGGCACAACACAACAGAAGGCACGATAGACTCGAATTGATTTTGCAGAAGCGCAGCACCTGCATATCTCCACGAGCGCACCAATGCCGATCCCGTTGACTCGAGACTGGAACACATTAGCTCCTTGATGTTTGCCGGTGCGAACCCGATCAGAGAAGTCCTCTTCAAGAGTAGAATCTTGAACTTTATTTTTCCCCGACGGGAAGACAACGGAGTGTTTACCTCATGTACTTGAAAGGTTGTTCGTTTGCTAGATTATCAATGTTATATTTGCGCATCAGCCAAACTATCGCTCATTCCTCAGCACCACACCTCTGATGCTGACCAAAAGTACCAAAAGTAACAAGAGTACCAAAAGAATGTTTGTCTTACTTTACCTTACCATTTCTTACCATACATTGTCTCGTCTTGCCTTCCCATTAGCTCACATCACATAATCATTACCGTGCTACCGATTAGTCATCGAGACTAAGATATTAACGCTAATACGCAAGTGTCCTGTAGGTTGTGCTCCGTCGTAGCTTAAGGAGCAATTGGTCTTCGGCTCATCCAATCCTAGCCACAGATCTCGGCTGCGCTAATTTCTCTGGTTGTGCTTCTGCCAAAACTTGCAGTCAAGTATCGGAGCTTCGCTGTGGAAAGAAAAGGTAAGGTGAGATAACAGAAGGCAAATTATAGTAAGAGATGGAAACAGATGGCAAGATAATCGCTGATCTATCGATAATAGTACTCGGAAGCTTTAAAAGATCTTTCGACTGGAGCACACACATGACAACTGTAATTCAACAACCGGAGAACCTTACTTTACTGGTTCCATATGTTGACTTCATATGGCTTGTCTGGATTCACAAGAGACAAACGATTAAAGTTTCTGGAGAACGATCTATATATTCCAATCTAATCTAATGACTTCTATAGCGCCGTTATCATAATGCACAAGAATCTATCGATGGTCGAGTACGTATATCGACGTACATTGTTCAAGTATTGTTCCGAGAAGGGGTAGTCGTATTATCCAACTGTGACTGTGTTTGGTCGAAATCGGGACTAGGAATTGCGAGTGACAACAAAAAAAAGAACTCATGCAAAATGTGTACTTAGAAATTCACTAAACACAATTTATGTCGCAATTCTTTAGAGCAAAATCCTCTAATATTGGCAACAGGTTTTCCAAATTGCATCAACTTGTAGTTTCCTTTCTGCGCTGTAGTTCACTGTTATCTACGTGCAGCGGTGTCTTATTACTCTCCTATAACGACGCTGTTTATTGTTCAACTATGGTCTTTTAAGTATTAACTTTGACCTTTCAGTCACTTTTAAAGTGACAAAATATATGTGTTTATTGCCAATCGGCGTTTATTGTAAACACGATAAGATGTTTTCTAGGTCTACATTATGAGCCCTGCCACAAGATTAATGTTGCTTCTACTCAAGAACCAAGGAAAACAAGACAATTAAAGTTCAGATTGATTGTCCAAACAGTTCAATTTAGAACCTCTTAGCACGACAAGCGGCTTGAGCGTTTACCTCTTGTAGTTATTGGCTAACGACCTTATGTCCTGGCTTGACCAGTTTTACCAGATCTGATCTGTTCCAATCTAAGCTAATCTAACATAGTTTAGTCCAGTCAAAACTACGCTGGTACGGTCTAATATAAGATATGCTAGTCTAATCAGAAATTCACTAAACACAATTTATGTGGCGATTCTTTAGAGCAAAATCCTCTAATATTGGCAACAGGTTTTCCAAATTGCATCAACTTGTAGGTTCCTTTCTGCGCTGTAGTTCACTGCTATTATTATTTACGTGCAGCAGTGACTTATTCTTCTCCTATAACTACGCTGTTTGTTGTTCAAATATGTTCAGTCCAATCTCGTTCAGTCCAGTCTACTGTATCTACTCTACTCTGATCTGATCTGATCTCCACTATATTCTATTCTACTCTATTTATTCCACTTCACTCTCTTGTACTCTTGATCTGATTACTACTCTGTTCTGGTTTCTATTTAGATCTAATCTATACTCTACTCTACTCTACTGTCTGATCTCTACTAAACCATACTATACTCTGATTTCTGCTCTGTGATCGCTACTGTAACATACTATACTCTACTCTGATCTCTACTCTACTATTCTCTACTCTTCTCTGCTCTACTCTTATCACTACTCTACTCTGCTCTACTCTCTCATCTCTAATATATAAATAATCTTCTTTACTATACTATACTCTGCTCTGCCCTAATCCGATCTCTACTCTAATGTGCTCTCTAATCTCTACTATACCTTACTCTACTATGATCTCTACTCTATTCCTCTACTCTACTTTCTCATCTCTACTATACCATACTCTACTGTATTCTGCTCAACACTCTATTCTTTTTCTCTACTCTACTGTAATCTATTTTTACTCTGTTCTATTCTGATCTGATCTGTACTCTGATTTTCTCCGATCTGCTTTAATTCGTATTCTTGCATTTAATGCGAACAACTTTGTTATCAATTGGTTCCACCTGATAATTGGCTTCAGTAAGGAGAAACTTCATAGACAGACACTTCACATGACGCATCAAAACTTTCAATCCCTGACGCAGAGGTGAATAACAAAAGCTTTCCATATGTGCCGCTGACATATTCGCTTTTTTATTTTTGGTGTTTCTTGGCCTCTTTTCTGTCAGCGTTTGATAACACAACATGACACAGTATAAAAAATATGAGACGGGTTTAAGTGGACAGTCTGATGATATTTAATCTCTAGATTCAACAGCGTCAAATTCTTCTTAACTTCCTCTTAAAGTTAGGACATCGTCCAATGGGACGGAACCATCATCTAAACTACTAATCTACAACACTTGCGTTAAAGAATGTCTACCGTAACCATTTAGTTTGATCGGGATTCGGTATTGTCAGATCGGAAGCGCCTCTGGGGACTTTCTACTTAGGAGGCGCTATAAAAATCTGCGAGTGCAATTACTGTAGCAAGAGAGATTGACCAGTCTATAAAGTTGTGTAGTTGTTGCAAAGCTGATTGTCATATTGGCTCTTCAGTAGAGATACTTCAAGCGCAGAGCCTCGCCTCTGAGGCCTAATGTCGACAGAGGCGAGCAGTAAATCCTTTTGTGACCTGATTCGACTTTACCTAACCTGACTTGACCTCACCTCACGAAATTGCAGCGGGGTTGGAATTACAGAACCACCTTCGCGGTATATTCACAGTGGAATTTTCCAGTTGTCCAGATGTAGGCTGTGGCTGACGAATTCTTTGTAGCTACAAATTTTATTGCACATTTTGAGAACCTCTCAAAAGCGTCCACTTTCTAGTCGAAGCACACAAATCAATAGGCCTACGCACCAATAAATTAACCAATATCGATCACTTGATCGAACAATATATCGCTCGATCGATCAGTTATTTTTAGATAAGTTTGACTTTCAGTGGATTTATAGATCTCGTTAATGCAGTATAACTGGTTCAGGCCGGTTTATAACTGTATGTAGATCGCAGAAATTCTCTGCTTGGCAGCTTGTCAGACAAAAGCCACGATAGAATAATTTTGGCAGCTGGCGGCAGTTATATCTGCACAGTTCAGCTACTTAGCTGACACACATGTTTTCAATAATAAATTTATGTGAGACAGTAGCCACTTGGCTGAGCGGTGTCCTTGTAACGTGCGGTATGGGGTCAGACAGTAACCGTCTCAGGGAAGGAGGCTCTACCCCTCCTCTGAGGCGGTTACTGTGTAAGGACCTTGTGCACATCACTCAAGGTACGGGAAAGTAAGTAGTCACTTCAAGCAAGCTAAGGTAATCATTCAAAAAACGGTAAGGTGAAGTAATCACTCAAAAAACGGTAAAGTAATCATTCAAAAAACTGTAAAGTAACGTAATAGTTAAAGGAGTTTTCAAATTCAGATGTAAATTTTAAGCTAGCTAGAAGCATTAGTCGTGCTGTTAGGAGTTTCACTTGCACAAACATAGAAATCTACAGGCATACATAGGTAAATACACAGACTTACAGGCATACAGAAAAGCATACAGTGAGACACACAAGACAAATAACAGACCCACGTCACAGAAATGGTTGGCCTACATCTCTGCCAATCTATAATCGGAAGAGATGCAGAAGTTGATAACGGTAACATATTCTTTCACTGAAGAGACACTTTAAGATCGAAGGTTTGCCACATGCAGGAAATACTGCTTGATTTACTTGTTTAGTGAGTCGAATTTAGACTTACTGTAGATTGTAATTGTAATTGTAATTTGAGATTTATAAAGCGCCTCTTAGAGGACAAACTAAACAGAGGTGCTTCCGACCCGAAAAAGTAAAATCACTGTTGAACAGTACAGTCTTCATGCGCCTGCGGAACACTGAGAGGGGGAGAGAAAGGAGCTCAAGTCGCAATTCTCGAGGGAGACGATTCCAGCAAGTGGGACCAACGTAGGCAAAGCTTCTGGACTGGGCTGCATCGGTACGCATGCGAGGGACAAACAGGAGATCACGAGTGGCCGAGCGAAGGTTGCTACGGCCCGGCAGCGAGGAGACCAAAGTGCAGAAGATATTGTAATACCTCGTATTTAACTTCACTGTTTGGCCTTAGTAGTACATTTATAGAGACAATTCTAAGGACGGGTTTCAAGAATAGGTGCGCTAAAACCTGAAAGAAACTGACGTCTCCCTTTGATGAGATTTTGAGACACAGAAGCTCGAAATTGGAGACATAATCAAAATTAGAATGCATATCATTCCAATGGTTGACTAAAATGCTTAATTTAGATATAAATAACTTTTCACCGGATAAGAAGTGAAGCAGTAGGAAAAAGAAGAGGAGGAGGAAGAAGAAGAAGAAGAAGAAGAAGAAGAACAAAGTGAAGGAGAAGGAGGAAAATGAGGGAGAGCGAGAAGCGAGAGGGACAGCGAGCGCAGGAGCTTTAAACTAACCCTGGAGAGGCAGGTAGGAGTATTAGGTTTTAGCGATTTCATTTTCTTAAATTCGGTACAACAAGACTACCATTCGTCTTGTTTAAAACCAATGACAGTAAAGCTAACACTGATAAAACATACTCGTTTAGTTACCGCTAAAGTTATCTGTCAAATTGTTCATGCTTTTTCTTCGACAAGCAGTCTGCAGTCATTTGATTTGGTCTTAGCAGTCAAGTTGTAGTTATATATGTTTTATTCAATTCGTATCGTGCCTACAAACTGTTAGCTCGGGGTTCTTTTGCTGCAAAATAGTAGCTCGTATATTGCTTCTCAACTCAAGTGACATCAACAGCGTTAATCAACACCACAAGCGAACACCTTAAAGTTGGCCCGGCATTTAAGACAATAGAGATTTACAGGTAACCGCATTGTTCAATTGGAACTGATTTACTCGCCTGCCGAATAACATTTAGTCACGCCGTATAGTAGTCTATTTTTAAAATAGTTGATTGATTTCTATGGTACTTAAGTTCGCATTAAGTCATTTTTGTTGATAGTAATAGTTTCTATTTCTGGTAGAAAATTCCAGTTTGAACCGGTCTTGTAAACAGAATCCAAATCATTAAACTCGAATCTGATCTGGTGAAAACCAACCTTATGAGCTTCGGTTTCTTTTATCACCTCATAATACCATTAAATAACATAACAGGATAACATAGCATACCACCACATAACATAACACATCATAGCATGACATACATAGTAGGCCTATCACCAGACATAATTTGTTTTAGATGTTTCAAAAAACGTTTAACACTGTTAGAACCACTAAAATACTGGAATTGCTTAATAGCCCATCCTTCATAGCTTTCTCTTAAAAGCTATGATAGTGTTCACTGAGACGATGCAATCATCCAAACCACTTTACAATTCTACAAGTCTTGCATTGAAGAATTTCTGACCTAGTGCTCATTTCAGTTTCCGAAATTCACACACCGGAAGCAGCGATTGTAGGCCCGAGCTCTCACCATCCGGCATCTAAAATATGGTATTATCGTCAACGGCGTATTCAAAAAGGTATAATGGTTGAACATACAATTGCATTAACTCAGACATCTGTCTGTTGAATGACAAAAGAGGCAACTCCGTGTGACCAACATTTGGCTAAGGATCGGACACATTTCACAATGAGAAAAAGAGCAGGAATGAGAATCCTCGTTTGGTTAGTTCAGAGCCCTGGGACGTGTAATACAGGAGCTATCAATCTACCTTGCAACATCAGTCTATTTAATGCCAAAAGGGATTAAGACACGTGTCTAGATATCGGGCAACGTTAAGCGAATACAAGAAGAAAGGAAACAGTATTCACGGTCCTCGATTGGACAGGCCATTGAGCTGGGTGATTAAAAGCCATCTCTTTACCTTACATCTAAAAAACAAATCGATGTGACTATGACATTCGGTTAACGGTTGAAGTTGATTCGAAGGCGACTGAGTGTTCAAAGCACGATGTACATGGATAGTGTCTTCATCAGTTGATCGATTTGGGCTTCTTCCTGCTAGTACAGCCTACATGTTGAATGGGTCCGTACTCAGCGACACGCATGAATGAGTTTCACGAATGAATGGCACCTTTCACGTCATGACGTTCTTCTTGATGGAGAAGCACAGTCACCCGCTACGTTCCACTTCTCCGAACTTACTAAACAGCTGGCATACGGACATGCAATTGCATTACCTTTTACCTTTTAGTATATTGACAGTAGACGGCGCTATAGAAGTCTTGTCCAGTCATCCATATCGTGACGTTATAAGCTCTTCCATGATTCGCTCAGCCAGTGAGTGAGCTTGGTGCTCTTCCTTGGCAACGGGGCATCAATATTTGTCCAGCGCAACGGTGCAATGCTGGCTGCAGGCGGCGTTCATAGTACTGACATGCCACCAGACATGGAAACAGAGGACTCAGCGTCACCATGAAGATCGATGCTTTGCTACGACGCACGAACATATAAACATTCGGGCATATAAAAAGACAGACAGATACATAGACAGGCTCACAGCCAGCAACACAGACTAACTGAAGCAGACTTACAGCCAGCCAGACACATTGGAAGATATACAAATAGACGGCAGACTCACACCTACTCAGGCAGCAAGATAGAAAGAGATAGATTCAGGCAGCCAGAAAACCAATCATCCATCCATCCAGACAGACAGACAGACTATAAGACATACGGACAGACAGACATATAGACGGGCGTGGCCTGTAGTGGGGCCGCAATCGATGTCGCACCGATCAGTAACAATAACAGCATCAGTTTCAGCAGCAGCAGCAGCATTTGTAGTTCTTGCACATCACGACTCAGCAAATCTTCATTGGATCAGACATCGATATACAATCGAAAAATGAATTCATCCGAATCGCACTTAGGAAAACTGTTTATATCTAATAAAACCTCACTAATAATGTTTTAAAAACTAATCGCCTGGGTCTATGCTTTCGTCTGTTTTCTCCTCGTCAAAATTTCATCTGACTGCGAAAGAATTGTCGCCATAGCAACATCGATTGGCATCAGTTGTGTCGCACTGCGTTTCCGATATTTCAACACTGATGAACAGGCACTAGTCAACGGAACTTGGCAGAAGTCGTTTGGATTACTGACTAGGAATGTGGAATCGTGACGCTCGCTTCGTTACCAGAATTGAATTCGAATTTGCAAGAGTTGACACTAAACAGTTTCAAAGATTTTCATATGTCATTTCTGAGCGACTGTTGGTTCTGTGAAGCAGGAACATAGCTTGAAGACCGAAATATACCAAATTGACAATTTTGCGGGGTAAGCTGGCGAATAGACTCCTAAACATATGCGCATGAAGTGTGCATTAGCAGACAACTGAACACACAGGATGATATGACAAGTTGAACGTTAAACATAGAGGATGAATGGGAAATTTGGTGATTAAGCTGAGACGGTGGATTGGCAAGATGACAGTTAATACAGATGGTGAATTGACAATTAGACGACTAAGCAGAGACGGTGGATTGCAACGAAACATATACAATTAGTGGGTTGGTAGATTTCGATAGCTAAATGTCTTCCACAAACGGAACGAATACTCTAATGGACTGGAGAGACATTACAGAGCGCTTGCTGGACCCGAAGCAGCGTCGATCCATCGTAACAAAGACAGACACGGAAGAACTGAATCGTATGAAGACGAAAAATGCATTTCTCAAGAGAAAACGAAAGCTACTCGATCAAATCAGGAAGAACAAGAACTTCAATAACAACAATGCGCAGGTAACTAGTTACAATTACAATAATATAATGCGCAGGTAAATAGTCACCTGGATGCATTACAGTAGTATCTACCGGTAGTAACCTGAATTTTCTACAATGTTACATTTATTATTTCGCGAAAATATACAGATAAAACTCACCTGAATGTCGTACACTAGCAACTATAATACAAAGGTAAATACTCACCTGAATGTCGTACACTAGCAACTATAATACAAAGGTAAATACTCACCTGAATGTCGTACACTAGAAACCATAATACAAAGGTAAATACTCACCTGAATGTCGTACACTAGCAACTATGATATACAGGTATGGTATGTAGTCACCTGAACGTTCTGCAGTAGCAAGTAGCCTAGAGCATAGGTGCAGAATGACCTGAATGTGACAAGTGAAGCTTAGTCTAAGAATCAACCTAAGACTTCTGAAAGCAAACAAATACATTTTTTGAAAGGCTATAGAATGAATGTTAAAGAAATATTTGGTCTGGTCTAATCTTATCTAATCTAATTGGATTTGATTTGAATTTATCTGATGTTATCTAATCTAATCGACTATAATCGAAGGTGCATTCTGGGATCAGTGATGTCAAAATCCCGAAGAGCATTCGTGGAAGCAGAAAAATAGATTCCCGAGAAATGATACACCTTTTGCACAGTCATCGAGAATCATCTTGTTCGATGGTAGATTGATGTTTTGGATCTTGAGACTACTGAGAAGTTTCCTTCAAGTTGTGCTACATAAGTCTTTGTTTTACCGCATTACATTACATCACTTTGACTAAACAATTCTTTAAATTTTGTAACGGTCTTGCATTACATCTGCCTCATCCCATACGGTTGCGCCTGGTCCCAGTTTGAAGGTCTCTGTCAGCGACGCATATGGATGAACTGGTAAAGAGAGAGAGTCGGATGAGGAATCACCAACGGACATAGACAGAGGGACGGATACAGAGGGACTACCAGGACAGAGGGACGGACGGATACAGAAGGACAGAAGGAGAGAGAAACGGATGCATACAGGTGGACGGACGGGGACCAAGTTCGAGCGGCAATTGAGGTACTGGTGGCCGATGTGATCAGCCCACACGCGCACGGTAACAGGAAAGGGCCAGAGAATTGAAAGGTGTGCGCCAACAGCAGCGCTGTCCCGAATGCCACGAAAGCGCTTGAGTCTCTCCAATCGATGGATGGTCGTGTGCAGTGCCGAGAGTGCCAGAGTTGGTCCGCGGCGCCATGGCAACCAGGCAACAGCGTCTGCAAAGGAGAGGCGAGGGGCGGAAGACACTCCCTCAGTCACGGAAGCAAGCTCTTCCCGATCATTGTCCGTACCGGAAACTGGACGGCGCTACGATGGCAGAAGCCTCGAGAGAAAGCTCAATTGTTTCAGGCTGTGCTGCTCACGGCCGGCCGAGACGGAGCCGTGCATTTGTATGGATCGGGCGTATGAAGCTTCATCCTCCGATGCTTACCGGCCTTAAAACGCCCCCTGCTCTATTCAGGTATAACCTAATTCTCGCCTTATCGACTCCAGCGCGTTTTAAATTGGACAAACCATTCAGGATATTCATAATAGCGATTCTGTTCGCGCAAGATTTTTTCAATGTGGCCGACATGAGATATGTGCTTCATCCCACAAAACATAACATAGCATAGCATAACATAGCATAGCATAACATAACATAGCATAACATTTTAACGGCGCATAACATTTTAACGGCGCATAACATAACATAGCATAACATAACATAGCATAACTTAGTACAGCATAGCATAACACATGATAGCATGCAGACATGCATTATGCGTATTATACACATTGTCCTAAAACGCATTAGGTAACACACTGGAGGTAACACACTTGTAACTGTAATCGTAATCTTAAATTTGTATAGTGCCTCTTCAATAGAAACCTTGTCCACGTTAAATAAATGATGCTGTAGTTTATTGCGAACAAAAAGTTCGTCAAACAAGCAGTGCTCAGATAAATGTCCGTATATGAAAATGTTTAAGCACCTTCTTAGAACCTTATAAAGGCCCTATAAAATTGTATGACAGTATTCTAATAATTTTACTTTGTAGATTACACATTGCGCCAAAGATGTGCATGCTTGTACCTGTCTGAGGAACGCTCATAAAACATCTTCTAAATACCAGGAAAAGCCCTACACACAATGCTATCTAAATCATCTGAGAAGTTTCGACTTATTTATTTCTGCCTCTTTAAGCGCCACTGTGTATGGACCTTCAGCAAGTCCTTTACTCGCATTTGCTCAGCGGCATCGATTGATGCTTTGCCATTAGACAGTGGCGTTTGGAAAATATGGAGAAATAAGAGCACTTACACATTTGTTTAGTCAAAGTGTATGTCCATATATACATACACACATTTGTCCAGATATACATGCGTGTATATAGAACAGAATGTTTGTTTTGGAGCTACGTGCCTCAAATGATCCTATTCCAACCGCTCACTATTCTTTAATGTTCTACGATCGATGACTCGGTTGCTTCCATTGTCATCTGCACTCTGCTTCTGGTATCCATGGCGGCGATAAAGACACCACATGGACGAGCAATTGAGCAAACGACACGGGATGGCCACCGCTGCGCTCGGTCTTTTGTGCACGCCTCTTAAACGGTTATTCAGTTATTTAGGGTTTCACTGTCGTCGTTTAAAAAGCACTGCTTTCAAGTCGAATAGCTAGAGTTTTGTGTAGAGAATACAAACGAAGACACAGCAAAACGTGGACTAAACGCTCTAAAAGGCATTAGATCTAACAAATAACCGGAAAGAATATAGATAATTTATTGGCACCCATCTCCGCCAAATGGCTGGCTTCAGGAATTGATGATGATGATAATGATGATGAATATTATTATGATTATTATTATTATTAATTAATTAATTAATTTATTATTATTATTATTGTTGTTGTTGTTGTCACTATTATTATAATTGTTGTTGTTGTTGTCACTATTATTATTATTATTATTATTATTATTATTATTAAGTGCTGATGATAATGATGATGCTGATTTGGTACCTGAGCACTGGCGCTTCCTAAAATCTCTTCTGTAAAATGAATAATGTATCCGTGTTACTGACTGATCGTATATTAAACTAAGGTGAGGTGTTACTCTGTGGTTAGCGCCCTTGGTCTGTGACCTAACGGTTGCAGGTTAAAGCCTGTTGAATGAAGTAAGGTCGAGATTAGCTTGGTATCGTAATTGGTTTTAAGTGGTTTTGACAATAAATTCATCGAAAACTTCGTATGTTCAACGGTCTCGATAACTTTAACTTATTGTAAGGTAAGGTAACGTTTGGAATGCCTGATGAGCGTCTTCTGAAGAAGCGCTATATGAATCTTTTATTACAATTACAATTAGGGCAAATCAGGGCAAGGCGAGGCTGTCTTTCAACCGATCCTTGGATTGAGAGATCTTGCTATAAGCATTTACAAGTAATATGCATAATTAGGCCTATTGTTAGGCATGTTAACTTATAATGTACATTTATCAATAAATGTGTTAATTGTTAATTCATATCATTCACTGGATACGTTATAAGCGATACGACGGTCCATAAGTAATTAGGTCATTGTTAATACAGTATTCAATAGTAAAAATCTGAGTGTTCTGTTGTGTGCATTTGTGTTCAGAAACCCGATGACCAATCTCAAGACTCCAGCCGCCATTCCTCGCTATGTTCCGAGCTCAACTTCACCAACGACGAAGTTCCCTCTACTCCTCCACCGACGCTGCCACCTGCCAACGTCCTCCCCTCCGCTGCCGACCCATCAAAGCCCCGCCAGCATCCTCATCAGTCTGCCGTTCCAGTTACCACAAATGTCTCCAGTTCGGACTCCGACTGGAGCGCAATCGATATGGGAGATTACGAGAATCGAATCAGACCGTCGAGTGCCTTCTGGAGGAAGCAGGACGGACTGTCGCTCGCCGAAAAGATCATCTTCTACAGAAACTGGAAATACCGAGTAAGCCAGGATTGAAGACTTAAAAATCATTTGCAATCGGGTATAAGTTGAGGTGCAAAAAGATGGTTTAACTAACACTTTAATCAGGCTAACCACCTTACAAGGCAGCATTATCTAATAGACGACTCAAAATTATTTGCACTCGGATGTAAGTAGAGACAATTCGGTTGCTTTAACTAACATATCAAGATAGGGCTAACCGCCTAACTAGTACTGAGTGGACTCCGTGTATCGACACTGGACAGGTTGTTTAGAGCACTTGTCTCTGCCACAAAGCAGTATAATTCAGATGGTACTGTCGTAAGCTGGGAAGTATACGGCACATGCTGTGATCCACTGGTCTCATGGAATTCGTTCGCTGCCGATTAACCATACCTTAACTTACTCTTCAATTCCTTTATTTTCTTCCCCGTTCTTCCTTTATTCCCATGATGTCCTTGCTTCATGTTATACCTCTCTCAGTGCCTTTGGAGAAGTCAAACCACAGACCTTGCACAGTGACAGAGCTACCTACACTGCTACTATGCACAAAATATATAAGCTAAATGTATCCAAATTAAAGTGTTCAATGCTACTGATTTCAGGAGAACACAGTTTGAATCCCTCAATTTGACCAGAGTTACCTACGGTTAAATAGCTCTAAGTTAGCCGAATTAAAATTTATTGGCTTAAAATTAACAGAATTCGTTTGGTGTTTGTTTTCTCTCAGAATTTACCAAAACGAGATGAAAGACACGAGGTAAGACACCAGGCAGCCACTGGTGCTTCTTCCAACTATTTGAACACTGTTTATTCATTGATCAAGGTTCTAAATGAACCTTAGCACCATTTACGAAAACGTTGGGAGCGCTAATATCAGTTAGTTCAAAGGCGCCATATTAAATGCCTATAGAAACAAATAATTAGCTAAGACATGGGAAATCTTACAACACAATAATTTACAATACAATACAATTCAGTACAGTATAATACCTCATCATCGACGCTATGTGCTTCAGGAACTCTGAACCTGCTGTCATCTTTCAACTCTAGTCGGTAGGGCTCTCTCTCTCTCTGTGTGTGTGTGTATGTGTGTGTGTGTGTGTGTGTGCATGAGCTTGCAACTGTTGACTCTCCTGGTTATCTGAGCAATGTTTGCTAATGGACGAATGTTCTATTCTTCAATAGCTAAAGTTTAAGCAGCAGCTGCTTCAACAACAGCAACATTTTCATCAGCAACAGCTTCACTAAAAATAGCTTTAGCAGCACAAGTTTAAGAAGAAGAAGAAGAAGAAGAAGAAGCTTAAGAGGCAACAGTTTTAGCAACAACAGCTACAGCAACAAGAGCTAAAACAACCATAATATCAAAGACAACACCTTTAGTAACGACAATGGCTACGGCATCTCATAGAATCGATAGATAAATCAATGATTACTGCGACTAAAACCCAGCCGAAGTTAAACGCTTTGTCCCGTGGAAGCTTTGTTTAAAGGACAATTAAACAAAACCCACCAGTCGAGTGCTTCTTTGTAAAGGCAGCTGATGATTGTAAAAACCGTTCAACGACTAATTAATTTATGCATAAAGTGTTCGACAGTCACCACAGCAACTGTCTCAATGGCGGCGTTCAATATATAGGACACATTTATCAATGTGTTTCATTGCTTCTATAATTAGCAATTAAGGTGATTAAAGGTAAGGTAAGGTAAGATAAGGGGTTACTGAGGCAAAGTATGTTACCTTATATTACCTTACCTAATCTTACCTTACCTTACCTTACCTACTCTTACCTTGCCTTGCCTTACCTTACCTACCCTTACCTTGCCTTACCTACCCTTACCTTGTCTTGCCTTACATTACCTACCCTTACCTTGCCTTAACATACTTTACCTTATCTCACCTGTCGTTTCGCATCTGTTGCAACAGATGGACGTGCATGAAGTGGAGTCGACGTTGATCGATTACCATCGGACGAAGTCCACCGGTCGTTCGGCTCAGTCGGCGGCCGTCCTTCGCCGCCGCAACAGCCTCGGCGAGGAGCGCCAGAGACCTGTCACCGTCATTCCGAAGGTGACCGAACGGGTGCCCGTCACCTTCCCGGCGATCGACAACCTGCGACAGGTGGTGGTGACGTCATCGCACGGCGTGACGTCATCGCATAACGAGGAGGAGGAGAGGTTGCCATCGATTGAGAAGAATCAGTATGTGGCGCAAAGGAGCCCCTCGCAGAGATCAGTAAAGGTCAGGGAGAGCAACGAGCTGAGGGAGTACGACACAATTAACCGGAGAACAACGGAAGCGATAACAGAGACGCAAATCGATTCCGTTGTCCAGACGAATAAGGTTGTCGTTTTCAGAGATAACCACGTCGAGAAGTTCGTTGTCGACACAAGGTCGAAAACGGTATCGCCCAAGGTCAAGGAACAGCCGAGGAAGTTTCTGACGACGCCACCTGCAGCTGTGCAGAAAGATGAAGTGGAAAAGGCGATCAGGAAAGAATCGAAACAAGAGACGAGCCAGGAAGTGAAAAAAGAAGAAAAGAAATTGAAAGATAAGAATGAAAACAAAGAAGCAAAAGAAGAAAAGAAATCTGAAGAAAGAGTAACAAAGACATCTGAGAAAAAGGAAGTAACAAACTCAGAAGACAAGGGTCAATCAACCAACGAGAAAACCTCGGAGAAAACCCCAACCCCGCCTCCGAAGAAACCCACCGGGGGCAAACCAACTGTTCATGAAGACACCAAAGAAACCAAACTCACTCCTCCTGAACCTGAACCCCCAAGCGAAGACAACCCTACTGGACCCGTCAAAGACAAATCGCCACCTCCCGAAGAACCCTCAAAACCCGAAGAAGAACCAGCCGCCGAGGATAAGGAAACACCTTCCAAACGATCCTCGAAGAAGCGGGCTAGAGCCCCGAAGGAGCCTAACCAACGAGCGCCTCGTCCGAATGGTCAGCCTGACCGCCTGATTAGGAAGCTGGACAAACGAGTGGAGAAAGATCTTCGAGTCCTCCAGGGTCAAACGAACGAAGAAGCGGATGACGATGACGATACCGACGTAGATGAAGATACGATGAACGACATCTTACACGGAGAAAGGAGCAAAGCGCTCGATGAGTTCCTTCAGTCATAGCACGTTCGTCCAGTAAACGCATGGATATCTTCATGTGGCCAGAATGCTCATAGGCACAGCTGTCTGTACAGACCACAAGCTCTATGTCATACGGCTAGAGGCTTCTCTTATGTTACCCTTATGGTAAGGTAAATCTCCCCAGAACCCGAGTTGAAACTGTTGTTTCGTGCCTTCAAGTGGTTGGGTACCTCTGGAGTTGCATGTCCTTCTGACCAGGGACTCTACATGTACCTTTTCGTCAACACTTGCAAGCTGTTCTCTTTCGCAGAGGCTGGGTTGGCATCGCATCTGAGGAAACGTCTTGAAGCAGCGCTATATGAATGCTCTGAACGAATGAATGAGAGAAGAAAGAAATAAGGAAAATGAATGAATGAATGAATAAATGAATGATCCAGAGTGTAACGACACCTTATGGCAGCTGTGGCGGCTGACATGAACGAACGAACGAAAGGTAAGGTAAGGTAAAGTAAGAGAAGGCAACTGTCTTTGATGGAGGCGTGTAAGAAATTAGCGGTTACCTTACCTAACCTTTATTATCAGACATACTGAATCCATGGGCGTTCTGGTCGGGAAAGTGTCGGTAAGGGGTTAGCAGAGATTAATTACTTAAGAGCTAGAACAATTTCAAGTAAATGTGCTTCGTTCATTGTATGACTAAGTTTGATGCTCGTTTGCTATCCACTTGTATCTTTTCATGGAATTTATTGGCTGCTAATCATACAAATACGTCTTTCTTCCATCAACGCTTATCTATGGCCATCCAACACTTCAATTCAATCACTTTTTGCAGCACTTTCTCCACCAATTAAACGTCAGCGAAGATTAGCCATTCCGCAACTGCATTCCTAATTTTTTAATCCTTAGGGATCTTACATATATTATATATATCTGGAAAACTTGTCGTTGTTGCTAATTATCATTATAAGTTCCTGTTGTTAGGGTTCTACAGCTGTTAGTGACTAATTTATTAGTAATTGGATTACTATCTGATTAATTTTTACTGCTTAGTTTTTTCCAGTGTTTCTAATCCTGTAACAGTTCTGTCTCGATGTGTCATCAATTGTGCCTTTCTCTTTGTCTATATGCCTCTGTCTGACTGTATGTTCCTTTGCAAATTATAATTTATAAACCCAAATTTTGTCTTTACACATTGTCTAGTCTTTACCGATTGCATGTTTTCTCTCAAGGACTCATGTATGTGTGCTTGTTTGTGTGTACAGACCTACATGTATGTATCTAAACACTTAATATAGCGTCTTTTCAGCATCTCTAAAAAGCGCTCGCTAGCCTAAGGGGTGTTAAAATTAGAGAGAATAGCAAGTTCGTTTGTAAACAGATGATGCTTAGATGACTGAAAAAACCGCTGGAGGGCTCTCGCACACACATAGAGTCCAACCGACGGTTGACTCCATCTTCATGTGTACTTCGATGGGCTTTCTCCCAAAAGCTGTTTCACTCTCTCCCAACAGCTGGTTTCCCATCTCTACACCCTCGGTTTTCAGCTGTCATCAGAAGGGAATTGATGTTTCAATCTGTGTCGGCTTTAACCATTGTGCACGCAACTATGATTGTATTGGTAACGGGAGAAGTTTAGGCCAAAGCAGAAGCAAGAACTTGAAGTTTGTAAACCTGTTACTAATGATAGCATTTAGTCTTTTGTTTTAGAGCTGCATTCCTTTGGTTCTATGCTCAATGTGTTATTTAACCATTCTTAGAAGTTGCTTGTCTTCTAAACTTCTTGATTAGGAGTTTTCAGACAATGAGAATCTAATCCATTGACTTCTTTAACGCCATTATACAAATGCAATCATCAATCCGTAAATCCGATAAAGTTATCCCTAATCTTATGCAATCAAATGACTTTTATAGCGCCATTATAGATATGCACAAGACATCAGTCGATGGTCGCTTCAAGGGAAACCTTAGTCGAAAATCGTAATCTGTTGCAGAAGTCCATTCAAAGTCTAATATTTGTACCTTGTTGCGTTAACAACGTTAACGAATTCTAAATAACAGCGTTAACAAATTACACCTACCTGTCCTCTTGATAATCTATCAAACAATTGATTAATCTATGTGTAGAGAATGTGATATATCGAATTATTGGTAAGATCGATAAGAATTGTGGTGATAAGGTTAAACTTTAGAGATAACCGAACTCGTGTATAGTTGAATGTCTTAACCATAGGAATGGAAACTTGTATTCTCTATCACTATGATAAAATGTAGAATCTTCGCTTCCTCAGTAATATCGTATTCATAATTAAACGAGTTGCGTGGCTGTAACGATAACTAATGTCAGTGCGTTGCTTGATGTTTGGCAAGATATCGATTAAGTATCCGTTGAAAAATTAACCGCATGGCTGTCTAGAGCTCACTAAAAATCAACTGTACAACTGATTTTATTAATTATTATTATTAGCATCATTATTGTTAATGTTCATCATCATCATTCATTCATTCATTAAATCAATCAATGAAATGAATAAATAATTCAGATATGAACGAACGAATGAGTAAATGAAGGAAGGAAGATATGAATCAATGAGTGAATGATTGAAGTAAGGAAGAAATTAATGAAAAGTTAATGAAAGAAAATGAATGAACGAGCGAGTGATTTAATGAAGGAGTAAGTTAACGAATGAGTGAGTGATTGAATGAATGAATGAATAAATAAATAAATAAATGAAAGCAATGTACACCACGATTCCACTATTCCTGTATCATACTGAAACGGAACATTGACGCAGAAACTGAACATAGTGAAGAGCTCTACAATCGATTGGTGTGAAGTGTCGATTTGATAAATTCATTTCGCATCTCATACGCGACCATATGTTATCCTTTTAAGTACTTCGCGTGGGAAGGCGTACGCTCTTAGGATTCTTATCTGATGACAGCAGATAATCATGTGGTTAGTAGAAAAACATCGTGGAAATTAAATGTCTAGTGTCAAAACACATTCAGTCGCGTTTCAGAAAGTCTCCGTTGTTATATAGAGCTTGGTTTTGTCTGAGAGATTCCTAAATTCTCGTACATACGTCATACACATATACGTACATACTATCATACAATTTTATCCAATTATCCAACTATGAAAGACCATGCAGTTATTTGGCTGCAGGCCACAGCATTATAACGCTATTAACAGTTAGCCCAGCGAATTTCTCTTAAATACCTCTCCACATTAGTGTCTTGAAGTCAGTAGAAATGACTTTTTAAAGGGATCACAGTAATTGTGCGCTGACGCCAGATAATTCATTACAGTTAGCGCTTGTGGCTCACTAGTTTCTAGTAGACTGCAGACATGACGTAAGCAAATGCCGAGAAATGAACCTAGAAATGATGTCTTTCGTCCAAATGAAATTATGTTCTTTTCGAAGTGGATCACCCGTGATCCGCTTTTTCTCAATCTTCGCAACCCCCGGCGCTGTACCTTCACCCCATCAACTCCAAGGGGGTAATATTCACCCGTCTTCTTCAGTCGCCTTAGATCGACTTTTCCTGTGCCTTCCATCGTTAGCAGACGCTCTTAGCGAGATGCTACCGCTCGGTTTCTATGGCGACAGGCTCAGCAGCAGCCTCGGATAAGGAGGGGCGGGAATCGTTAGTAGCAGGACGGAGCGGTTTTTATATCGTTTGCGGTCAGAGCGAAGCTCCTGTCGCCTGATAGTGGGCGGTAAAGCGGCCGAATAAATGGAAGTTTGGGTCGGAATTGAACGAGATGTCTGTCCGCGTTTAGTCGGCGTCTGAACTGCGCGATCGAGGGAACATCTCGGCGCTTCTTCTGCCACTCACGAAGCTTCGACTTCTGCGTTTTGGTTCGATCTGGGCGATTCCGTAACAAGAGACAAGTGAGCGTTTGGTTTCTTTAATTTTGATTTATTTTCATTGCCTCTCTTATAAATTTGTAAGAATTAAATATGTTTTTATATTTGTTATTTTATCGGTGTGAAAGGTATGGTAAGGCCGAAGTCAACGGCCCTGGCAGCCACAAGATATCGTTAAATGCTCGGCACCTTTAGTAAATCACATCAGTGGGCTTCTTTCGTATAAAGATATGAGAAAAATTGACTTGGATTGTAAGGTAGATTTTTTCGTCAATGATCTGCCATTTGGCTTAACATGCCAGCGTGACAATAATTTGTGAATTATACTACACAGTGCTCTGTATAGCAATATAGATTGGAGGTACAGTTGGCCAACAGGAAACATTGTGAACAACAAACATAGTTGAATAACTGCAATTTTGAGTGTAATGTAGGCTCAGTATGTGAATCCTGGTGAATCCAAGCACTAAATTTAGCGCCTTACAACTGCGTAACTCTTAGAAGGGGTACTCATAAACGAGAACAACTTATAAGTACCACTTAGAAGAGTTAGATATATGGCGCTCTTTGTAAACAAATTATGCTAAGGTAACTGGCAAAGTCACCACTGGCCCAATCAAAGGAGTAGCGTTGTGCTAGCGTGGAAAGCGATTGTGATGACATGATACCTTATACCTCCAGCATCGACGATTTGGAAACTGCCTAATAATAACTGTAGTCTGCTTAAGCACTGTGGTCTGCCAAATTATTGTCGTCTGTTTAAGAACTGTCGTCTGCTTAAGCACTGTGGTCTGCCAAATTATTGTCGTCTGCTTAAGAACTGTAGTCTGCTTAACTGTCATCTGCTTAATAACTGTCGTCTGCAAAATAACTACCGTCTGCTGCAGTTTTAGTCTACTTTTTGTCTTATTTGTCGTCTGCTCTAGCTGTCGTCTGATCTGGTATTTGCCAATTTTATCATGCACTCGGTCCTGTGTCAATAACCTGTTATACCTCTCTCCAGCGGAGTTCCTCTCATAAGCCTTACACTCGCAGTTTTTTTTACAAATCCGCTGCACTCTGCAGCGCGGCCTCGATCTTGTAACAGAGCTAGAAAACTCTCCCACCTCTATTCGCAGCTTTCGTCGCATGGTCTTTTTCTCCTAATGAGCACCGACGTTTAGTGTATGTTAACCGCGACAGCCACTCCCTTTGGCCGTGGACTTGCACTGCCGGCGATATAGAGAAATTTATGACTGATCCGATGAGGAGATGGACCTCAGGGATCTTGATCTCTTTACGCGCCTACGGCTTCTCGCGGGCGACGAGGCTGCGTGGTTCACACCGATGAAATATTGACGCAGAGGTCTCCTCCTGGTTGCACGGATTTCGTCGGCCGGGTCCCCCACTATGTCTGTCGACTCTATATTGGTACAGATGGGCGGTTTCTGTAACTTATTTATGACTCACATTAGAGAAGCAGCCAAAGTAGTCGGAACGAAACTTTTCTGGACGTGTAGTAGTCGCCTTTTATTCGATCATTTATGTAGCGCCTTTGTGTGGGTTCTGACAAAGCCGAGTCTTCACTCTGACCAAATGACATCCGCACATATCCTAAAATGACTACGGCGCATGCGTAGACCGTAGTGTGCTTACGATATGTATTTTCAATGGGAGAAAGTGTCAGAAAACACCTATGGACGGAAATAAAATGTATGAGGAGAATGTATCTTCCGTGGGCATTAGTCAGAAGGGAAAGATCTATGGAGAAGAGCTAGCATGTATCTGCGGTGGGAGGGAATCTGGACTTCACTCACTGATTGTGGTGCCCTCTATATATAGGGCGCAATTCGACTCGAGTTATTGTTACCTTATCGGAGGCGAAAATGCCGTGAAAGTCTGTATTTGTCCACTTCTTGAACTCGTTACTTCCGATGTCTCTCAAGTCATACATATACATCTTGTTGTAACTGAGCTGGTTAGGACAAGATATATATTTATATATGTATATATGCATATAAGTAAGCTTGCGTGTATGTATGTATGCATGTAAGTATATATGCATGTATGTGTGTGTTTTAATGTGTGCACGTGTGCATGCATGTATGTGTGTATAAGTATGTATGTATAGTTGATTGTATACATACGCATGAAGTGTGAAGAAACTTAATGTATCGCCTTTAGATACCGCTGATATTTTTATGTGAAAATATATTTTCTATCATAGTAATACTAATAACAAAATAATATACTACTAAATAAATATACTAATATATAATCATACATGTATAGTTGTAAACTTACATTCTGTTATGCATATATACATACCGTTTCTTTGCTACATTAAATAACTTCAACTTCATGTTGGGAATATTAAGGACCACATCTAGAGGGAATGAGAAGGCTCTGTAGAGAATAGCTTGACGATGTGGAAGACATATGCCAAGCAAATGTACACAGCTTGACATTGGCAGAGCACGAGAGAGAAGTTTGGAAGAATCTGATTAAAAGCGCAGTAAGACGGACAGTCGATGGACTTTTAGCTTAAAAGGCATCTTGACGACGATTACGACGATGTAGATCACTTTTCTATGCATGTGTGTCTAGACATTTAATGTAGCGCCTTTTAAGTAGCTCACAGCAAAAATGCTGCCTACGTGGTGTTGAAGTTCATTACGAACAGAAAGTTCATTCGATAGTGATAAAGATAGCTGACCTGATCTGACCTAAATTGACCGTAACCTATACTACATTTCTCGAATGCTTTATGTTCGACCATTCCTCCAAATTTGTTCTATATTATAATCGTTTCTCTATTTGCCCTGCTCCCTCCAGTGTGTATCGTCGGTGCTCAGTGACATGCCAAGTTCGGTCCTGTAGCGTCTACGTCTGCAAGGTAATCGAATGCAGTTCTATTTGTCCCAAGGGCGAAAATTTCGTACGTTTTAAATAATTGAAGTATACGAATAGCTGGGCTACCCACTAATCGCATCATTTCCAAGGGAAACGACCGTATCATTGAGGCACATTCGACTAATAAAAAGGGTTGCATGACTGTATCACGATGTAATAAAGTCGCACATCTGAAGCGCCTTCTTCCACGTTAGCCTGTTTAATCGGTTGCGAGATAATGTTCGGGTGTCATGGATTGATATGTGGGCACCTTGAACAAAAGCGTAAGGTTCTGCTACTGCGTTTTATTGAGCGATCTGGAGCTGTTGAATCCTCTAAGAATACGCCTCCGTAATCGACACTCGATTCATAATGAGATCAGTTTCCATTTTGAATAAGTTTTATTTGAGAAAAAGCCTATTTGAGGCAAAATCTTTTTTAATACAGGTCTTTTGATACGACTTCCGTTTGAGAGAAAATGTAACTGAGAGAAGTTCTACTTGAGAGAAATTCTCTTTGAGGCAAATTCTATTCTAGTCAAAGTCTGATCGAGACAAAGTCCATTCAAGGTCCATTTGAGGCGAATTCCGTCTGAGATAAGTTTTAAAAAGCGACAAAAGCTAACAGAAGCACGACAATTGATTTTGGTTTCACTACGTCTTGGAAGAGTCACGCAACGACTAAAACAACACCCTAAAGCACAACAATTGATACCGGACTATTAGTCCATGTGTATATATATATGTATGGGTGTGTATGCATGTATGTTTATAAGCATGGACGTATGTATGTATGCATGGACGCATGGACGTATATGGATGTATGTGTATGTACTGCATGTATGTACTGTATGTATGTGTGTACTGTATGTATGTATCTGAACATTTATGCAGCGCCTTTTGGAATCCTATATCTATCTGTTTTATATTTAGCGTCAAAATTCGATGGAGCTGTCACAGCCCGAATGAGACTCTGACAATATCCATTGTCGTCTGGTATTTGTGATTGCATTTAGGGAAGCGATGATATTGTCTCAGTTCGTGTTCTTGTCAAACAGTCGTGCCACTGAGCTGTTTTCAGATGACGTAGATGCTCAGCAGACTCTCGCGTTTCTGGCTTTTCTTGTTCTTTCTTCTGACACTTACACCAGCAAACAGCAGAGGCTTCAGTTGTCTGGTAGTAAAGAACAGTTAATGTGGTCTACGCTCTTAAAGAACTAATATCAGAAAATAGCACAGAAAAATATAGCCAGAACGCTTTGTACCGTAACGATGGAAGTTCAATATTGTCTAGTGTCAGACAGTTTCGTTTAACTACCACAAAAGGTGGTTACAACTGTACATAATGTCTGTGTGTAGCCTAAAAAGAGTGTTTTATTACAGATATTATTTATTTCAGCTGTAGTGTCTGTCGTCTTCAAGCAATGTTTTCGATATTCATATCAATTGTGACTTATTTAAGAGATTTGAATCTCGGGCTAGCACGGTCCGTATACAGGGGGACCTTAAATGGCATGCATCCATACAAACGGGCAGCGGTGTTGAAGGATCTCGCCCAACCAGTTCATTGAAAATTCGGCAGGGTCAAGACCACGTGGGCGCTTTAGAAAACCGGGTACATTTACATTTACTAATTATTGGCAGTCATACTTATAGAGGAACACAGGGTTGAAAGCTGCCAAAACGTCAGTAAACACGGACGTCGAGGAGCGTCTTAATTACACTGGTGTGGGCGAATATCAGACACTGCGTTCTAAGATGATATCCATCAACATGGAATCTTAAAAGCATGCTTTTCTTGTTAAGTTTTAGCCTGACGTCGTTCTGTTGACAATGGCCATTGTCAAAACCCACTAGCGATCGATTCCGAGTCGAGTCTTCACCGAATCGTGACCAATTGGCAGATCAGAAACGAACAGCCTTGCGAGTGATTTCTCCTTGTTTCTTCTCAACCGTTCCGCTTCATTTACCCGTCAAGCTTGACCTGTCAGAGCCAAAATGAGATTAACTTTTACTCTTGTCGCTGCTGTCATGCTCATGCGTGTCATGATTGGAGAAATGGCTCCAAGTTTCGGTGAAGATTCAGCGAACCGTGACGAAGCGTTCTCAGCCGATGACATTCTTGGAGATTCATTGCCAGAGGGCGCTGTTGCTCAAGACAACCGGGAGAGCGAAGAGGTGCCAGAACGCATTATTGGCATTGGCTTCTTAGAAGCAAATCCGACAATCGAGAAGAGAAGCCAAGCGATATGGGAAAGCCCCTGGGTTGAAGGTTACCCCCCGAACCGCAGGGCGTTTAGTCCGTGGGGTGGTAAGAGGCACTTCAATCCGTGGGGCGGAAAAAGATTCAAGGCCATCTACTTGGAGAGGAAGGCGGAATCCATCCTTGACAAGAGACCGGGATTTCAGCCGTGGGGTGGGAAACGAGCCGTCCAGCTGGAAGAGCATGGAAACGACGCCACGGAAAAGAGAGCGTTCAGTCCCTGGGGTGGAAAACGGTCACCATCACGTGATCAGAAGAACGCCGTCGAAAACAACGTTCGTCAGAGACTCAACAAGAACAAAAAGCTCTTCATCGTGAAACCATGACAACCGCTTTAGCCGAGATCATACGAAAGCCGAATGGTACGTACTGCAACCAATGCGATTTACATTTAAGCTTGACGATCTGCCTTTTGACTCACCGTTTACTGTCTGGTAGACGTTCTGTCATTCTAATGTAATGTCAAAATGATTTTATGTAAAGTAGCGTAATAAAACTGAACACATCTATAGTACCTTAATTGATACGTCTAGAAGATGCTCATATTCCTTGTCTGCCTGCCTGCCTGTCTACAATCGAATTAAGTATTCTTTGAAAATTGTGTCACATATTCTATTATTATATATTATATTACAGTATAATAATAAGAGTAACAGTAACGATAAATAATAATAATAATAACAAAAACAACAATAATAATAAAAATAATGATGATGATGATTATGCTGATGACAACGATGAGAATTGTTATTAATAATAAGAAGAAAAAGAACAGTAAAAATAATACTGTTCTTTCTTCTTCTTCTTCTTCTTCTTTTTTCTTCTTCTTCTTCTTCTTCTTATTATTATTATCATCATCACCATTTTTGTTATTGTTGTTGTTATCGTCATTGTCGTCATAGTCATTGTTTGTATTGCAATTCTTTTCCGCATGACGAGTCAAAAAACGGAGAAAATATCAGATATCGTCGACGGTATTACAATATTTTTTTCGCAGTTACTAGCCGACATACTTGTTCATTTGATGTAGCGGCCATTTGTTTTCGAGTTGGTCTATTTCAACCACTCACACTCTAAGCACATTCTAATTCCTGATTACAAATTACCTCGCCACCTCAGAAAACCAGTTATTTCCGCGAAACATACAAGTCGAAAGTTGTATCTGTTCTCTGGTGCCGCTCGTTGTCTGCGCCTGGAGCTGTCAGGAAAATTACAAGCCATATACGTGGTGAAATGAATAGGGATACAAACCTGCCAGGCTCTAAATAGGACTGGCTTAATTAGGAAAAGAAATGAGGTGTGGGGAAGAAAGGAAAGATGAATGGGCGACAGACTATGGGGTGTTCTAAGACGGTAAGTCTCTCCTCGTCCTCCCCACTTTCCGGGCATATTATGAGTGACATCTTGTGAGAATGTCGATTAAGCGTCATGACTTGTGTGTTCCGGAATCGCAGCTGACGGTCGAGTGCAAAAATTGGAGCAAAAATTGGCTCAGTTTGCGAGGCTCAGCGAACACTGTCTGCCGATGGTCAGTCAGCTCTAAATGTCTTTGTCTTCGATGACGTGTGAATAGGACCGAGAGAGAAAGAGAAGACCTACGGACAATAGCGGAATATATGGAGAAAATGTATTTTCAATGGGAGACAGTGTCAGAAAATACCTATGGACGGAAATAAAATGTATGAGGAGAATGTATCTTCCGTGGGCATTAGTCAGAAGGGAAAGACCTGTGGAGAAGAGCTAACATGTATCTGCGGTGGGAGGGAATCTGGACTAGTTGGGGGAAGCCTAAGAAAAGGAGCAAAATGTGTGGCTCTATTGTATCGTCAGTGGGAATGATGTATTTACAAAATCATCGAAGCAATTACATAGCATCTTTCGTGAACCGCTTTCCTACTGAACTAAACAGGTGCGACTTCGGTGAGCAGAACACGTACCGACATACAGGCCTACCGCTTGACACCAGTGTTTAATCGTGCATGAAAAGTATGTCATTTGTTTCCACTGGCACACCAAAACAATCGGGCTTCAGGAACTCTGAACATGCTGTCATATTTCGACTCTAGTTGAGAATCTGTTGGAGAGCATTGGGTGTGTGCGCATATTTGCCACTAGTGACTATTAAGAGATCATAGAAGACTCGTCTTAATTAAGACAAGCTAAACATGTTTCTTGAGCAATTTGTGACTGCGATATGACGTTTATAAAAGAAAACTATGAGAAAAAGAGAAGTGTAAGACGGATGATCAATTAAACGTGTCAGCTACTGTTGCGCGCGGCACCCGACAAAGCGAGCGACAGGCATGAAAGACATGAAGAGGCACCTGTTCATCTTGCCGCCACAGATTGCGTCTTATATGCAAGAAGGTCTGCTGACGAATTGCGACGAAAACCACAGATTCTTTCCTGATTAACTGCATTAGCTTTGCTCGGATCTCGTTCAATCACACTTGACACCAAAACAATCATAAAACAATGAAACACGATATCCACCGCAATCGAAACACAACGTGAAAACGTAATGAAGAAAATTACAGCGTTAGATGTCGCTAGATGCAATGTTCCTGTCCTGCTTAAGTAAGCACTTTCATGAATTATTCGTAAAAAGCTACAGTAAGAAGAGTAGTGGTGCAGCAGCAAGAACTAGTGATTCAGGAAATACTTCTGGTACAGCTACTACAGCTAGTGGTACATCTAGTATTAGTGATACATATAGTTCTTGTAGTATAGCAAGTATTAGTGGCACAAGGCGTATTAGTGATACAGCTACATTTGGACTACTATTGGTGCAGCTAGTCGGAGTGGTACAGCCAGTACTAGACCACTACTGGTACAGCTAATACTAGTGGTACAGCTAGTACGAGTGGTACTGTACTAATGATACACCTAGTACTAGTTGTATGTCTAACAATAGTTCTACAGCTAATATTAGTTCGACGGTAAGTATAGTGATAAAGCAAGTACTAGAAATACAGTTAATACTAATGGTAAGGCTAGTAATAGTTTCCTAGATCCCGGTGCTCTTATCGACCAGAATAAATGCCATGTACAGTTATACGAAGATGAATTGATGGATGTATGAGCCGAAGATGTGAATCCAGAAGCAACAGCAGAGTCGCCCAGTATTCTTTAGTGCAGTTTTATTACATTACTTTGAATAACATTATTTTACATTATTTACACCGCGGTAACTGGGTTCATTTTCAAGACTTTTGGCAATTTGCCTCTGCCGCAAAGACGGAGGAGTTGATGCCTACGTTAGCTGGCAACTTCTGGCAAGAATAAGTGGCCAGTCCTGCGATGCATTGGCCAAGTACCCAAGACTTCAGTTACAGGAAGTGCAGCGCCTCGCAATAAATCGCCATATCATCTAGTGTGTAAAATTTGCGCTATATGAATAATTCTACGAGCTAAACTCTGTGTTATGAAAAGAGAACTCGGTAGACAATGCATCATTCATTCTTCTAGGCCGATAAACTACCTATAATAAGCCCAACAATGTCATCAATCCTAACTATTATCTCTGTTATATAAGTCCGTTTATTCGTTGTAACTGTAAACAGGCTTGATTTGAGCAAACTATATGTCTATGGAGCTTAAATGCAAAGGTCAACGGCAGCGTATAGAATAGGACCGGGTCAATAAAGAGACTATTAGCTGCCTTAGTGTTTATCTCGCTGCTAATTTGCGGCTCGCCATGTCATCCAAATAAATCTCAATTGAGACGAATCCGCGACTAATGCGTTCGCCTACGTTTGAACCGGGTTAAAAGGCAACTGATGTTGCCAATGAGGATTGTTTGCGTAGTACGCATAACCGGAAATGGCAATTAATATCTCGGGCATGCGCATGGCGCCCCATTACTTTTAGCAAAGTGCGCGCGCCAATCAAGGCCCGTTTTCATTCCATCTCTCTCTGTGTGCATGTGGGTGTGTAGGTCTATGTATGTATGCATGTATGTAAGTGTGTATTTCTTTATGTATTTAAGTTTAAATAACACCACATAAACACCATCCGCCGTTGTCGTCTGCCTGTCTACCTGCCTGACTCCTGGATCTTGACCTGGAACCGAACCCATTCTGACTATCGATTTTGTTTTGACTGAGCGCCTGTGAATAAGTTGGTTCCCGCGATTTGGCTTTTGTTGGGCGCTGTAGAAATCTCGAGCTTACGATTACGATATAAATTTATGAATATGTGTGTAGCCTACGTATGCATAGACATATGTATACACTTAAGTATGTATTTTTATGTATATATATGTATGCATGCATGCATGCATGTGTATATGTATATGCATGTATGATACAAAGCAAGCATTCGACTCTGTTGATGCCATTCGGCAAGTGAACCTTCCACGACAGCAATTAGAACCGTCAACCGAGGCATTGACTGCTTCTAAAGGAAGTTCCTAAGTTGAGGCGAAAGCTTAGGGTGTTTGAAGACGGCGAATGACGCAACTTTACATTATCTAGCGCCTTTCATCCACCTCGAAATCAAAAGGCGCTTTCCAGTGCAATGACATTGATGGAAAAGCAAAATGCAATTAGGCTAATCGCATGATGTGTGCATGGTACACAGTAATGTAAGGCAGGTTTTTTCTCTTTCAAACTCAAAGAGAGAGAAAAGGAGAGAGACACATAGACAGACAAGAAGACAGAGAAACTAACACAGACAAGGATAAAGCTGGGACAGAGCGACAAAGACAGTCAGAAGCGACAGAGAAGCAGAGATTGACAGACAAAGACAGAGAGCCAGCCAGAGAAAAAGACATAACAGAATACCGAGTAAGAGACAGAGAAAAAACAGATATAGAGGCAGTAAGAGAGAGAGAGAGAGAGAGAGAGAGAGAGAGAGAGAAGGACATTTCGACAGAAAAAGGCAGAGAGACAAAAGAAAGAAACAGAGGCAGAAAGTGACAGACAGAAAGACAGAGACGCAGACAGAAAGTGAGAGAGACGGAATCAGAGATATATAGATACAGAAAGAAGAAATATGAGAAAAACAGACAGAACAGAAAACTGAGACAGAGATATACAGAGACTTTGAACATTACGATAACGGCGCTATAGAAGTTTCCAGACTAGATTAGATTAGATCAGAGACAGAGTTGTAGAGCCAGCAAAAAGACACCGAGAAGTACGCAGCTAAGGAGGGACAACACAAACGAGTTCTGAAAACACACAGAAACTGTATGCTGTGCTCTATAGTAATATATGCTCCCTACTCTATAATCCATTGGGGCATCGCTAAGAAGCTGACGGTTCGCCTAAGGCTAAAAGGAGCAATATGAGCTTAAGCATTTCTCCTATAATCAATTCAGTAATATATATATATATATATATATATATATATATATATATATATATATATATATATATATATATATATATATATATATATATATATATATATATATATATATATATATATATATATATATATATATATATATATATATATAATATATATATATATATATAGTCATGGTCAGCTATATATTTATGTATGTGCATATGTATATAATATGTGCAGATGTATAAATGCATGTGTATATGTATATATGCCAATACATGGCACTCACGCCCCTGTGGTGTAAAGCCATGATCAGCCTTTACATTAATACTTAATTCCACGCATTATCATATACACTCGGAATTTGTATTTCGTAATACTCAAGTGTCAAGGTATTAAACTATTCGCACTACAGGACGAAGGACTGATAAAAGCTACGCATATGAGTCGAGTAGCTCAGCTCAGCGTAATATTGATCCACCCTTGTGCGTTATTATTACGACGGTATGGAAATAATTAGAATACATCAGACTAGACTATACTAGATTAGGTTAGATTAGGCTAGGCTAGGCTAAAGTAGATTGTGTGGTTGGGCACATATGCAGACCAATCTGGGGAAAATTGCTTTATGTACTGTATACATGAAATATATAAATGCATACTCTAACCGAAAGCCCATCAAATATCATACAAACAATCTATGAACAAATATATTAATATATATATATATCTTTGTTTTTACTAGATTATTCTATATATAGACATTTATATGCGCATGTATATGTGTATCCAAATATTATAAATATGTGAATCTTCTTTTTAATACAGACGGAAGTGCATTGCAGTTTTAAGTGTATATAATTACTATATCAATACGGCTTTGTTATTCTGCTAGTATTCAATAAAGTGTATGTGAATACTAAATGATAAACACTTGTAGCAAACTATTCGAAACCATGATTCATTTTGTTCTTTGTTTGCAGGAAAAAACATCAATTCCAGGAACGCTCTTCAGTGGCTTAAAATACCCAGCAGAGGGTGTCTGACATTAATAAAACTCAACACAGGCTATAAATTCAGTTCTCTAAGATATCTATATAAGTAAAGCTACAGCTACAATGATATAGATAACATTATAAAGTCATATATCGAACTATAAAGAGACAATCTGTAAAAAGATATTCTATGAAGTAGATACAGATATGTATATACATGTACATCTGTGGTTATAAATACATGTAGGTCTATACATTTAAATTTGCTGTAATTTTTGGCTTACTAGTGTAACACAACCACAGTCTCCTCATGTCTTTAGGATTTCATAAATTTCCTTATACCTCGGACGGAATTTAATACATATACCGTCTTTAAGAGAATGCAATTCTTCTTCGTGGTATTTATTGAATAATGTCTGTAAAAGAACTTAAAATCTTGAAACCTTGCATCTGCCAAATACTCATAGAGCCTCACAGTGCGACACGGTGGACAAATCACGACAAATCAAAATTTTTAAAGCCAATTGCGCACCAAAATTGTCTTGAAGGAGAATCTTCATTCTAGTAGTTTCCAGTGCTTAGCGACATCGTATGGCTGGCTGTCAAGACATTGACCAGACCCATTTGCACAAACGAGAAATAAATCTTCATCGTTAGTAACGCTTTGAATTTCAATTATTAAGCATATTGTTAAACAATGGATAGTCTTTAAAAGTCTACGTAATTATGGAATAAGTCAAATAAGTACTAAGCCTAGATGTAGCAGTAGGGAAAGTGATATAAACCAAACATCGGTGAACATAAGAATTCACTGGTTTTGCTAGAACAAGCATTAACAGACATCAGATTAATATCAGATGAACATCACTGCAACGATTATATACCACAACTTTTTAAGCATATCTCTAGGTAAAATAATAGGGTACATAGGTATTGGTTTATTTTTTGTGCCCAAAATCCGCCAAAACTTTGCTGGCTAATTTGTGTCATTGCATCTTATATTTCAGTTAGGCCTATCTTAAAACCAAAACAGCGCTACATCTAAAAGTTTATGTATTTTAAAATCAATATCAATTTGTTTGCAAGGTTTCGCCTGGTGCGAACATATCTTGGTTAAGATGCTACTAAAATGGAGAGTTGAATTCTGTTGATCTTTGTAGTAACATGATTGCGTTACTGGTCACTGTACAGAGGACAATGAGCTTTGGCTGAATAACATTTCGTTGTTACAAATTATATTTCTGAGTCATTTTGTAAAGATTCGTTAGTAAGTCTATGAAATTTGAAAATGTTTTTGGCGTCTTGTTCTCTTTAATTAGATTATAATCACTTTCCACCTTAGCATCATGCTGTCTTTCCCGGCTGACCTTTCCCCCGGGATCATGACCTGGCACTGAAACTGACCAAACAACTTGGCTCTTGCTGACTTGACCTGATGTAGCGCCGATGATTAAAGCTGTCAGCCTGATGCATCTTTTGTGTGGCGTTGAGAGATTTCGGAGATTTAAATTTACATCTACATTTACATTTACAATTGGCACAAACTTCAGCAAGGTTTTAGGGAAGCAGCTAGTCGCCAGAGGACTGTCACGAGCCGCCGTGCACAATTTTCAACTTTGCTCTGTTGTATATTTAAGGATTGTAACAACAAGACAGCGTCGTTCCGAAGGAATGTAGTACTAGGTTTCAGTTACAACATTGCGTAAATTCACGCATGCCAGTTGGACGTTTATGTTAATTAGACCCTTATGCTAATTAGGCCCTTATGGTTTGTAGACTTCATTCTGATTTCCATTGCACTTGGCGTATGTCAAGAACTTCAGTATAGTAGTCCCTAAAAATAGCAGCCAATCAAAAAGTCAACGTGTTTTCAAAACATTCAACTCGAGGACCACTCCTCTGAAGGCGATTGTTAACCCAAGATGACCTTACATGCCTACCGATTTTGTTTTGACTGAGCTCCTGTGAATGAGCTGGTTCCAGCGACTTAGTTTTCTTCGGGCCGTATAGAAATCTTGAGGTTACGATTACGATTACAATTGTGGCATTTTTTGAATGGATTAACTTCAAACTCTGCTATAAAACGCATGCATTCTGAACATGTTGGTGCGAAGATCAGTCGGCAAGGAAGAGAACTGGCTACCTGCTCTTGTATGCTGAGGGTAAGAAATTGAAGTCGTTAATACTTCCTACCCATGGCAGCTTCTCAGGATTAGTTTAATGGATCCTCCTCCTCCTTCTTCTTCACATTACCTTACCATATCTTTCTTTCCTTACCTCATAAGTACATATGTATGCATCAATACACTTCATGTAGCGCCATGTAAAACCTCAAACAGTTTTACATGCATAGCTCTCCAGCCGATCTAAGCAAAGGCGTTTTAACGCAGTTTTCAAAGGTGTACTGAACAGAGTCTAACGTTTACCATATTTTAACTTACCTTACCTTAACTAAAAGAAATAAGATTACTGACTTTTCGAATTCTACTGATGAGCAGCTCTTGTAAATTTGTAAGCATTATAACACTTGTATAGCATCTTCCTGTTGGTGCAATTTCCTAGGAAGGTGCTATATGAATGTTTAAGATAGTGATGTCCACTTGTAATAGATTTCCTCTTGTGCTGCGCCTTCTGATTAGGAACATTACAATGCGCCTTTTATATATCCTATCCTGATTCCTCTTCTTCCCATTATCTGTCCTGCGAATCCAATTCTAAGCATAAGCCACCCAGCCGTCTGACTGCCTGCCTTCCTGACTCCTGGATCTTGACCAGAAACCCTTCTTGCCTATCTATTTTGTTTGACTGAGAGCATGTGAATAGGTGATTCCCGCGACTTAGCTTTCGTTGGGCGCTGTAGAAATCTCGAGCTTACGATTACGATTGCGAATTTACCAACGATTGAGAACTGTTCTCTTTCGTTGGGCTGGGAGAACTTCTGTGTTGATATCTTGAAGAGGCGCTAGAATAGAACTAACGAATGAACGAACGAATGAATGAATGTGAATGGGTCAGTAGATAGATGGGTGGATGAAGGGACATGAATGGATGGATATATGAATGAATACATGAATAGATGGATGCATGAGTAACATAAACTGGCTTTCATATAGCGCAATTATTTAGCTAATGATATGCATAAGCAAGGTGTTGACTAAGCCAAGCGTCGAGGTATCGTTTCGGCTGTAAGCAGGCGAGCGCATATATGGCTCAGAATTTGGACTTTACCCCAGATTTTTCCCCATGTGGCTGGCTCGAAAGGTCCAGGCTCGTCTGGGATACAGCCCTGCGGTTTAGCTCGTCGTATAACACCCTATAAATTAGGGTAACCTAGACATGGAGGTCGATGCGATTTAGCCCTTTTCATTTGATGTGTAATGTATGCATCCATATTTATCATTATGTAGCGCCTTTTTAAACTCGCGTATAGGCGCTGAAGCGTGATAGAAGTTATTAATTAATAATGAGCATCTGGTGATGAAATCAAGGAGAAAGTTCGCGCTGCCAATAAAGAGAGCAACTCCATGACAGCCGCACAATCTGACATCAACAGCTGTCATGCAAGAGTCTCCCCTTACCCAAGACAGGCGACCTAGGTCATCGCGCATGTCTCGACATACACGTTGCAGACGTCATCGTTTTAAGCACACGAACAGAAACCTGAAAAAGCCAAGAATACATTTTCAAATGAAGTGTTAATAGCGCTGTAATACATTTCATAGCTCCTTCTCAAGGCAGACTATCATATAGTGAATTTTTATGTCACAATTATATAGCGCCTCTTCAAGCCGAGTTAAGACGCTACCGACTTGACAGAAGAATGCCGCGGACTATTCGCACTACAGGACGAAGGACTCTGATAAAAGCTACGCATATGAGTCGAGTAGCTCAGCTCAACGTACCATTCATCCATCCTTGTGCGTTATTATTACGACGCTATGGAAATAATTAGAATACATTAGACTAGACTATACTAGATTAGGTTAGATTAGGCTAGGCTAGGCTAAAGTAGATCGTATGGTTGGGCACAAATGCAGACCAAAGATTTGCAATTAAAAGGCAATTGGTCTGGTATACATGGCAAGACAGTTCTACTGGAGAACTTCCTTTCAAGAGCCTCTCAAATGAGCAGCTGTATTCATAATATGAATATTTGTATGGCGTCCTTTAAATCCCTCAAATGGACTGTATTTTGTTGTTTATCCTGCTCTTCCGTTGACTAAACTCTGCTAACTGGGAATGAATATGACAGATGAAATCGTAGAAAACCATCGAGGGTTCTGCTGCAAACTGGTGCAATTCCTCATGAAACCCTGCAAATTTATTATAGTTTGCATTCAGTCCATAATATTCCGTTTATTAAACTCCGACAAATGGAAATCGGAGAAGGAAATAGTAGAAAACATATTTATTGATTGCCATAAATTCCTAGTAGGCTAACCTTTCGCTGGCTCAGCAGGCTAACAGTGGACTTCGCTCTGAGCTTGCTATCCGATCGCCTGAGCTTTTGTGGCATGACCTTAAATTCCTCTGACCTCCAAATATGTAGACACTGTTTAACGACCTACGGATGACGTCTGAAACGGATTTTTCATATGGCAATGAAACTATTTGCATATTGACCGAATCTGCCTTGACAACTACTACTGTATTTAGGGTAAGCAATCTGTATTACGCGCCGCTATAAACCATCTATTAGCTTCCCTTATACCAAAGCCGGTTCTAAACGACATGGTCAGTTAAGGCGTTACGGTATGGCCGGTTGGATGAGGTAAAGGTAGGATAAGGCATAAGGTAAGGTAAGGTGAGTACTTATTTATGACACATCTGGCATTATTAGTCATCAGAACAGTGGTCTTGGGGTTGAAGAATCTTTCGGCTGAAGCGCAGACACATCATCAACATCAACCCGACAACTATAGCTTATTTCATCAAAATTACCGGGATTCGAATCCCGGACCGAATATTTATATAGCGCATGTTAAGAATCTTACAAAGGCGCTTATGCATTGCTATGTAAGAGCTGTAAAGAGATGCTGCATAAGATAAAGGTTATCTTTATCCTTGAGCCGTTTTGCGGCGGAAAGAAGTCCATCGGATTTCGTCCTGGCTTCTCCAACGGTTTACGATTTTTGAGTACGGTTTCACTTGAAGCGACCACCAGCGAAGTGATTAGATTAGATTAGATTAGACTGAATTGGATTAGAGCCTCGTGCATTGTGTAATGTAAAGTAATGCAGACAGTTTACATAGCAACTTAAGTAGCGAGCCGCTTGTAAGTTGCTTTGCAGTGTAAGCTATCCGCGCAAATGCTGAGAGTTTTATAGATAGAACTTCATTTGTCAATACTTCAGGCCTCTTTAAGTTATGATCAAGGGCTATAAAAGTTATTAGATTAGTTTGACCCGAGGCAGTTACTGTGTAGGGACCTTGAGCTAATAGTTCAGTCACAATTGCTCAGCGACATCGACTGATGCTTAGTCATTAGATAGTGACACCTTATTGAACGAATACTACTACTAATAATAAAAAACATGCCACCTTTTCAGCGCCTATCAGTTGCCATCCAACGCCTTAATGCCGTCGCCTTTCGCAGCACTTTCTGCCAAACCTTGACGAGATTTAGCCAACCTAAACAATTTATTTATTCGGAGCTTTTTTATAAGTCCCGAGGGATCATATGTACCTCGGGCATAAATAATAATGATAATAATAATAATAATAAAAATAATATTGTGTCTGATACTGGCTGTGCTACCTGAACAGTACCGTCAACCCAGTATGCTATGCTCCATAATAATAACAGTAATAATAATAATAATAATAATAATAATAATAATAATAATAATAATAATAATAATAATAATAATAATAATAATAATAATAATAATAATAATAATAATGACAATGACAACCCACGATCCACTGGAGACCAGCTACCTGCTCCAAAGACTCTCAGTGGCTGTCCAGTGTGGGAACGCCATCTGTTTCTCCGAAACTCTACTATGAACATATAGGATGATGATGATGACGACGATCATGATCATAATAATAATAGTAATAATAATAATAATAATACACACATACATAGCAGGCATACATACTTTATAATTCATATATATACACACGTTCATGCAAAATACATACATATATATATATATGCATTCATAAAAACATCCACACATACATACATGCATGCATACAAGCCTACATACATACAAATACATACATACGTAGCCTACATAAATGCATACATACAATCATGCATGTATACATACAGGCATGCATTCATCAATACTCACATGCCTTACTTTTACAATAATAATAATAATAATAATAATAATAATAATAATAATAATAATAATAATAATAATAATAATAATAATTAGTTAGAGCGATTGCAAACCTGTAAGCTGGAGAGACGACGGTAGGAGATAACTGCACCTCAGAGGGACCCAAACGATCGCCACTGAACGAAACTGTGACCCAACTTAACAACCCAAAGATCTCTTTATACGGACGGTGAACCCGAGGTCTGGGACGCAGCAGCCTGCCGAAGCCTTCGAGGGCTACTGCACGAGCAGACGGCGTCTGACACCCTACACCTACACCGGCCAAATAATTAATCAACTTATTATTCAGTCCATCGCCGCTTGCTTAATTAGAAATTATGATTTCCGCCCATGCATGCGTTGCCCGTTCGGCCCAAACGAATCCACTTCGACTAAAGGTACCGTGTCGAATGTACATCGTCCGAATTTCGACTCCTCTAGAGCTGGGCGCAGCCGGCTAACGGTGGCCATGGGTCGCCCGTTGGACACTCCAGCCGCAGCTTGATGGAGCCACTGTATGGAGGGCGAGCGGAAGGGGATTCGGTTTCATCTGGAAACGAGTTGAAACTGGAATCAGGTCCGTGAAAACTGATTATGCAGCACGGTTTAGACGCGGTGAGAAAAAGCGAGGCAGACAGAGAAAAGGACAGACTGAGACACAGACACCTACAGATAAGGAGGCAGAAACAGAGTGGAGAGGGGACAGAGAGGAAAAGGAAGATGTGAGATATGTGACAGGCAGGCAGGCAGGCAGGCAGGCAGGCAGGCAGGCAGGCAGGCAGGCAGGCAGGCAGGCAGGCAGGCAGGCAGGCAGGCAGGCAGGCAGGCAGGCAGGCAGGCAGGCAGGCAGGCAGGCAGGCAGGCAGGCAGGCAGGCATATATGCATACATACATACATACAGATACAAAAACAGAAGACATACATGTATATACAAAGACACACAAGCATAGCATGTATACAGAGGTAGACATACAGACGAGGCAGATCCAAAATCAGAAGGCATGTATGCATACCTACATGTATAGGGACCGACAGACTGACAGACAGTTCGTGTGTGGTGGGGGTAGAGGACAACGGCGAGTAGACTTTGAAATCGAATTATGAATTCGACTGCCCCGACTAAAGTATCTGCTTAGCATATCACATGCCACAGCATCTCACCGTCGGCATAATCCGCACGAATAGCTACACATGCGTCAGCTGTTCTCGATGCAAATTGAATTTTGATCCGACAGAGATGGAGGAAGGGAAGAAGGGAAGGCACGGAGGGTGGAGGGTGATATTGGATAGACAGGGGGTAGAGTACGCGTGGCCAGCCAAGGACGTGGGTAGCGAATAAGTAAATGATACTGCTGCTGTTATACATGAAGTGGGTTCCTGAGATGCAATTAGTTTCTAGAGAACAGACAATTTTTTCAGGCCGCTGATTTGATTGGGTGTAACGTAATTGTAATCGTAATTGTACTTGTAATGGAAACATTTTTATAGCGCCTGTTCAAGAGAAATATTAAGAGGCGGTCTCTACTTTAGTCTAAACGATGTTAAAGGCGTATGCTCAGATAACTAAGAGTCGTAACTGACGGACACTCGCAAACGCGTGGAGGATTGATGTGTAATGTGCTGTAATGCTGTAATTGTAAATATGGACTTATATAGCGCCTCTTCGAGAGAGGCTCATCAGAGACGCTCCAGTATGATGTAAACCGAGATTATGCAAGGAAAGCTGAGCTCACCCAAGCAAAGGTAAGATAAGATGATGACATATTTTGATTGTTTAACATTGATGATGATGATGGTGGTGGTGGTGGTGATGGTGATGATGATGATGATGATGATGATGATGATGATGATGATGAGTTCTCTGCCTGAAGACAGGTCCACTGACTTTATGCCACCCGGGATGAGATGAGTGAGGTGGTTTCCCGTTGCCTCCTCACAGACAATTGAGCAACTTGTCCAAGGTCGCTACGCAGTGGCTTGAGGCAGATTCGAACCCGCGACCCTCCGATTACGATGCATCGACCATACCACTACATCACCGCGTCCCACTTGCTTTACCTTAACTTATATTGTTTTGCCTTCCCATTTCTCGCTTACCTTGCCATGTCTTACCATTGATGATTTGCCATTACTTAATGAACTCATTTCACCTTATCTTACCTTACTTTACCGTACTTTAACTTACATCAAGTCTTGAGGATATAGCAACTCGGTGTTGGCATAATGGGTCCAGTGACCTCTCTAATGAGGGGACGACATAGCATTTACCCTGTTGATAGTAGGTCCGCATAGCACGTAACTTCTTCATAGCCCTCACATATGCATGTGCTTAAATTGTGTGGCGGCATAACTACTCTGACAACTTTTTGATGCAAAAATTACTTATTGACGACCGCAGTAAATAGGTCAATTCATCTGTCTATATATATATATATATCCACGTTTTCACACACAAATATATATTAAACAAGTCATGTCTGTATATAAGCACAGTTTTGTATATATACACATGTGTAGTATATATTTAACACAACATATATATGTAGGTATGCATTTGTAATATATAATCCTTCCGTCACATGCCGACCGTGTCCAAGCGTTCTTTAAACTGGCGCTAAGTAAATTACTCAAGACGCTGATCTATGGTCCACTTTTCCAGTGGTTGAGGTCGATGTCTGGTAAAGTGTGACAAGGCACCGGTTTATTGAAGAGTCCCTCGGCGACAGACCTAGAGGAACAGAAACAGCTGTATGATAAGATGGATCTTACGAGATCTTGCCATGAATTACCGAAACATCGTTGATTGTAATTGTAATCGAAAATATTTATAACGCCACTTCAAGAGAAACTTATTCCACCCTGAAAACGCAAAACCACGATCGAAAATAGTTTTCAAGCGCTTGCGGAGAAGACGAAGAGAAAAGGTCAAGGTGCTTATGCTGCGGGTCGCTGGATGACTTATTCCGGAAAGATGGATCCACCACATTAAAATATGAACAATGTTAGCAACATATGTGGTCTTATCCTGCCTTGCCTGACCTCATCTTGCCCTAATTTGCATGGTCTTACTTGCCTTCTGTAGCCTGGCCTGACCTGACCTGACCTTTATTTGCCTTTTCTTGACAACTTTATACACTACAATACCAAAGGTCAGGCCAAAGGTAACTGAAATTTGATAATGCCCTCCCCACAAAGTTCAGAAGTGCACATTGAAACCGGAGAACAGGAAAAATTAAAAATTATAAACAGACTGGAAGAACTCAGTTGTCTGTTTAGAGCTAAAGATAGTCTCAGTAAGAGAGATTCGGACATGAGGAGGTACAGAGTTCCAGATGGAAGATTTGGCAACTGTGAATGAATACCGGGTACTAGGAACAGCAATGTTTTCATAAGATGCTGATTGCAAGACACCAGTGAAGTTACCCTGTGAAGGTTTTTAAAGGAAAGGCATGATCTAGCTACATTTTAACTATAAGCAGGAAAATGGCTCTCTGATTGGAGTGAATAACGTACTGAGCGAAAACTGGGGTCCGTCCGGGCTGTAGGAAGATATACGGTTGGATGCGTTTTATTCCATCTCCGTTCAGGCAAAAAATGCGAGCCATTGTGATCTTCCGGATTTCATTCAGCTGAGCTAAAACGCAAGTAAGAACCAATTAACTACAAACCCATTACCGTATGGTATGATATGTTGTGGTGAGCTGTGGCGTACAGAAGTGTGCTATTCTGTGCTATGTTATGTTATGCTATATTGTGTCATGTTTTATGTGTCATGTTATATTGTGTTATGTTATTGTATGGTATGGTTTGGTATGGTATGGCATGGTTTGGTATACGCCTGGTCTTTGGCAGGCGTTCATTCACAGTTGCTGGACCTTCTGTTTTGAACTCTGTACTTTCACATATTCGTTACTCTCCTACACAGGCTCTTTTCGTTCTAAACCCAAAACTTTTAGTCTGTTTCTAGTTCTTAGTGTTTCGTGTTTTCCTACTTCAGTATACAATTCAGAACTTCATAGGAGGGCGTTGTCGAATTTCAGTTGTATTGTCACATGGCGTAGTATTTTAGTAATATGCTATGGTAGGTATTACATCGCAGAGCATAGCATAGTGGTATCTTTTTGGTATCAAATCTTTAGTGGTATTTGAGATCCAAATGGTATCCCGCCAGCACAATTTGATACCTCGTATCGTGATGGTAAGGTTAGGAAATTTACCACACTGGCACATATGGCTGGCATTTATGAATTAAACAGGGATGGATTTAACGTGAACGAATTGGTAGCTATTCATTTTCAGGCTTGGCATTGTGATAATACACCGGAAAAAGAAGTAAAGTTAAGTATACACGTTGCCCATGGATTATACATATATATATTTCTATTATTCGTGAGAAATGTGTAATTATACATTTATATATATTAAAATTTCTTTAATATCTTAATTTGGCTGATAAAACTACGTAATCTGCAAATATACGTTTTGTTTGCTGTACTTTTGATAGGCAATGTAAAGGCGCTATATTAAGTGTCCTGATAAATACATGTATACATAATCTGTCACTATATGATGTTATGCATACATACACCAAGTCGCTTTGGTCAGGTGCTACTTGGAATTTGCGTATAATGATGTTGAAGATTTTGTGTGTGCTGAATAGATTTGTGAGTCGTTCGCTCTCTGTCTAATGAGATGAAAATTGACTGTGACAAGTTGAGGAATGTGTCCCAGGACCAACGCTGTTAAAATCAATGGCTGTTGATAGCAGACACCAGTGTCTTTTTGAATGATGATAGATATTAAATTGTCCCATGTCAAGTCAATCTACCTAGTGTGAATCCGGCGCCGTCGTTCTCGTACCAGAAGCGATCTGCCCTGCGCAGGTGCGTGAACGTGTTGGCGATTATACAAGCAAACGTTGGTCCTGCGATTCCACCGTCAACTGATCTTTCGGACATCGCTCCAGGGAAGATGTCAATGTCATCCACGTCCCTTCAACCACACGAAAACAACCACCCATATAAAATTTTATGCATGTATGTATATATGTATGTATGCGTGCATGATGTATGTACAAATGTATGCATGTATCTAGCTGTTTATATAGCGCATTTTAGGAATCTTACACTTGCGCTAGTTTGATAGCATTACGATACACCACATAACTGTGGTTAATACTTTGATAAAATCAGAGAGACGTGATGTGTGGATTCGTCAGCGTGTTGAAGTAGCACTTTGAATACCAGTGTATTGTACTATATTGTATTTGTCAAATTTTATAGCGCCTTTTCCAGAAGAAACTACTCGGCAGCTCTGCCGAACTACAGCCTCGAGGACACAAGTGAGTTTTAAGGCAACGAGTTGCCAAAGTTCTGTCCTCCCATCCACAGCCACCTGTATTCGAGTGCTCAGGTGACTGAGAGTTCAGGTAGCTGGGCATCAGTAGGTCTACTTAGATTAGGCCAATTTGAAGTCAGCCTATTCGCATTAGGCTTCTGCTTTGCATGTGAACAGATTGCTCAACTGCGCTTATAATATATGCATCTATACCTGTGTGGCGAGTCTGTGTTTACCTGTATACGCATTCTGTGGAAACGCATTTAGTGATATAGTTGTTTATATACCGTTTCCTATGCCAGTTCATATGGCAGTTCATATAACTGTTCATATAGCAGTTCACATATCGGTTCTTATACTAATTCTCACACCAATTCTTACACCAGTTCAAATGCCATCCCATTTAATATAGCATTACATGTGCCACCTAATTAAGCTTTTAAAATTAATTTATACTTTATCTTCTAACAGTCGTGCTCCTTTTAATTTAGATTAAGCCAGAGTTTAAATTTAGAAAATAATTTAATATTAGTTGGACTTTAATTAGCAAAACTGATAATTTAGAAGCGAGGATTAGAATTCGGATGCCGAGGGCCCTCATACTTGTAGAGTTTGCTAAGTCGCCTTCGAACATCCTCACGAGTAATTTCAGTCGATAGATCGTCGAAGCTTCTGGCTCTTCGCAGTCCACAGAACTCTCGGTAGTCGTTGTATGCTGAAATCAGGACATCCGACTAACACAAGTCGTGGCTTATTTCAGAGATTTAAATCTCGGGCTAGTACGGTCCGTGCACGGGGACCTTAAATGGCGTGGCGCCCATTCAAACGTGCAGCGGTTGTGAAGGATCTCACCCGATAAATTCATTGCAAAATGAGCAGGGTCGAGTCCATGAGCTCGCTATATAAAATCGATACATTTACATTTACAAGTCGGGCAATGCACACTTCAACCGTAATCGTAATTGTAATAGTAATCTGCGGACTTTCTTCACCGCTCATAAAGTTAAGTCGTGGAACAGACAGGCAGACAGACAGACAGACAGACTTACTGATTGACCGACCGACTGACTGATACTTGGAAATGTTTCGAAGTTTCTGCCGGTTATGTAAGGTCAACTTGGATGAACCAGGCAGCTAATAGATGCCGTTAAACACTGGATACTAATACATACCAATTGTCAAAAAAGAGCTCAGCCTATTCATCTGCAAATCAACTTCTACTGACGCTATGGCCTGTCATTTTTTGTTCTGTCGAAGGGTATCTAAAATAAAGTTGTGTGACGTAAAGTAAAGTAATTTGACTTCAACGGCCCTGACAGTCGTAAGATGCCACTAAACACCGGAAACTACCACTTCGTATATTGCAGGGTATCAAGACTGGCCACTGAAATTAATTTATTATTTGTGATAATCTATTATTTATGAGACACGGTGAGGTCGACGTCAACAACCCCGATAGCCATAAAAATCCATTCTGCCAGAGTCACTAAGTAGCTACCATCAACACTTGAAAACTACTTTCTCTCAGGGGGTGGGCTGGGAACACCTTTGAGTGGATGAATGAATGAATGAACACATGAGGCTAGAAATCTTGACTCACTTCCGAGTCCGTGATCCCTGGCTCGCTGGATGTTGAGAGAGAGCAGGTCGAGTCCTGGACCATGAGGAGGATTTTCGGTGAAGAGACTTCGAGTGATCTGCTTCGTGAAGAACGTGTCGAAAGTCTGCGACGGTTCCTCGACGAGGCCACGGATGAATGCATCGATTCCACCTGCCTCTGTGTCGTAGAAGTGGAGAGGTTTGTTGAAGGTCTGTAAAGAAAAACACCGCGGTGCTGGATTCGTTAACAACTGGCCTTGCAATATTCTATGTAACAAAAGGCTTAGACAAGTGCTTGCGAGGTCCCGCTGTATGTGTGTGCTAGTGAACGTTATCTGGCGAACATGAGAACAATAGAGGTTAAATAAAGCGATATCCTGGGGTATAGTTCCCAAAATCGGAACAGGTGTTGGCAATTGCTTTTATGGCCCCCATAAATGGAAGCAAGAGTGAATTTCTTCTGAAAGGACATCTTGAAGAACTAGGGTTAGTTGCTCTGGGCGGGTAAGGTTAGTCGTCCATTAATTGTTTTCTCTTGCCCATAGCTTCACAGTGCAACGTACTGTACAGTATGCAGTTATAACGGGATATCATAGATCTGCTGTTGGACTGCTGTTTAGTCTGGACCTATTGCATTGCGCTGAACTACAATGTATTGTATTGCATTGATTTGTATCGTATTCTAGTGTTTTAGTTTACTGTACTATATTTCAATGTACATTTCTGCAGCGTTTTGTACTGTGTTGTATTGCGTTGTATAATCTCAAAAGAATTTGTTATGCTCACACACTCCAAGTCAGGTCATTCTTGATCTCGCAGATTGGACGTTACATAAATGTTCCATTGCAAACCCAATAAAAGGAATGACTTCTGTACTGTAAAGTAAAGTATACCTCTGAGAGGAAAAGGCGATCGTTGACCTGGTGATGTTCGTTCGTGCGATGTAGTTTCTCCTGGAGCAGAGTATGTCCGATGCGGAAAGCGGCCGACGCAAAGGAGTTCGGTACACGACCGTCCAACGTCGGGTCATAACCTCAAAGAAAAAACAGGCCACAATCAGTAAAGGCGCTATATGAACACTCGGATACTCGCATACAAAGGATAAGAAGAGAACAGTGCAAAAGAATGAGAAGCAAGAAAACTGGCGCATATAAACTATCGATATTGTTTATAGTTTATTTCGTTCAAGTTTTATTCAAGTTAGATAGGCTGAGTACAGATATAGATTGATTTAATATAGATATAGTATATATATATATAAGTGCATATATATAATATATATGGTAGATATAGTAAAGAATTGATATAGATAGATATAGCTAGGTATAGATATAAGTTAGGTAAGATCAGTGCAGGTTAGGTCAGTTCAAGTTACATTAGGTTAGGTTAGATCAGCATAAATTAGGTCAGAGTGGCTTAGACTATATTCGATCAGTCCTCTTCCTCATTGCCTGGTCTCTACACGGATAATATACGTTCGCTGTACTCGTGTTATAGCTGTCTTTTCATTCTGGTTGGATTTGAACAGGTCCTAGATGGCCACCGACCTTTGTAGTATCCGCCTCGAACAAGGTCCAGCTCATTCTCCTTGATGATGGTTGGCCCAAGCAGGAGTGGCAGCCACTCGTTGAAGGTGATGTGCTGAATCACAGCAACCATCAGCCGACGGGTCTCTTGGAAAAGCTGCTCACCCATCCAGTGCGGGTTGAGACGGTGCAGGTGCTCCTCGAGGTGGTTGTGGTATCGGACGAGGACGATGTGAATCATTCCAAGTCCGGCATTCTCATTCACGCGTGGATCGCCTGAAATCGCAATATTTATAGGGCGCATTTTCATGGAAGCTATTCAGATTAATTTAAGCATTTATATAGCGCCTCTCGGTGGAAATCCCTCAGTAAAGTTGTAGTCTTATATCTGTCTGTAATATAACACAGGACGGATGGATGGGTGGATGTTAAATATTATTGGTTTATCTTATAACTCATCTTTTATGTGAGGTTCCTAAACTGCGCTATATAAATGCTTGCATATATAATTACAGCCATATGTGGATAATGTATTACTCTGTCTCTCTCCTTCTGCCTATGCTTGTTTCTCTCTCCTCTCTCGCTTTCGCACTCACTCTCTCTGTCTCTCTGTTTGTCTGTCTCTCTCTCTCAACACACAGGACACACAGCATAGAATTGTTATCAGAAATAAAAACCTCACAGGCAGAGAATGGCGGCATCACCTGCTTGCAGACAGACGTGTGTTTCGTTTAAGTTTTCGCAGTCGCTTGGCATCGACGAGGTCACAACCTCTTTTGGTAGGAGGGGCTTGTAACGGTTGCCATGGGGATGAGCAGTCACTGCCATTCGACCACGCCCCGCGTCTGAATAGTCGCGCAGAAGGTCCATTTCCTCCTGAGTACTTCCATAGACCTCAGACGCATCCAGCCAGTGCGTCACTTGATCCAGATGCTCCCTTGGACCTAAAGACAGACCAACAACGGATACAGAGTCAGGTGAACGTCACCCCAAACAGGCGACCTATAGCTTAAATAAATATTTACTGGAATGATAATTTTTATCATGAGCTTGGCACTCCATCCGGGTTTTATCCCATCGATCAGTCCAATCACCCGTCCCTGCATCAATCCATGCATGCAACCGTCGCTTTATATCCATCCATCAATCCTATCCATCTAACCGATCATCCATCCATTCATCCACCCTATTACCCATTCATCTATCTATGCAGTCAGTGTTCCATCCATCTATTCGTCCATGCTTGACTGACCCACTTGGCAGTCTAGAGGAGGCACTTCCATGTCACGGACGAACTTGAGGCATCGGTTGAACTGGGCGAAGTCCACATCATCCACTGGAACTGGAATTGGGAAGCAGGCATCGAGTCCCGGTCCAGTGGCGCATCCATCGTCGCCACACTTGACCTCTGTCACCATCTGTTGGCCTGGAACAACCACACCTTCAATTATTTTTATGTCTGTATTTATTAAGCGCCACTATCCGGTGCATCAATCAACGGCGCTGAGCAACTGTGTGTGAAGAACTTGCTGAAGGTTCGTACGCAGTAACCGTGGCAGAGGACGAGGAGGCTCGAATCCGTACACTTCAGGTTACAGGGGAGCACACACGAATGCCACACATTGATTGGTATCAGTCAATCAATAAAATAGTTAATCAACAAACCTATATGAGGAACACTAATCGATAACATAATAAATCAATGATTTGATGAAGAAACGAGTGAATAAAACATTGAATGGATGACACAAGGAAACACGCATTAGTCAGTGAGTGAGTCAGTGGTTGAATAATGTTGGGCTCTTGGGTTTCCCCGGTGGAAAGTTCGAGGCTCTGAATTCGTTGTCCAGTGCTTCAATATGATGGTCGTATCAATATAATGACGGCACTGTGGAAATCATTAGATTAGATTATATTAAAAGTAAAACAGTTAATCAAGGAATCAGTGAATCTATAAATCAATAAAATAATGGAATGGCAAGTCATCCAACCAGTTAGCCAGCCACTGTCAGCCAGTCAGCAAACCAGCCAGCCAGCCAGCCAATTCGAAGGCCCTTGATGAACGTAATGGTGAAGGCGGCGATTGGCCCACCTGTGTTGGGGTCATCGTCGGTGACCATGGTCAGTGCGGTTCTCGTGAGGTCGTGGTCAGTCAGCTGGCCGAAGAAGACGAAGGCCATTGTCGTCTGGCGACTCGGTCGATCGAGGTCCGGAAACAGGTTGAAGCTGATGAACCTGGCACCTGGAAGTGGCAGACCAGTCACCGAACGACGAGGTTCACCGATCCCTACAAAAGTCAACAGCAAGGAATAGTAGTGGTGGTGATGATGATGGTGATAAGAATGATGATTAAGATGATGATGATGAACAGGAATAGGAGGAGAAGGAAGAAGACGACAGTGATGATGATGATGATGTTGCTGCTGCTGCTGATGATGATGATTCTTATGAAGATGAGGAAAAAAATGAGAGGCTTGAAGGAGGAAAATAGAGAGTAGCATCAGGTGAAGCAGATTCTATGCATTTCTCTTACATACATACATATATACATACATAAATGCATGCATACATACATACATGCATACATACATACATATATACATACATACATAAATACATGCATACATACATACATGCATACATACATACATACATATATACATACATACATACCGTCCTCGTATCTGGCTGGGACGAGTCTTCTGAACGGGGTCATCGACCGTCCGATAAGAGGATGGACGAGGCTGTTGCAGGACCCATCCATTGTTCGTCTGGTCAGCGAACGGTCATCGCAGACCAGCTTCTCGGGGTATGGGCAGTAGTCGACGCCAGGTGCGACGGGCATTGGTTCGTCGGGTCTATACTGACCGGGCAGAGGCTTCAACATGTTGGTCAGTTCTTGTTGACGTAGGAGGTCAAGGGTCATTTGGCCAGGAATCTCGAATCTGGATGCAGGCAACAACCATAGCATAGTGTAAAGTATGTTTCTATCCATGCATGCATCCAAGCATTTACATAGCTAGCCTAAACGACATGACATGACTGACTGACTGACTGACTGACTGACTGACTGACTGACTGACTGGCAGTAAGGTAGACATGCAGACAGGCAGACATACAGACAAACAGGCAGACTGACAGACCTGACTGGCACCATGATTATTATAAATCGTTTTTTTATAAACACTAGACAACAAATTTTTACAAAAGTCATGTTACTGAAATGAAATTAGTCAGTTCTTATCAATTTGTATGTGCTGAACACCAATATGACAGTGAAAATGCCGAATTGGCTCTAGTTTTTTTGTAATCTGAAATGAAGTAATTTTATATCGCACAATGCATGCCAATAGTGATACACTTACAGTTAATATTTGTAAAAACCAGGTCATAGACTAGTTCTTAGATTTTTTTGCCTGTCTCTTGTACAGCTGTTCGGGAGCATCTCTGCGGAGTGTCCAGCAGTAGTCAGGCAACATTGTAGTGGACCATTTTCCCTGGTACCTTTGCTCCATTGTTGCGATATCTTGATGAAAACGTTCGCCATGTTCGTCACTAACCATACCACAGTTGTCAGGGAAGAAATCCAGATGGGAATGAAGGAAATGCATCTTCAGAGACATATTGCAGCGAAATTTCTGGTACTGCTTGAGCATGTCTTCTACTAGTTCCTTGTAGTTTTCTGCCCTAACATTCCCCAGAAAGTCTGTAGACACTAGACGAAAAGCATTCCATGCTTGTTTCGCATCACCCTCCAGCAAGTTGTTGAAGCGGTCATCTTTGAAGAGTTCTCTAATCTGAGGACCCACAAAAACTCCCTCTTTAATCTTTGCTTCGCTGAGTCGAGGGAATTTTTCATGCAGGTATCGGAAAGCTGGCGAAGTGCGGTCCATGGCTTTCACGAAGTTCTTCACCAAACCTAGTTTGATGTGAAGGGGTGGTAGTAGGATTTTGTGAGCCTCGACCAGAGCTGGGTGCTGGATATTCTTCTGTCCAACTGCCATGTTTTGTCTGGGAGTCCATTCCTTCCGCACGTAGTGCAACTCTCTTGCTCGGCTATCCCACTCACACAAGAAACACATATATTTTGTATATCCTTGCTGCAGTCCCATTAAAATGGCAACTACCTTCAAATCACCACACAGGTGCCATTTGTACCTGTTATAGTCAATGGAATGCAGTAGCTGTTTTAGGTTATCGTATGTCTCTTTCATGTGGACAGCATGCGCTAATGGAATAGATGGAAGACGGTTTCCATTGTGCAAAAGCACAGCCTTAAGACTCAGTGTTGAAGAGTCTACAAAGAGTCTCCATTCTTGTGGGTCATGAGTGATCTGTAAGGCATTCATGAGGTCGTCAATATTGGAACAGAATACCAGATTACCTTCCTTCATAAAGAAAGGTTCCAACTGCTGATGGCGCTTTCTATATGAAGTAATTGTGACATCTTCTTCTAGAAGATTCCATTGTTGGAGTCTTGATCCTAGCAATTCTGCCTTGTTTTTGGATAAGTCCAAATCACGAACAAGGTCATTTAGTTCTTCCTGTGTTATTCTGTGTGGGGTTGATGATGCACCACAGTGAAAATCGGGATCACTGCACGCTGACGGACCAGGAGAAGAACATGTCGGCTCACCCTTGTCCTCATCAGATGAATCAAGGAAAATATATTCTGCTGGAGGTTCTGGAATAGGAAGTCCATCACCATGTGGAACTGGTCTCAATGCTGACGGAATGTTTGGGTAGACTATTGTCGACTTCTTTTGCTTCGTTATTCCACCGGAAAGAGGAGGAACCAAGCAGAAGTAACAGTCATCTACGTGGTTGCTTTGCTCTCTCCACACCATGGGGAACTGCAAACGGCATTGATGGTCTTTTGCCATTCAACCACTGTGAAAGCTGTGTTGTACATGTAGCACAGCATATATGCGGGGGCCATGGCTTGTCTTGGTCACCAACCTTGCATTCGAAGTAAGCATGATATGCCTTCTTGACTTGATAAGTGATACTTTTCTTCTGGTTGGCAAATGTCACTTCCCCACAAATGTAACAAAAGTTGTCCACAGTATTTACGCACTTCCGAGGCATTACTGTTCTGTATTGTATCTAAATGGATAAAGTAATAATAGTTTTATAAAACAGTAACTTAAACTGTCTCGTACAAAGTCTGTAATATTGTAATTGCTCAACCGTTCCGACTCGCTTTATATAGTACACTGCTGACGTCATCTTACGTCAGCAACCGACTGGCTGTAGTTTTACATTGCATCAGAAAATGACGTAATCAACTGTGCATGATGTGTCCATGATGGGATTATGCAATGAGGTGGAATATTACATCATTCTAGACTTATTTAGGATATTGTCGCAGTCCTACTGCATAAATTTACCATGATTATTATAAATCGCTACACATTTTTTTTATAAATAATAAATTATAAATATATGAAGCACTGACTTCTTTTCTATGAGTTTGATGGCGCAGTTCATTGCAATGGCGCTCTTAGATATTATCTTTGCGTAAGGTCTTGACTTTAGGAAATTGACAACGCCTCTGTATGGAGCCGAATCCGTTACATCTGCAATTATGCAAGTTAGTTAAGTAAGAAAAAGATATTAGTTAATTAAATATGAGGTATTAATTAAAGATAAGGTATTAGGCAATTAAAGACGAGGCATTATAAAATTAAGGATTATACTAGATAACATCGGATTGGGTGAGGTAAGATTAGTTTAGGTTATAAAAGATTACTAGGATTATATAGGATTCTGTTAATTTCGATTTGACTGAATTACATCGGATTGGTTTGGCTTGGATTGGATTATATTAGTTTGGATTAAATCAAATTACTGCACATAAATTGATTTGGATTGGATTAGATTAATTTCGATTAAATCAAATTACTGCACATAAATTGATTTGGATTGGATTAGATTAATTTCGATTAAATCAAATTACTGCACATAAATTGATTTGGATTGGATTAGATTGTCACCCTTAAGTTGTCGGCTGAGTTGTAGTTCGTGGTCAAGTTTTTGCAGAGTAATCGCTTTCGCCTCTTTCATGACAACCGAGCAGTAAGAACGCAGCTCACCAACTGAAATGACAACCAGCATAACGACCAGTAATACAACCAACATGGCAAGCAACATAGCGACAACATGACAACAGCCAAGCCTCAGAAACCTGAGTTATCTAAAGCCTGCAAGCAAATGAAAAGAACAACTAAAAAAACTTAAGAAAAGAAAGGTAGATTGATTAATTGCTGGAGAAGCAGGTATCCGTAAGTTACTGAGGTGTGGACCAGATTCGTGTTTTCCGAAGCGCACTGAGCTGACTGGCACCGGATGATAGACGGTTTCATGGATGACTTCGTTATCATCTTGTATAACATCTTCTCCTCTTTCTCCTGTTGCAGCAGCCACTGGTAGATAATTGCCTAAGAACAGACACACACATACACATAGTCATATATGCAGTATGTATTCTTAGGCATATGTTCTTATGCAGTAAATGCATACACACACGTGTATAAATATCATATACCTCGGCTGCGCGTTAATCTAGTGGTTATCGTGCCGTACTGTCAACTGAAAGGTTAGGGTTTCAAATCCCAGCAGAGCAGAAATAATGAGTACAACGACTGACGGTACACTGTCAGTGGAAAAATCAGGAGTGAGTGAGAGGACAGGTCATCCGCTCTCATGTGCCGAGGCTAAGAAAAACGAGGTCGCCAAAACTTCATACCCATAGCCAGCTTTTTCTTCTTTGCTATCCATGTGTGTATATATTTTACACACAAAAATATATAATTGCACGTAGTCATGTAGTCGTACAAGTCCCGTAGTCATATTCATGCATACGTACATATGTAGCCATACACAGCCATACATAGGCATACATAAGCATACATAGCATCTATGGACACACCCAATTTGCATGCGGTGACCTGGCGAAAGTCGCAGACTCCTTTGACCGGATTGAAGAAGAGAGTGGGTCCGCATTCCCGGATGAAGGTATGTCCATGACTGCACTCGATGAAGAGATCGCACCTGTCCGGGTGGCTCTCCAGGTGCCCGTTGTTGGCGCCGACGCAGACATCAACCGCTATATCAACAACACATATTATACAACTTACGTTGAGCACATTTGGTATCATTTGTCGATTCTGAATGGGAATCCTTTGGTTGGGTTCTACGTGTTTGCGGGAGCGCCCCAGTGGCGACTTTTCTAATTAACCGAGCACTGTTAGGTTGCTTATAATTTTTTTTTGTTCTTGATGAGCTTTGACATCATTTTGACCAGCGTAGGCACCGCTTTTCTGATGTACCTAAAAGATGCTTTACCAAATGTCTAGATACAGAAACTAACTCTTTAAAGTAAAAGTGTCCGGAAACACCAGGCATGAATGAAGCCAGAGACCTATAACTATTGTTTTTGTTGTTGTTATGTTCTTGTTAATGTTATTCGTATAGTTATCATCGTTATCATTATTGTTATTGTTATTTCTAAGAAGCGTGAAATCAAGTGTGCTACCTGTATCTTTGAATCTTTATAAGGTGAAGGACTTCTAAGTACTGAGGTACAAATCCAAACTTTCTTAATAGGTTTGTGACCCAATTTTTCCACCTGCATTGCATTTTACCTGGATAACCTGTGACTCCACCGCAAGGAACGAACAACTGTAGAGTTAGACTCAGTAGTAAGCCTCTAAACATAAGCAACAACATTCAATCTCAAAGTACACAGACAGATTTAATCAGAAACTAATTACTATAGCACGTTTATGAGGTTCTTTAAAGGCGGTATATAAGTAGCGACTTACATACGCACATACATAAACATAAACATTGGGGAGGAACAAAATAAATGGAGCAATTTCATCCAAGAGTATTGCTCATCTGAAACTTTGAGGAAGGGAGTAGTAACCCAAGTAGGATTAGGGAAATTCCATTGTGGGGCACGGTAACCTATCGGTTAGAGTGCTCGGCTTGTAACGCGGAGAGTACGGGTTCGAGCCTCCTCCTCTGAAACGGTTACTATGTACGGCCCTTGAGCAAGTTCTTAACACACACTTGCTAGCGCCATCGATTGATGCTCCGTCATTAGAAAGTGGCGTTTAATAAATGCAGAAATAATGATAATACTAATACATAATAATAATAATAATAATAAGATCACGAGATTCGAAGAATCAGCTAGTAGACCTGTTTCCAGTGTGCCAGCCTGGACGCCACAGCAGCTCTAGTTGCTCCAGCAACAATGAATTCGTTTCATTATTATTATTATTATTATTATTATTATTATTATTATTATTAATATCAACGGTATCACGCTGAGTCTATAATCCACCGGCTGCATGTTCGAACCTGCTGAGTGGACTCCGTGTAGCGACCATGGACAAGTTGTTCGCGCCTCAGATTCAGATTTATTGACCTTGAGCTCGTAATAAGTGCAATTGATAAATAGCCGTGTGATGCAAATTGCTTACCGTAAACTGAGTTTCATTTCAATTAATCACCTTCTCACAAGTTCCTTAATATTCCCTGACGACAAGAGTTCTAAGCCAATCGTAAATCTCCGACTGATCTTTTTCACTCAAGGACTCGTGCATAAGTGGCTATGGTCTTTGTTGATCCAGGTCGGGTTTGGCCGCAATACACGAAGTTCTTTCGTCTGCCAAGACAGTCAGGCACACTCAGGTAGCCTGGCAAACAGCGCACTTGTTGCAACCGCGCAGAAAGGTGATTGTCTGGATGGATGGAGAAATTGATGAATGGATGGATGGCCAGTGTCCATGTCCTAGGTATGCACGAAATGATTTGCCTACTCAGTGTCCACTGGCTACTGACCAGTAGTAATAATTGTTTCGGACGCTCGTTACGTATTGACCCGGTCACAGATGTTCCCGCAATCTGTCAGCTACATCGCCAGCGCTCTCAGCATTGACCATACATCACGCGCATTCATATTCACACACACACACACATACATTATAATCACATACGACAGTCTCACTACTTTAGATCGGGTTATTTTAGGCTATTTGTTATTTTTGATATTTGCTTTCTGTGTTATTTCTGAAGTTTTTATTTAGAAATTCTTCTTTAACACATTCCAGTTCAAAAGACATCAGCTCATTTTGATACTTGGCACTGGCTCGACTCACAAAATCTGTTCTATTCTATTCTGTTCTGTTCTGTTATATTCTATCCTATTGCATTCTAGGCTTAGCTATTGTATTCTAACGGATAATTTATGACACGGGATGCTGTTAAATTAGTCGACGCAATTATAGAAAGCCAAAGAACTGATATTTTACTTTTTAATATAACCTGACATTAAAACTGGTTTATAGATTTAAAAAGTGAAAAATAGGCCAACAAGACCACAGCAAAGTGTATCATGTATGTATATATGTATGTATGCGTGTGTCTTTCTGCGTGCGCTTGTGTGTCTGTCTATGTATCTTTGTGCCTGTATGTTTGTATTTGTCTCTGTGTACCAAAGTGTGTATCGGTGTGTATGCTTGAAAGTATCTGGCTATTAATGTAGTGTCTTTTCAGAACCTCACAAAAGCGCCTAGCAATCTAACAACAGGACACCATTCATAAAAGGCGCTATATTAATGTTCATATACATGTCTTAGTGTCTGATGCTTTGAGACATTACTTGTAAGACAGATGCTACAAAGGTCCTTCTTTGTAAGCAGCGTCGTAACAGAATGCATCTTTGATGAGACCACGTAATAATCGTCTTGTTTCCAAGTCAGTCCCCGAATCTCCAATCAGCGAAGAGGAATCTTGCTGACTTCTGCTCAAGTTCTCAGACAACGAAGATGCTATTTCTGTTTCTTGGTGCGCTTGGTCTGACGTGTCGTCAAAAGTTTCTTCCTCCCTTAAAATTCCTTCCCAGTCTGTGCCGAACGCCTCCGACTCGCTGAGAATTCTGCGCGCCTCTTGACGCACTTTTTCCACGTCCAGCACTGTCTTGGGCACCGCTGTGGAAGGCTGGGTGGATTCGTGGACTGCGGGAGAACTGGCACTTTGCTGATCGGAGGGATTCCAGGGACGGTTTGGATCCGATATGTTGGCCTGAGACGATTCTAAAACACGGTGTGGGTCTATCGTCGCAGTAGCAGGCTGATTCCAGGTTCGGTACGGATCTGAATTCAGGGCTCCAGATGAATTCAGTTGACTGCGTTGGTTTGAAGGTTGATTCCCAGCAAGCTCCCAGGGGTAGCGTAGGCCAGGGACTTGGGCCTCAGATGGATCCAAGGTTTGGCGTGGGTGTGATATTTGGACCATAGATTGGTCCCAAGTTCGGATTGGACCAGAAATCGGAGCCCCATCCCAGGTTTGGTGTGGGTAAGAAATCTGGGCCCCGAATGGGTGCCAAGCTCGGCTTGAGTCTGATATCTTGGCCCTAGATGGGTCCCACATTTGGTGTGGATTTGATATCTGGGTCCCTGATGAATCCCAGCTGCGATGTGGATCCCTCGATGAATTCCAGACACGGCGTGGATCAGGCATCCGTTCACCTCGCAGGCCTCCTGGCGGATATTCTGCAAAGTGGACCCAGGTTCCGGGTTTTTCCCTGGGCATCGCCGGATGGCCTGCACTTGGTTCTGGTGCTGAATCCGAAAATCTCGTCTGCTGCAGATCATCTTCAGGAAAGACAAATTCAGCCGAACTTCTAGAATGGATTGGCCGTCGGCCAATAGAACCCTATATCGAGAAACACAAGGCCAAAGCCAGAAGGAAAATTACTTGGTTACAGTTTCTCACCACCTGTAGTGGTTTCTTCCAGTTCTCTCTCTGTCTGTCTGTCTCTCTATCTCTCTGTCTCTGTCTCTATCTCTCTGTCTCTGTCTCTCTAAGAATGCCACTTTCGTCTTAACGTTAATCTATCCTTCATTGAAAAGGTGACTCATCCAATTATCTGGATTGTAACAGATCGTCCAAAGACTAATTTTTTGTCTGTGTTTCCAATATCCAGTGGACAAAGGTTTAGGTCAGTGGATCAATTTCTTAAACGGACTATTTCAGTGCTTTTGATATTTGTAGCTTTACTACACACAACTGTTATTTGCTCTAAATCTTTTGCGTGGAGTTTGTCTAAAGTGTAGAAGTTCGAATTGTGTTGTATAGATCATTAGGCTGTTCTCATCCTCCAATATGTTAATTGTACAGCACGGTAGCCTACGAGTGTTGACACAGCCCAGCAAACCGACATCAGAAGTATGCAACCATGTATGTAAATCTGAGTACAGCTGTGGCTATGTACACTTAGGGAATTACCATCCCGCTAACAACTCTACCCAAAGGAATGAATGCGTTAAAACGATCATCTTAAAAACGGACTGGCCTTAGCATGTTCAATAAAAACCTGGTATTATACAACTGTTAAGGAGCCTTCTGTGTGAGGGAAACATTGTTGGCTACTAGCCAACTCGAATACAAAAATCTTTGGGTGAAGTATATTTGCCTATTTGGAGCAATCAAATCTTTCCCATTATGGGTTAAAGGTTACAGCTTAACCTATGGTTACAACACTCGGCGACGAAATGCACATGGGATGACAAGTGTTTTGAATAAATAAATAAGTTATAAAGTATTGTAGAGTTCACCTTTGTCTTCTTTTTCTTCTCTCCATTCTTGACACCGTTTCCAATAGTTGCCCCGCGTGGCTTCAGTGGGGCTTTTCTTGGTCCTGGGAGAGAGGGCGATCGTGGGGGCAACTTGGCCGAGTTCATCGCGAGGCCCTTTGTTCGGAGCTTCGACGGAGGATGCCTCAGTTGATGGAGTGAAGATGCCCGCGTTGGAACCCTGCGCCCTTTCGGTGGAGCAACGTGGGTAAATAGGCAGATTTCATCGTCAAATGCTGTCTTCAAGGTAATGAAATCAATACCACAGCTGACACCATTTTATTCTATTAAATTGTATTGTATTCTATTCTATTGTGTTGTATTGATTGCTTCTTCACAAATTCGATGATTTCATGAAGGTGCCTATGACTGCAAGGTGAGGTAAGATCGACGGCCCTGGCAACCATAAGATGCATTTAAACACTGGATGCTACTGCTGCTACTACCTAAAAATAGACTTCTACTTTGCTCTTTAAAGGCCTGGAGGTGGCAGTGAATAGCCACTGGTGTTTTACTTGACAGAGATCTTGTCAAAATACTCAAATTTCAATTCAATCGGTTCAAGGGTTTTGAATTGACAAAGGAGCCAAGTTTCCTAAGTATGGGTCTACTTGAAACATGTCGCTTGGTGCCGTGACAGCCTTTTATTGGGAATGTCAGAGGCCTAGCCAGGATCTGAAATTAGATCGGGCGAAGAGGCAGTGGCTATTATTATTATTATTTCTGCATTTATTAGGCGCCATTGTATAATTGCTAAGCATCAGTCGATGGCTCTGAGCAATTCTTAGTGAAGGACTTGTATAGAAACCGTGTAAAATGAGGTTCGAACCCGTACACTCCGCGTTACAAGCCGAGTGTTCTAACCAAGCAGCTACCGTGCCACATTATTACAGGAGGTCGTAAAATGCGCCATATAAATTGCAACATTGCTTTACATTACAATATGTCAAATGAGCAATGTTATTGTATTGATTGATTACATGTTGCTTTACGTTTGTCTCTCGTAGATTACCTCGAGCTCCATGAATGCGTTGTAGTCGTCGTCATCATCGTCATCGTCGTCGTTGTCATCGTTTTTAGTCATTAACCGTCGTTGTTTCATGACCTTCTTGGCCAGTAGATGTTGCTTCGATCGTGGAATTCGATCCATCGGCTGCCGGTCGAGGCTGATCTTTTCGAGACTGAGAGAATCCGGGTCCCTCTGATCCAGTCCCTTTTTCCGGCTTAGCTTCCGTCGAAGGCCCAGGAGGGAGGTCAGTCTGCGCCTCGAACCTCTCCAAGGACCTCTGTCCAGTCCTAGAGAAGATGAGGTGTCTTGCTGCGGAGTCTGCGGAGGTAGGCCACTGTTGTCGGTGGAAGACTGTTCCGGATGGTTCGGTTCTTGACGGTTCAGTTCAGGTGGAGGAAGCGGGGGATGTTTTCTGGAGGTGAGGGGCGAGGACAGAAGATGATTCTCGTCCACCAGATCGGAAGGAGTGGACTCTGGAAGGACGAGGGAATCCCGAGAGGTCGTGTCTTGGCGAATGGCCTTGTGCTTTTCCAATCGGATCTTGTCCCTTCTCAAAGCCGACGGAGCAGGCACGCTCTCTAAGTCGGGGTTACCGCCGCTGTTCTCATCATTCTCTTTCTCCTGTAAAATGACATGGCCATTCATTCATTCATTCGTTCATTCATTCATTCATTCATTCATTCATTCATTCATTCATTCATTCAATTCATTCATTCAATCAATCAGATAGTCAATCAGTCAATGATTCAATCATTCCGCCATTCATTCATTCAGTCAGTCAGTCATTCAAACATTCACTTATTCATTCATTCAGTCAGTCAGCAAATTTACATTGAATTGTTTAGAATTGTAGCGGTGACAGAGGTAAGAGTAAGAGTAGGAATAAGTTTAGAATTTGTAGAAGTCGAGTATTTCCAATTCAAGACCACCTGCGCATACTGTAGATTGCAAAGGACGAATTGTTGATGAGTTCGTAGAACAGATCAGATAACTAACTGTCTAGTAACGTCTTCGAATGTGATACAAAGCAATACAGTATCTAATTTATCACATTCATTACGCAAGAAGAGAAGAACAGTCCATTAAGCTAATCTTGAGAGGCAGAAATAGGTACAAAGTATTAGCGACTTTATTTTCTTAACCTCGGTATATTACGGAAGGCTGCTTTCTTTCCCTCACCATCTCAAATTATAGGTATAGGGGGTGCAAGTGGAAGAGAACTCTCGGAACATCCTTCTGCTTGGGGGATTTCAACCCCCAACCTCTGGGTTGACTGACCACAAGACCATCGCGCGCCCCAAAGAAATATGAGATGTAATGTAAACTTATTTAAATTAAATCTATGCAATGCAATGTTACCAGTGTAGTTATTGTAATGTAAAACCATCTCTCAAGTGCTATTAAACGTTATTCTTACTTGTACAGGAGCTTTCGCCTGCGCTTTAGCCAAAGTATCTACGCCTTCGCCGGTTGATTTCGCTGCCATTAAGTCCTCTTCCGACACTTCGGTGCTTCTGTCTGGCACTGAGGAACTGACGCTGCGATTTGCGACATCTAGCGGTCGATTCAGGTCCTCCCAATCTTCGGAGTCGTCTGAAATATAGTCGCGGGCTTTGCTGGACATCCTGGCTGCGAAATGCCCCGCCCTGCTGGCGACATCTAGCTTTGGCGGTGAAGTGGCGATGTTCGTTTCCGCCTTCTGCTGCGTCCCTGAGTTGGAAACCGGGATCATCTCTGGTGCGAATGTGCCTCTAGCTGAACAGCCGATGGTAATGTATGATAGTATGTGTAATAAAAAATTGTGTAGCGCCGCACTAAGGTAGACTAATCAAAGGCGCTCTCTATGTCAGCCTAAATGTTGTTAAAGTTTATCACCAAGCAAACGAAAGGAAAAATGATATAATGAATGAATGATCGAACGGATGAATAAATGGATGCATGTGAATGACTGAACGAATAGCTGGATGAATGCATGAATGAATTAATGAATATAGGAAGGAAGGAAGGAAGAAAGGAGGAGCAAATGAATGCGCGAACGAATAAATTTCAGTCGAATACTACCCATGAGTGGAAAGTAATTCGAACCCGTACCCTTGCGAATCGAATTCTTAGTTCCTTTCTTCCTCTTGAGCCACTCTGCCAGTTCCGCCTGTCGTTTTAAGTTGTCCTCGTCGTTGGGGACTTGCGAGGAAGGACGCGTTGAGACCGAGGCTTCCACAGCTTCCACTGGCGCATAGGGTCGAATGGAATTGTCGAGAATGTTATAGACGTAGATTTCGTCCTGCTCCGGTCTTGATTCTGTTGTACCCCAGTTGACTCGTTTGGCTGGTTTCAGTGGAGGCTTGCTCTTGCCAGCTTTGACTGGTTCCATCAGATGTCCGTGCCTGGATGGCTGTGATTGGTTATCTGGAATCATCCCTTCTTCCACCCTCTTTGGAAGAACCTCAGGCGTTGCTTTGTCCCCTTGTTTGTGGGTCATGGTCCGTTCCTCGTTCTTCGCCGAATGGTGTGTCGCGGTGTTTGATCGTTTCTCATCCGTTTCCAAACTACGTTTCTGACGAGGTTCAGTGAGTAGGTGAGACGATGAAGTTTGAGGCAGAAACGCCACACTGACGTCGTCGGGGTTCGGGAGAGCTGGCGAGGAGTGCTCCACCGTGGAGGGTTCTTTGCCTGAGGACTCCTGTCTCGCAGAGGGATTGACATGTTCTGCGGACTGTGTTGAGGAAGATTGTGTCTGCTTCCAGGAGTTGATGGCCACCTGCAGAGGAGACGGCTTGTCAACATCGCCAACCGTCTGCAATCAAAGACAATGGCATCGTGTTGACATCCTACTTGCATTGACTGCGCGGTGCGACTGACCGTGCAAAGCATTGATGGTTAGGCCTACTTTAGGTGGAAGTGGTGCCTTAAAAAGGCGATGTTGTTAAAGGCATCTGTAAATGAATTGAGGTTAGACTTAAGAAATACAGATTAGATTAGAGTTTAGATTAGTTTAGAGGTTAGATTAGAATGCTGATTTTTGAATTTAGAATTTAGAATGTAGAATTTCGATTAGAATTTTGAACATAGAATTTAGATTAGAATTCAGTATTTATATTAGATTAGAATTCAGATTAGAACTTGAGTGAAAATCCAAATCAGAGTACTAATTATTTTCAAATTTTGACTAGGTCAGAATTTCTATTGGAGCACAATTTAGACTAGAAGTTAGATTTGATTGGAATTTCGATTAAATTAATGTGTAGTTTGGATAAGAGTTAAGAATTTAGGTTATATTTTTTGCTTGGATTGCATTAGATCAGTTGTTCTTTGTTCTGCTGTTCTACCTCATCGTCTTCCGTTGGTGGAATCTGCACAGGAATGCCAACTGCTCCACCAGAAGAAAGAAGTCCCACTTTCCAGGAGTAGATCAACCAGATGATGAGCAGGATTAACAAGAAACCAAACAAGACAACGAGGAAGATCGCCCAGTCTGGAAAGTAGAAGCTACTCGAAGGCCTCGCTGGACTAGGAGTATCTTCTTTATCACGCAGGATCTTCGGCAGCTCAATCACCTACGGTAGACAACTCCATCTGTATGCTGTTTATTAGAATCGTTATCATATACAATATTTAATTGTTTTTCAGCTTTAATGCATTTTAAAGTGCGTCGTTTTAGCTCTGCTCACAGTTTTACTGCAAGAGTGGAATGGACTCCTCTTGAATTTCCTAAGTCCGAGATAGATTAAATTTGTTTAGATAAATTTATCAAAGTCAGGCTAAGAAGTGCGATAACTACATGATTTTATGCAAAATCATTGCGAAAATGAAACGGGTTAGGACTATAAAAATTATAGGCCCGCACGATGTGCCTATATTTTGGCTTACATCGGTCTAAAGAGTATGTATATGCCTTAAAAAGCCAATATAGGTATAAACAGCCTATACAGTCCTAATGAGCCTATATAGATCCAAGGGTCCTACATGCGTGCCTGAAAAACATATATAGGCGTAACGAGCCGGCATAGATCTAAAAGCTATATAGGACTAAAAGGCCTTTATAGGACTAAAAGCCCTCTATAGGACTGAATAGGCTAAATACCTCTGTCGCATTTAGTCTCAGGTAGGCGGCAAATGTTTCCTTTGATAGCCTGGCGTAGATACTGTCGATGTAGTCTAGCGGATACATGCTGCCATTTGTAGTCGTCATTGTCATCGTAAATACGACGTCAGTCACATTCGTGTCGTTGCGCCTCGTGAAGGAATCGACCTAAAGGAATGTGACAGAGTGCGCCATTTATAGTCGGCCAATTTTTTTTTATAAATTAGGCTTAATTTTGTTCACAAGTAGGCCTATTTTGTCTAAGGTAGGCCTGATTGGAAAAACTATGCTTGATTCTGTCCCAATTATCCAAAACTTCGCGCAAAATTATTCCTGATAATAAGATCATTAGACAGTGAAGCTTAATAAATGCAGAAATGATGATGATGATGATGATGATGATAATTCGATCGGTCAGTTCGACATCTCTCCATGCATAGATCTTTCTTTCCCGCTGGTTCAGATTTTCTCCCATTGAAAATACATTTTCTTCATACATTTAGCCGCTCCCCATAGAACTTCCCCACAGCCGCCAACCCCTGATCTATCGCACCCTGGCGCAGTGTGGTGAAAAAGACTCACGTGTAACGATGTAACGTTGAGCGTTTCATTCTTTGAGGCGGCAAGAAACGCATCCAGCAGACCTGAATGTTACAAAGATCGGTGTTTGTTAGAACTCAATTAAGCGACAGACTCAAACACACATCTTATTTAAAATATTCGCAGTTTTAGGAACTGCAAGATACAACATGGACAGTATACGGACCTTTTGATCAGGTATGGTAAGTAAGCCATGGTTTGGTATGGTATATGGTATAGAATGGTATACAGTAGCTTCTAGGCCGCTGACGTCGACCTTACCTTACCTCATGATATATTTTGGAATCGTTGTTATAGGCCTACTCATGACAAAGTTGTTACAGGCCTACTCATGACAAAGTAGTAGTTTCCGTTGTTTAACAACATATTATGGCTACCAAGGCCCACCTTACCTTGTATGAGTATGAGCAGACAAGCACAGTACTGCCGGTTAAATGCAATATATCACATGTAATTACTATTATTTATTAGAAACTTCTATTGAGCCAGTATCTAATGCACCGATAGCGCACCAAATTCAAGCCGCAGTCAGGACAGTATCGAGATTGTCAGTCAATCTAGTGTAGTGTAGATGGCGGTAGACGAAGACATTTTAAATGAGTCGAATGAATCTGTAAATTTTGTTTAGACTTTAGTAAAGCATCGATTTTTGCAGTTAGAGAAAGAGAACTCACGACAAACCCTGTTCCAGCTGCTGAATGGTCAAAGCATGATCGTCTGGAATCTTCAGGATCATCAGAAAACGAAAAGTGAACGACCGCGAATTGTTCGGCTCTGGGAAGTAAACGCTTGAGGTTGGAAGGATACTGACGGTAGAGGGAGTTAGCCGAATGGTGCTGGAACTATTGAAGTCATTAGTCGACCAAGGAAGTTCTGATAAAGACGTTGCTTCAATCCACTGGCTTTCACTGGGTGAAGGAATGAAAGGAGTTGCTTCAATCCACTGGCTTTCACTGGGTGTAGAAGTAAAAGGAGTTGCATCAATCAACTGGCTTTCACTGGATGAAGCAATAAAAGGCGTTACTTCAATCCACTGGCTTTCACTGGGTGTAGAAGTCAAAAGAGTTGCATAAATCAACTGGCTTTCATCTGGCGACGAAGTTGCTTCAATCCACTGACTTTCACTAGGTGAAGCAGTAAAAGGCGTTACTTCAATCCACTGACTTTCACTGGGTGAAGAAGTGAAAGGAGTTGTTTCAATCCACTGACTTTCATCTGGTGAAGAAGTTACTTCAATCCACTGGCTTTCACTGGGTGAAGAAGTGAAAGGAGTTGTTTCAATCCACTGACTTTCATCTGGTGAAGAAGTTACTTCAATCCACTGGCTTTCACTGGGTGTAGAAGTAAAAGGAGTTGCATCAATCAACTGGCTTTCACTGGATAAAGCAGTAAAAGGCGTTACTTCAATCCACTGGCTTTCACTGGGTGTAGAAGTGAAAGGAGTTGCATAAATCAACTGGCTTTCATCTGGCGAAGAAGTTGCTTCAATCCACTGACTTTCACTGGGTGAAGGAATGAAAGGTGTTACTTCAATCCACTGGCTTTCACTGGGTGAAGAAGAGAAAGGAGTTGTTTCAATCCACTGACTTTCATCTGGTGAAGAAGTTGCTTTAATCCACTGACTCTCACTTGATGAAGGAGTGAAATGCGTCGCTTCAATCAATTGGCTTTCATCAGGTGAAGAAGTTGCTTCAATCCACTGACTTTCACTGGGTGAAGGAGTGAAAGGCGTCGCTTCAATCAACTGGCTTTCATCTGGTGCAGCAGTAAAAGGCGTTATTTCAATTAATTGGCTTTCACTGGGCGAAAGAGTGAAAGGAGTTGCTTCAATCAACTGGCTTTCATCTGTTGAAGAAATGAAAGGCGTTACTTCAATCAAGTGACTGTCACTGGGTGAAAGAATGGAAGATGTTGCTTCACTCAACTGGCTATCAATGGATGAAGAAGTGAGCAAGAAAAAATTGCTAGCGGATAAACCTGTTTCTGTTGGATTTACAGAAAATGTCGGAAAAATCGAATCGTCCACGTAGGAACTGTAAAGTGAAGGGAAAGAATCTGAAGGCTCGACTGCGAAAGTCGAAAGTGATTCTGTTATATCTGATGTTCCTGGTGTTGGTTCCAGAATATTTGAGTCAGAAGGAGTTTGAAAAAAGACAGAAGAATGAGTTGAAAAAGGCAATCCCAGCGATGGAAAGGACATTTCGATTAAGTCAGTTGGTTGTGAAGGAAGCGGGGTTTCATTTATTCCCGGAGTTTCAAAGGGATATGGAGTTTGCGAAGCGAAGAATTGAGTCTCGCTTATATCTAAAGAGTCAGAGGGGCTTTCGGTTCTTAACAAAAGTGGAGTTTCACTGATTTCCAAGGAAGTCCCCAACTGCTGGAGCTCTGACTGCAATGCAGTCTCATCAGTTTCTTGTGACTGAGATGGAGTGGTTGAGAAGAATTGTGTTTCACTTGCCGCTATCATTTCTGATAAGTGCACAGCTCGAGAATTGGAAAGCGCATCATTAATTTCCACAGAGTTAGACTGTAGCAAAGTAGGCGCAAGAAATGGTGCTTCGCTCACATCCGAGAATTCAGATGAGTGCTCAATATCCAACGATTCGAGAAAATTCGACTGCTTAGAGGGTTGTGGAATAGTCAAGGAGAAGGTCATCAGACTGGCATATTGCTTTTCATTCTGTTCTGCAGTTTGAGCAATATCTGAAGATGAACTTATTTCCAAGTTTTGCAAAGCTCGCGGTGTCTGAAGATTTGAAGCGACTAGTAAATCTTGAACGTTCTGAAGAGTAATTTCGCTTGATTTTATGTCTAGTTGTTCACTCTGTTGTATTGCATCGAAATTTGATGTATCCCTGTTGATGTCTAACTGCTGTGTACTTTGAGAATTCTCATGTACACCGGATTCCAACTGATCAGACGATTTTGTAGTTAGGAGATTGTCTGGTTTTCCAGCTGGGGGCGATTTCTCTCTTATCTTCGATAGTTCCTTTGCTGATGCCGTCTTAGAAACTCCATTTTCTGTTGTAGCTTCTTCCACGGTTTTGACGGAGTCATTCAACACATCGGATGCAGGACTTGGCTCTTCCTCTTTCACCGTCAATGCATCGTCTACAGTCGGTCGCACTACCTGCCTTCTGTACCTTTTGATTACGTCGTCACCCACTTCTTGTGACATCGTAACTGCAAGCACTTTTGTTGATGCAACAATTCTTGGCCGGCCAGAAGGACGTACTTCGTAAAACAGACGAAACAGTATTCCGGAGTTCCCGGGTACTTGGCGATTGTTAAAAAAGGGGAGAGTCCTTACATACCTCGGGGCGGCTTTTAGAGGTGGAGTCTTGAGACGTGACTGTGGCAGAAAGATGAGGGCTTGCTCCTCGGATGGATCGATATTCAACTCGGTAAAGACCGGTCTGTACCGTCGAGAAATGGCATCAACCGTCGACGATGGTAGAAGGACAAAGATCCAGACCAAACCACCAAAGCCGAACATTTTAACGCTAACCAGGATCGAATGCGCAACTGGCTTCATCACTGGCGGCGACTTCAAACTGCCGTCATTATTGTTGGCGGCCTAGAACTACCTTCATCCTTGTCGGTAACTTCAAACTGCCTTCATCACTGTCGGTAATGTCAGTGTGCTTTTCCCTTCAAGACTGATTACTGACGCTATTTTCAGCTGCCTAATGTTTAGGACTGTACTTGCGCGTAATAGCCGACTAACGATCTAAACTTTAATACCCATGCTATGATATTCTCAGGCTGTCAGGACTGAATTTGTAAACGATTTAACAGTGGCTTTCTGGGATATAATCCAAAAATACCATGTAGGTCTAATCCGCAATAACTCGGTTAACAAAACGAGTTTCTGTGTGGATTGAGTTTGTCTGTAGCATCGGGTAGCTCTGTTAGTATGCTTCCTCTCTGTCACTATAAGTTTGCCTAACTATGTGTCTCTGTCCATCTACCTACCTGTGTGTGTGCGTGTCAGTCTGCCTACACATCTGTCGCTGTCACTCTGCCTACTTGTCTGCTTCTGCCTCTGTCTCTCGATTGTCAGTCTGTTGATCGACAAGTCATAAGTCGATGAAACGTCGGGTTAAATCAATCCGTGATTGATTTTAGAGGTTGAACGGAGGCTGAGCGCAGTGTTGCCGCATCCGACCAGCTAATCAACAGCAGCCTCAGCAGGAGCCTCAGCAGCAGCAGCATCAGATGCAGCAGCACGTGCGATGAGCATCGCTGATCAATGACAGTACTAGGTGTTACATCATCGGAGTAATAAGGGGAGGCAGAAGTGTACAAGGTAGGGTGTCACAACAAAATCGTGGCACACATGACTAAGTGTGGTTAATGAGTCGAATGCAACAGGGCTAGGTCTCCAACAAAATGTCATTTAGTAATTGTAATTGTAACTGTTAAAACGACAAGTTATGCAGTATCTCATGTGGCGGGCGGTACTCCTGTGGTGCTTCCCAGAGTCAGTATTATTGTCAGCGCCAGTAAGTAATGAAATTTCAATTGTTTATTTGAAAGTGTGGAGACAGGCCACGTTGATTGATACGGTTCATGTAGACCCAGATATCAACGTCCGTCTGACTTTCAGGTAACGAATCCATATGAACGACACACATTATAGAGTAACTGTTGGTCAACAATTGGTAGCCAATGCAACTTCCTAACTGCCCTTCGTTAATTTGCATAAATCTGCATATTAAGGTATTCTGTGCAGCACGGTGGCCTACCGGAAACGCGTTTGGTCAATGATCATGCGATTGCGGGTTCGACTGCTTGTAGCGACCCTGAGTAAGTTGTTTGCAAAACATCGTGCCTCTATCACCAAGCAGTATATATAAGCTGGGAAGTAAAGAGCAAGTCCTGTGATGCGCTGGCCCCGTGTCAAAGACCTCGGAATTCGTCCATTGCCGGCTGAAGGGCCTAAAGAAAAGGAAATGATCGCCTCCCCTACGTCTCAGTTGTCGGATACTGGATACTTTGCAGTGCTTTCCCTTGGATAATGGAGTTGTGAAACTTTTTGGAAGACTAAACCCTTGCACAATAGTTACCGCGAAGGTATGTCTTAACTGAATACCTCTATATGCAAATTTATGCAAATTAACAAAGGGCAATTAAGAAGTTGCATGCATGATTACGGTACAATATATCTGTTCAATTGGTTTGTACAGTCGTACAGATCTAGCCGTTTTTTACAGCCAGCTTCGGCCGGGATAAAAAGTCTGGGTACGGCTTCAGGAACACGTGAAAAAGTGGGCTGATAGTAGCTGATGTCGAGGTCCGATTGATCGCCAGATGACCGCCGTAGTGTTGGGTCTATGACGTGTGCTACCATTTGAAGCGTGTGCTGGTCATTACAAGCTGAAAACATCGCCATATAAATTAGATGAATTTTACTTGGAATATGTTTCCAGTGCATAATAAGTGACTTGGCGATTCTTACTATAATGCTAGATGCCGTTTGATCTATATGAAATGCTATTAAAATTTCATGCTATGGTCGTAGGCTGTACAGCACAAGGTTTATCGGAGACTGTGGTGACAAGACGATCAAAATGAAAGCTGAACAAAGCGACTTGGTCGTAAAGGTGATGGAATTCGTCGAAAAAGATGCAGTGATGGCAATATCGATGTCACTTAATACCATGACGAAGATGAGCGCAAAAATGGCCGATCACGGCATCATGAAGGCAATAGTTATTTACATGTCTACATCCCTGATTTTATACTCACTTACTTACTACATGCATCCTTAATTAATCACTTACTTCCTTACTTGCTTGCTTGCTTACTTACTTGCTCACTTACTTGCATTCTAACACTCCCATATGATCTCCAATTTGCATACTTGCTCGCTTATTTACCTTCATACTTACCTACTTGCTAACTTCCTTGCATGCGCACTTGATAATTAGATCATTTACCGGCTAACTTGCTGCGCTCTCTTGTTTATAACCTCACCGAATTAATTCCTTACCTTCGTACTTGCTCACTTACATCTGTACTCCCTTGCTCACGAACTTCCATACTTGATCACCTTTTGCAGGCTTACCTGCCTACTTGCTCCATAATTTTCCCATTGCCTTACCTTTAACCTGGGCCCAAATTTTTTGGTTTGATATAACTTAGCAAAAGTTGATGCCGTGATCAGTAGGATAACTTCCCAGCTAGGTGGCTAGGTGTTAACCATTCCTTTACAATCTGTATGTATGTGTGTCTGTCTGTCTGTCTGTCTGGAGTTGGTTCACATTAGGCAGGTGGCACTTGTGCTGCACGCAGGTGCGAATAAAGTCTGGTGGTATTTCTAAATTTATTACGTTTAAACCAAGAGGGGAGGTGACGAACCGTCTAGGTTAAACAAAACCCGCGCCAGGAAGACCAGCTTAAACATCGGCGCTAAAAAACCTATTAGGAGGTGCGAAATGTACGGGAAGATGTGTTTTCAATGGAAACTATTTAGTTTGGACCAGTGGGGAGAAAGACCTTTGGACGGGAGGGCGATGTATTGGGAAATGCAGCGTCAGCGGGAGATAATAGGAATCAACGTCGAATTAAACCGATTCTCAATACATATTAATTCGCATCAGTTAAGATTCGTTAGATATATAAATTATAACAGTTCCGAGAGGCCCTTGAATGGAAATACATGTGTACTCAAATATTATAATGCTTACGTACATTCAGCATTTACTACTACTGCTATATGCCAGTACAACAACAACCACTACGACGACGACGACGACTATGACCATGACCATTATTAGGCCTATTACAGATATGAAGCCTTTTATTATTATTACGCCTATTAGGCCTAATATTATCATTATTGTTATTTTTACGTCTACCATAATGTAGTGCTTCTTAGTTTCTTAAAGCCACGCATGAGCTTCATAAGTGAAACGTGCTTCTTGGCCGGGATGAATCAGCTCGACTCAGTAAGAGACAAGGTGCAAGGGTCAGTTTCAGATCGATGTCTTGACATTAGAGATCTTTTTGCAATGTCAAACAACAGCACTAACTGTTATGCATTTGTGAGAACCATCTTGTCTCAAAGTTTATAGACGGTCAGTGGATGGCTTTTTAAACAGCTGAAGACTAAGACACAATTTTATATAATTTCATTGCCTAATAGAGTTGTTATAATCGTTTGAATGGGTGAGTTACGTAAGGTAATATAATCGAACGGTTATGTAGTGACTTCTAGTAGCAACGGTTTAATTAATAAAACAGATCATTTTAGCTAAACTAAAATCAATACCAGTATTGACGGAAAGTGAATGAGAATGTTATAGTCAAAATGACAGCCTGAGTCATTTGTCACAATTGTTGAGGTTTGTTTGAACTGCTCTCAAATACATTGTTTGGCATGGTATTCGATTGGCTTGAACGCGAAATTGCTCAGCGCCATCGGTTGATGCGCTGTCATTATACTTCGGCGCTGAATAAATGATGTGTTGCATATGACCTATATATACCCGATATATATAGCATATATATAACCATATATATATATGTATATATATACCCGGTATAGATGAGGGTGTGGTCACTAAGGTGGGAAAATACGAACTCAAGTGGTGTTGTGTGATAGTTGAAGCAGAACGTTTGCTGTCTTCATCCCTTGAACTTGTTGTGTGTGGTCAGTGAACCGTGACCCTTGAATGGGCAAACAAGCCTCAAGACACACCTGTCTGTTTTCAGCCGATTTGCATACAGTAGATGGGTCTTGAACTTGATGGGCGAATTGATAGAGTCTTCGCTCGGACGGTCTGCAGCGAGCTGAAGAACTCGGGCGATTCGAAGGAAGAGTTTTGGTCGACTGGAGAAGCGAGGCCGTGACTGAAGCGACAGAAAGCCTGAGAAGCGAAAAAGCGCTCAACAATCCAAGGCCTTCGTCTTCGTAAGTGTCGATATATACGTATACACATATCAAAGAGGTGCTATATAAATTGATTCTATATATACACATATATTTAGGCCTAATGTCAATTTCAAGCCCGTTTAAAGAGTATATGTATTTTGAATATACGCGCTTACGTGTGCTTAATTGAAATTGAAGAGTCCATGTCTTAGTTGTGCACACGGTTTCAAGCGCTTGAATTCTTGTCGTAATTAATACACGTAGATGTTATGTAGATACCGTTGACACTGGCGAGATAATTACGTAGATATACTATTAACAGTGGGAAGGTTTCTGTATCAAGACATTTGAATGTTTGACGGATATGCTGGAGGCAGGTGTGTTATTTAGCGCCTCTTCAGGTTATCTACTCAAAAGGGGACCTCTTGCAAGAGCCACCCCTAGACCTATCATCTGTTATAAACGCATCCGAAAATAGTCGTTGCAAAGTGGTTTTTTATTTACTTATTCATTCGCTCAGTTTCAATGTCTTTAAATTTTTACTTGCTTCACAGCTTTTTAATTTTATTTTCCAATCTCTGTTTTTGCAAGGGCCAAGAAAGCAAACTGTTTATTCACGCATTAATTAATATCATTATCAAGTATTTAGAGTGTATATGCGCTTGTATGTGCTTAATTGAAAGTGTATGCCATGCACATAGCTATATGTTGTGTAGATACAATGAAATTGTTTATCCGCCTGAGATATATAGTAAAACTATTGAAAATATTAATTGGAGTCTAAGGCAAAGGGTGGCCACATAGAGTATATTTTCGCTTGTGTGTGCTTAATTGAAGAGTCTATGTCTTAGTTTTACACACGGTTTCAAGCGCTTGAATGTCGTGTAAATGCCGTTGACATCGAGCGGTTATGTACTCAGAAGCGGGACATCAGGAAAGCGCCACATCTAGATCTACTAGACATAGATGTAGCGTCTGTTATAAAAGTACCAGCGTAGCCATGCCTAGTTAATTTGGTCAATAATTCAGTTAAATAAAAACTTGATCGACTGCATCAAACAGTTTCTACAGTTCCACACAGTAACTGAAGAATAATGGCTGGTTGAATTGAAAATAGTCGTTGCAGAATGCTTTTTCATTCACTCATTCTTTATTTTCCATTCTCGGATAATTCTACTTTCTAAAAGTATTTTCTTGATTCCTTCGAACAGATGTGAGAAGATGGACACCATGCAAGAGTCGCAGTAGCTCCTGCTCGCATTGGAATGAGGCCCATGACTCACCAGAAAGACAGCAGTAGTAAGTGAACTCATAATTTTACAATATTTCCCCCTATATAAATGATCATATATGCGCTTGTACTTAATTGAAGCATCTAAGGCAAAGGGGTGCTATACAAAATTGAGTGTGTATAGAGGCCTAATGTTAATTTCAAGCTTGTGTAAAGGGTATGTGTATTTAGAGTAAATATGCGCTTGTGTGTTTGTGCGTGCTTAACTGAAGAGTCTAAGGCAAAGGGGTGCTATATAAATTGATTAAACTGTAATCCTAGTGTTAATTTCAAGCGTGTTTATAGGGTATGTGTATTTCGAGTATATATGCGCTTGTGTGTTTCTGTGTGCTTAGTTGAAGATTCTTAGGCAATGGGATGCTATTAAAATAGATAAGCCCAGTGTTAATTTCAAGCACGTTTAAGCTTGTTAAAGCTTGTTTATGTGTATTTACAGAGTATGTATGCGCTTGTGTGTGCCTTACTGAAGCATCTAAGCTTGGGAATATAGGTGTGCATAATTTAAGTCTAAGGCAAAGGGTTGCTATAGAAATCGATTAATAGAGGCCTAGTGTTAATTTAAAGCTTGATTAAAGCTTGTTCAAGCTTGTTTAAGCTTGTTTGTGTATTTAGCGTTTATATGCGCTTATGTGTGCTTAATTGAATCACCTTAGGCAAAGGGGTGCTATATAAACTTGAGTGTAGTTGGAGTATATATATATATATCATACATATATATATATAATATATGCGCTTGTTTTTGTGTGCTCAACTGAAGCGTATAAAGGCAAATAGGTGCTATATAAATTGATTATATATAGAGGCCTAGTGTTAATTTCAAGCTTGCTTGAAGTATGTGTGTAGGGAAAGTATATATGCACTTGTATGTCTGTGTGCTTAACTGGCGTAATCCTAGTGTTAATTTCAAACTTGTTTATAGGGTATGTGTATTTCGAGTATAATATGTGCTTGTGTGTTTCTGTGTGCTTAGTTGAAGAGTCTAAGGCAAAGGGGCGCTGTATAAATTGATGTTACAATAAGCCCAGTGTTAATTTCAAACGTGTTTAAGCTTGTTAAAGCTTGTTTGTGTTTATAGAATATATATGTGCTTGTGAGTGCTTAACTGAAGCATCTAAGTTGAGTATAGGTGTGCATAATTAAGGCAAAGGGGTGATTAATAGCGGCTGTGTTAATTTAAAGCTTGTTCATGTGTATGTAGTGCTTAATTGAAGCATCTTAGGCAAAGGGGTGCTACATAAGCTGAGTGTAGTTGGAGTATATATGTGCTTGTGTGCTTAACTGAAGCATATAAAGGCAAAGGGGTGCTATATAAATTGCTTATATATAGCCCTAGTGTTAATTTCCAGCTTGTGTAAAGGGTTTATATAAGTATTTCGAGTACATATGCTCTTGTGTGTTTCTGTGTGCTTAGTTGAAGATTCTAAGGCAATGGGGTGCTATATAAATTGATAAGCATATTTAAGCTTGTTTTACATGCTTATGTGTATCTATAGAGTATATATGCGCTTGTGTGTGATTAACTGAAGCATCTAAGAGAGTTGTGTATTGAGAGTTTACATGCACTTTGAAGCATCTTATGCAAAGGGGTGCTGTATAAACATACCTAGTAGCGTGTATTATGTGTTTTTGGATGCACTGGTTGAACTGTATCCAAAAATAACCGTCGCATAATGAAAAACCATTTATTTACTCAATCACGCAGTCAATTTTCAGTGCCTTTCTATTTTCTACAAGTATTTTTCTTCATTGCTTGCTCCTCCTCGTATTGGAATGAGAATAATGTAGTAAATATTTATCTAAGGCAAAATTTGAAGAAGAGTGATAAAAGAAAGTTCTTCTAATAAATGTCTTCTTTGATAGGTTTCTGGTTCGGGTCTGCTGACTGCGTGTAACGACTCTGCGAAGCAGCAGAATTTGGCACCTGGCAAGTCCGCGATTCGTCAACTGAACGGATCAAGGGCCTAACAGGATAAAGCAGCATAAACTAAGTAAGTTCCAAGGCCGCTCTCTCTGCCTCTCTGTGTCTAAGTCTTCATCTCTCTCTCTCTGTCTAAGTCTTGAAAGCCATCGACTGCGACGCAGTCGATGACCTTGAAAGACTTAGTTTATTTTGGCTCGGCTCTCTCTCTCTCTTTCTCCTCCTCTTCCTCCCTCTCTCCTTGGCACTTTGCCAAGTCTCTCTCTCTCTTTCTCCCTCTCTCTCTCTTCCTCTTCCTCCCTCTCTCTTTGGCACTTTGCCAAGGAGAGAGGGAGGAAGAGGAAGAGAGAGAGAGGGAGAAAGAGAGAGAGAGACTTGGCAAAGTGCCAAGGAGAGAGGGAGGAAGAGGAGGAGAAAGAGAGAGAGAGAGCCGAGCCAAAATAAACTAAGTCTTTCAAGGTCATCGACTGCGTCGCAGTCGATGGCTTTCAAGACTTAGTTAGAAGAGAGAGAGAGATGAAGACTTAGACACACACAGAGAGAGAGAGAGAGAGAGAGAGCCTCTCCGGCCTTGGAACTTACTTAGTTTATGCTGCTTTATCCTGTTAGGCCCTTGATCCGTTCAGTTGACGAATCCCAAGGTCCTGGACACGGGTCTCTTACTCCAGCTGAAGATCGTCACTCGACTAATTTCTCCATATCCAAACCAATCTAGGTAGACATCAACATAACGCAAACGATTACACACATATGACAAACAAAGGTCTTAAAAGGGAAAAAAGAGAGACACAGAGCAAGCAAACACGCAGACTAGCAATGAAATCATTAGCAATGAAAGCAAAAAACATGCACGCAAGCAAGCATGCAGACTAGCAAAGAGTAGCAGATGAAGCAAGCAGTTGAAGGAAGCAAGCCCAAGCAGTTGCAGCTGAACTCAGTGACCGACTGACTCATGCACTCATCACTTACTCAATCATTAAGACTTGTATAAACAGCAGAGTGAGTGACTCGAACCCTTAACCCCAAAGTCTTATACTGGCATCACTGCCCACTTATCAAATCGATGCCAGGTTCAGACGTCGGTCACGGTCCGCAGGTTTCGCTCGGGTGGTTTGCATGTGGCTCTGCTTGGTCAGGGTTCTCTCTCTCCTCGCTCTCCTCTCTCCCTCTTCCTCTCCTTCTTCCTCTCTCCTTCCTCTCTCCTTCCTTTCTCCTCCCTCTGTCCTCTCTCTCTCCTCTCTCTCTCCTCTCTCTCCTCTCTCCTCTCTCTCTCTCTCTCCTCTCTCTCTCTCTCTCTCCTTCGTCTCTCCTCTTTTTTCCCTCTCTCTCTCCTCTCTCTCTCCTCTCTCTCTCTCCTCTCTCTCTCTCTTTCTCCGAAAAGCAAGACATCAGTAGCAGAGGAAACATGCAGTTGAAGCAAGCAAGCGGAAGGAATGAAGATCTAAACTAAACGATACCTTACAAGAGCACCAAGTAGACATCAACATAACCAAACGATTACACATTTCGCCGTGGAAATAACACGCTGAATTTCTAAAAATCTACTCTGACATTTAGCGAATACAATTTAACATGCGTAAAAGGATCCACTGAATGATATTCACATCGGCTCAAAAACACTACGCGAAAACAAATTGTTTCTAGCGTGGCGGTGCATACGGAATTTCCTGACAATCTGATTCCTCCGTACTAAATGGCGAGCGATGAAAGAATTCACAAAAAACTAGAAGCTGGATTGCTAAAAAATCTGCCATCTGGCGAATACAATTTAACTAGAATCATTAAGATCATTTACCACGATTCTTTCACCACTCGCCATTTTGTGCGAATTTTCTGAGGAGAGAGATGCCTATGAAGAAGATCCAGAAGAAGAAGAAGAGTTGGGGAGGAAAATATCTACGCTTACCGTAGCTGCGTTCTGGCGACTGTCCTGTGAGAAGAGGATGAGGAACAGCGGCTACTAGGAACAGTGGAAACTCCAGCTGAAGATCATCACCTGACTTCTCCGGATGCAAACCAATCTAGATAGACATCAACATAAAGCAGGTTACTACACATTCATATAGCCCCTTTCAATGACAAACAGCACAAAGACAATTATGAGTAATGCTTGCCTCACCATATGTAGAGCTCATAATAAGGCAGACAAAGAGATAGGGCCTAACAGATAAAAAATGTCTGATATTCAGAGTCCTCCATAATTTTACAAACGAGATCCTCAATTTCTAAAAAATCTACTTATATTTTGCGAATACAATTTAACATGCATTAAAGGATCCACTGAATGAAGGATATTTGACATCGGCTCAAACACTACGCGAAAACCAATCGCCCACCGTCATTTTGAAGTAATTTTTGCATTAAAAGTTTTTTGTCACTGGGCCCAGAAAATAATAAATTGTTTCTAGTGTGGCCGTGCAAACGGAATTTCCTGAAAATTTCATTCCTTAGTACAAAATGGCGAGCGATTAAAAAATCCATAAAACATTATAAGCTGGACTGCTAAAACAAAATCACCTGCCATCTAGTGAATGCAATTGATCTCTCTCTCTCTCTCTCTGTGACCTTGGGGAACTTAGTTTATTTTCTCTCTCTCTCTCTCTGCCTCTCCGGTGTCGAACTTAGACAGTTTCTGGACACGGGGCCAGTCATTGCAGGACGCCCGGTCTGTTGGATCATTAGCTTCCCCGGTCTTAGCCGGGTACTGACGGGGGAAAAGCAAGCAAGCAAGCAAGCAATGAAATCAGAGTCTATTTAGAGCAGGGCTCTGAAAAGCAAGAATTCAATAGCAGAAGAAACATGCAGTTGAAGCATGCAAGCAGGCTAGCAATGAGTAGCAAATGAAGCAAGCAGTTGAAGGAAGCAAGCTAGAAGTTGCAGCTGAAGTTCAAGCAAGAAGTTCCAGTCAAGCAGTTCCAGTCAAGCAGTTGCACTTGCAGTTAAAGCAAGCAGCTGAAGCAAGCAGTTGAAGGAAGCAGCAGTTCAGGGAAGCAAACTTGGGAAAGAATGAAGATGTACACGATGCTTACTCTTAGCCGAGTTCTGGCGACTGTCCTGTGAGAAGAGGACGAGGAACAGTGGCCACAACAAATGGAAACTCCAGCTGAAGATCATCACCCAACTTCTCCAGATGCAAACCAATCTAGATAGACATCAACATAATTCAAATTATTACACATTCATATACCCCCTTTCAATTACAAACAGCACACAATTATGAGTAATGCTTGCCTCAGCATACAGCTCATAATAAGGCAGAGACAGGGCCTAACAGATAAAAAATCAACTGTCATCAGTTTCGCCGTGGAAATCTAATTTTCTGATATTCAGAGTCTTCCATAATTTTACAAACCAGATGATGAATTTATAAAAAATCTACTGACATATAGCGAAAACTGTTTTATTTCACTGGGGCCAAACAGATAAAATAATAAATTGTTACTAGTGTGGCTGTGGAAATCGAATTACTTGAAATAATTCATAAATTCACTAAAAGCTGGATTTCTAAAAAAATCAGCTGCCATCTAGCGAATACAATTTAACTAGCAGCATTAATACATTAGCTAGATGGCAGAGGATGATTTATCAATCCAGCTTCTTATAAATGTTAATAATTTTTTCATCGCTCGCCATTTTGTGATAATTTATTGAGGTGTCAGAATTCAGAAGAGCAGCTAACAGCATTGATGTCTATGAAGACGAAGCATTTCCCTTAATTCCCATCATTTCTTCTTTTCTTTGTTCTTCTTCATTTTCTTCCTCTTCCTTTTGTTTGCTCTGTAATTCGATCTTAAATATTTCAACTCTTCTTTTGTTTTTTTCCTTCCTATTCTCACCTGCTCCTTTTCTTTCTTTGTTTATTAGATTACATCTTTTCATTCTCGTCATTTTTGTCTTCTCCTTTTTCCATCTCATTTTTCTGAAACTTCCTCCTCCTCCTCGTCTTCCTCCTTCTCCTCTTCTAACTATTTTAAAATCAGATAATAGATTGATTAGACTCACTAGCATCTTGCAGGTTCTTCCTCTATTGATGTCAGCTCCTCATTCGGTGTTTCTTCTTGTCACCGTTTCTCCTTCTCATCCATTTCATGCTGAAGATGTTGCATGTGATGCTCGCGTTGCTGAAGCTGGATCTATAAAAAACACCAAACATCTCAAGAAATTGTAATCCCAGGTAAATTAAGAAGCCTAGAGACAATAGCACTAGTTTTACATGATTAAGGATAGATACTTCGTTCTGAGGATACAGCATGGCAAGCACAGTTTAGTTAAGCAGTATCAAGCATGGTTAGCACTTGGATGGGAGAAGATCCAATGCAGAACAAGCCACCTATGCCAATCAACCACCATCCCCTCGAGTCGGTATAAGGGGAATGATTCAGTTTAGTTTTTATTATTATTTACGCATTTATTGAGCAGCGCCATATAATGACTAAAATCAGTTGATTCGGCTGAGCAATTGTGAGTAAAAGACTTGCTCAAGGACCTTACAGCTTTAAAATGAAAACTTACCTCTTCAGTTTAGAGCAAAGGATGGTCTCGGTGTGAGTTGCACCAATTGTCCGACTTATCTTACGAATTCTCCAACTCTTGGTGAATTCTTACAATATCTGCGCTGGTCTTTCACTCAAAACTGAAAACTATTTCCTTTTAATTATTCGAATAAAACGCGTCTCTCAATATCAACTCAAAATCAATACAAAACCAAAGGCACTGTGCTGCCCCTCGCGCCCGAACTACAGATGACGTACAAGTGTCTACGCGTGTCAACGGTCGTACCTTGCATAACTCGAGGTCTGGAACGAGGAGGAGTGCTCAAACTAAGCGGCCAGCGCACCACATGTCTGTTTTCAAACGATTTGCATATCGTAGACGAGTCTTGATTGAGTGTAGTCAGCAAACCGTGACCGTTTTTAACAAGTGTGAAGTGAAACGAAAGAGCGTTCAAACCAATCGGCATGTACGCCTGTTTTCAAACGACTTGTACACTGTAGATGAATCATATATGGCTTCACAACACATTCGAATTTACTATGAGACGAACCCCGCATACATGGTTCAGGACCCCGTGTAACGACCCTGAGCAAATGATTCGAGCATACGTGCCTCAATCATACAAGCGCATACGATGGCCTTGGAAATCTTACACATTAAATCATTCATATTCTGGTGATACCTGGGTGTTAGGATAAAGTAATAAATTAAACTGCTTTATCCTTTAGGGAGGCACAGGTAATCTAATGTTAGGCCCTTGATCCGTCAGTGGACGAATCCCAAGATCTTGGCTAGAGAACCAGCGCATCGCAGGACTGTACCCAATTCTACTGCTTGCTAACAGACAAGCGTCCAGGGTCGTTATACACAGTCAGCAAGCCCGAACCAACAATCGTTGGGTTACACACCCTTTGCACCAAGCGATAGACCACCGACACCTACGGGCAAACCCAAGGGAACAAGAGTCTTCTAATGGAAAGTTAGCCATATTGTTTTACATTTCTCTATCCAACCGCCTATTGATGACGAAACGATAAAGCAAACTGTTGATTACCTCTAGTTCTTCATTTTCCCCAACGCCTGTCAAGGTTCCGTTGAAGAAGCAGTTGTTCTCTTGCCGATGTCTCTGCAATATTAATACGTACACAGTTCATAAGCATAGTTTTAAAACATTTAATTGAAATAATGTAATAAAGACTCAACTTGAATTTCATCTGGACTGCACTAAATTACAATTTTTGACTTCGGTTTCACTTGAAATGAATATCGACTGACGTCTTGTGCGTTATGATAACGGCGCTGTAGAAGTCATCAGATAGGATAGGGTTGGATTGGATTAGATAGATTATCGATTAGATTAGGTTCTAGAATCTAGGTTCCATATTGTTTTAGCAAGGTAAATTGGAATTTACAAAATATAGTGTGTATAGAATTGGCCTTGATTGAATGATTAGCCTTGGAAATGCCAATAATATCATATAGGCCTATCCTGAAATGGTTACTGTGTATTACGGACCTTGAGCGAGTTCTTCACGCACAACTGCTCAGCACCATCGACTGATGCTCGACATTTGATAGTAGCGCTCAATAAATAGGCTTTCAGAAATATAATAATAATAACGACGACGACGACGACGACGATGATGATGATGATAATAATAGCAGACAGGTTTAATTTAATGTTAGGCAAGGCAAGACTATAGGTAAGGTAAGGTAGCACAAGGTATTTTACGGTAAGCTACATAACTACATACATACATAAAGTATGGTATGGAGATAATAGGTAAAGTAAGGTAAGAAATGTAATGTAAGGCATTGTGAGGGGTAAGGTATGACGAGGGAAGCTAAGATAGGTTGAACTATGGTAAGGAAAGGTAATTAATGCAATGTAAGGTATGGTAAGATAAAGTAAGAAACGACATAGTAAGGTAGGGTAAGGCAAAGTAATGCAATATAATGAGAGGTAAGCTATGCTTAGGCATAGTGAGATAAAGTATGAAATGTAAGATAGGGTAAGCCAAGTTAAAGGTAATGCAAAATATCATAATGTATGATACGATAAGGTAAGGCATAATATGATAAGTAAGGTAAGGTAATATCACTTCATGAAACGTAATGTGACTGCTTGATGTGGGGCTTCTAAATTTCCCACGATGTGCAGAGTCGAACCCTGGACGCAGAGGTGAGAGATAAGCACATCAGACAGACTGCTTGGTGCTCCAGTGAAATAAAAATTCTTCTATGACATTTGCTTACCATAATCGGCTGACGGAATCTTTTGTTGTCGATCCGAATGATGACGGTAACCGATGTCATCAAACTGTAAACACAATACACAATACAATACATTACAATACAATAGAAACAATACCTTAAATTGAACTAGGTCAAATCAGTCAGTCAGACATCTATGTATGCAGTGCTTTTAAGAGGGGTTCTATAAAGGCGCTATATAAACCGCTTTGATACATATACACATAGGTACAAGAAGTCACGGGTAAGATTTGTCACTTCCCTTGTTATCAGAGCATTGGTTGTTAAAATGATGAACGTTTGCTCTTAATGAACTTAAAAGCCATATCTAAGGCTAATGTTAGCAGCACTTTCGTGAGGAATACATGGCGCTATATTAAGAGTCTAGATAGATACACGCATGGATGAGATATGGTTGATTCTACTCATTCTTAGAGCCTTTTAAGAATGCAGATGTCTCTGTTCGTATAAAAAGCGCTATTATAAAGTTATTATTTCTGCATTTATTAAGCGCCATTATATAATGACTAAGCATCAATAGATGGCGCTGAGGAATTGTGAGTAAAGGACTTGGTCAAGATCTCTACGCAGAACCGTCTTAGGGGAGGCCGGAACCCAACTCTCCGTATTACAAGCCGAGTGCTCTAACCAATCGGCGCCATGCAAATTAGGACCGTTAAGGAATCTCTCGAGCGTCATGGATCGAGGAGGTGTATCCGAACACTTGTATAGCGCCTTTGAGGGATTGGCTGACTGGATGCCTCACTTGACTGATTTCAATGAGAATGAAGGAAGGAACGAATGCATAAATGGACGGATGAATGCATGTATAAGCGAACGAAATACTGAACTTTAGCGCCACTTAGTGAGAAAATAAAAGGAGCTATATAAAGAGTATAGTCACAAATTTACATGGATCAGATGCTGTTGTCTCTGGACATTCATATACCACCTTTTGTGAACAGTGGTTATAACTGATGTCATTTAAATGGCGCCTTTAAGGAGTGGGATGTAGTGGTCATATTTAAAGAGTCTTTAAAAAATGCAGATGTAGCTAATTAATTCATAGCGCCTTTTAAGATTGGAGGTCATTTATAAAGCGCTATTTAAGAGAATCTGTCGCTGTCTTCTTCTATCCATCCGTCCATCCATTAGTCCATCCTTCTGTTCTTCCTTCCGTCCTTCCATCCGTCCGTCTGTCCCTCTGTCCCATCCCTGCGCCTACTTACATCTTCTTAAGAGCAGATACAGGATATCATTGACTTGATTGCAGCATTCCTCGGTGACGCTGCACTGCGAGAGATGTCTGCCGTGTGTAGGGCACCGGTAGATGGAGCTCTTTTAGGTGTCCCGTAGGTGGAACTGCTCCCCATCATCAGCCAGGCAGAAAGTACAGGCCAGACAGGTTGCCTACAACGCCAGAAACAGGTAAACAGAGTAAGACAGGCAATCAGCGTAAGCTATGCAACCAGAGTAAGACAGGCAACCACAGTAAGACAGGCAACCAGCGTTAGAGAGGCAACCAACGTAATCGTAATCGTAATCAAAGATTTAAAAAGCGACACTTGAAGGTATACTCATCAGACGCACTTCCGGTCCGACAACGCAAAACACTGGGTAACAAATAGGTCTTCAAGCACTTGCGGAGGAGAGGGGGAGAAAAAGTGAAAAGTTCATGCTGCAGGTCACCAGGCAGGCAGTTCCAAGATCTAGGGCCACCCACAGCAAAACCTCTGCGTTCAGCCGTGGCTTTCCGAGCCAATGGGACAAGCATGTCACCCTGATCCGCCGAATGGAGCAGACTGCGGCCGGGGACAGAAGAGTCAGAACACAAAGCTCCTTAGGTAGAGAGGGGCGCATCCAGCGAGACATTTGCGTACAAGAGCCAGAATTTTAAATTTAATACGTTCCCAAATAGACAGCCAGTGCAATTCCTCAGACATGAAGGCCGAGATGTGGCCAAACCTAAGGATAGCTCCAATCAGGCAAGCAGAAGCATTCAGGACAGACTGGAGCTGCAAGAGAGACCTAAGCCTGCGAAGACAGCAGTTACCACAGTCAATCTTAGAGCAGATGAATGTATGAATCAGCGTGGTTGTAGCCTGGGTTGAGAGGGAACGCCGTATAGTGTCTATCTGGCTCTGGTGGTAAAAGCACGTTCGAGAACCACTCTTCACGTGCTCCAACAGTGTAAGCTCCTGATCCAGAGTCACTCCCAGGTCACGGACTGAAGAGGAGAAGGTGACATGAGGAAAGAGCCTGTGTAGACTGGTCAGGTCAATCTTCGAGAGTTGGACACGGCTACCAAGCCAGATGAGCCGAGTCTTACCAGGGTTCAGACGGAGACGGTTTGACTGTAACCAGGTCTCGATTGCCTCCGACGGCCGAAGCATTTCCTGGACTAAAGAGTCAGCCTCAGCAGCTGGCCATGAACATATGCCTGGATGTCACCTGCATATTGGTGGGACACTACCCCGGTCAGAGACTGGATACGGCCAAGGTCAGCGGTGTAGAGAATGAAAAGTAGAGGAGCCAGAAGAGAGCCCTGCGGGAGACCCGGGTGACCAAGAACCAGTCAGAGCATGTTGAGCCAAAGATCACAGACTGAGAGCGACCAGTAAGAACGGAACGGAACAGAAACCCTAAGACCGACGATACCAGATGAAATCCCAAGGTGCTCCAGAAGGATATTGTGATCAGTGTAAGACAGGCAACCAGAGTAAGACAGGCAACTAACGTAAGACAGGCAACCACAGTAAGACAGGCAACTAACGTAAGACAGGCAACCAACGTAAGACAAGCAACCAGCGTTAGAGAGGCTACCAGAGTAAGGCAGACAACCACAGTAAGACAGACAACCACAGTAAGACAGACAATCAACGTAAGACAGGCAACCAACGTAAGACAGGCAACCAACGTAAGACAGGCAACCAGCGTTAGAGAGGTTAGAGAGTAAGACAGACAACCACAGTAAGGCAGACAGCCAGAGTAAGACAGGCAACCAGCGTTAGAGAGGCTACCAGAGTAAGACAGACAACCACAGTAAGACAGGCAACCACAGTAAGACAGACAATCAACGTAAGACAGGCAACCAACGTAAGACAGGCAACCAGCGTTAGAGAGGTTAGAGAGTAAGACAGACAACCACAGTAAGGCAGACAGCCAGAGTAAGACAGACAACCACAGTAAGACAGGCAACCAACGTAAGACAGACAACCAACGTAAGACAGGCAACCACAGTAAGACAGGCAACCAACGTAAGACAGGCAACCAGCGTTAGAGAGGTTAGAGAGTAAGACAGACAACCAGAGTAAGACATACAACCACAGTAAGGCAGACAGCCAGAGTAAGACAGACAACCACAGTAAGACAGGCAACAAACGTAAGACAGACAACCAGCGTAATACAGGCACACAGCGTTACGAAGCCAGAGCTCAAACCAGTCGACTACCATTTCTCATAAAGCGAAATGAGGTAAGGTAAGGTAAGGTAAGATAAGGAGAGGTCTTATTCCATTAACTGATAATATATTTACTATCATACCTCTTAGTATACTGTCTATTAGGTATTAATTAGTAAAGGCCTCAGACTTTTCAGTTACACTCCAAACTAAGTCTATCCCTCTAGTGTCTCATAAAGCGAAATGAGGTAAGGTAAGGTAAGGTTAGGTAAGGTAAAGTAAGATAAGGAGAGGTCTTATCCCATTAATAGATAATGTATTTACTATCATACCTCTTGATATACTGTCCATTAGGTAATAATTAGTAACCGCCTCGGACTTTTCAGTTACACTCCAAACTAAGTCTATCCCTCTAGTGTCTCATAAAGCGAAATGAGGTAAGGTAAGGTTAGGTAAGGTAAAGTAAGATAAGGAGAGGTCTTATCCCATTAATAGATAATGTATTTACTATCATACCTCTTGATATACTGTCCATTAGGTAATAATTAGTAACCGCCTCGGACTTTTCAGTTACGCTCCAAACTAAGTCTAGACCCTCACAAGGTCATCAAACAGTTTGTGAACACTCTAAGACTGATAATGATAAGGCGAAGATTCAATGTTACGCTTCACTGCACAGCGCTCCCAAGTCTGGTCACAGATGTACGGCCCGCGAGAAACAATGGCACTTCTCAGCGTTCACATACAGTGTATACTCTAAGGATGTTTCCTTCACCTGCATGACATATTACCCTGTGCAGCCTCTCCATTGCAGCTCTGTGCGGCCAATGCTCATTAGAAATTCAACTAGGCTTCGATGACCTTATTAAATCATCCAATAGGAAAGCTCAGCCCCGTCTAAAGTACTTCGTTTAATTGTCACACCTTGCATCTGTGTGTAGGTGTGTGTGTATGTAGGTGTGTGTAGGTGTGTCTAATTTGTATGCGTATCAGTGTAGCTGGGTATACGAATGGCTTGTATCTTGTACACTTTGCCGTGCATTTCTAAGTTTCTGTGTCGGCACCTCACCTTGAAGTCTGTATAGACGTACATCCCCGCTTCTTCATAAGGCCTATGCAAGCAACTCCATGCCTGAGTAAACATCTGAGCTAATTTAAATTTTCGAACTCTATATATTTCTTGAATTATCTTCCTGGGTCTGTTCGTTCTGCCCTGTCTCGTATCCTGATTCCTCTTCTTCTCCTTGTGTATCTTCAAGCCATACAGAATGCTCTTCCTCGTGCTGTCACCAACCCCCCCCCCCAAACACCATCAAGACACTCCTGTTCTTAAATCACTACACTGGCTTAAAATACCTGAATGAATCGGGTACAAAGTCCTATCAGGCTATCACTTACCTGCAACACACTTCAATCTTCCCAAACCTCCTATAATCGTAAGCTATTCACAATACAACCGCTTCGCTCAACCCGCTCCTCTTCTGCCCTAACACTTCTCCGCCCTCCCGTCGCCTCATCCTTAAAATTTGGTAATCGATCCATAACCATAGCTGCCCCACCACTCTAGAATAAACTCCCCCCAGAATTGCGACAAACTCATCGATGCTCCACAGCTGGCAATTTTTGCTTCCGCCTTTCACTCAAAACTCAAAACATTCCTCTTTCACAGATCTTACTCTGACACCCCTTCTTCCTCTTATCTCTCTCTCCTTTCAAACCACAAACACCACCCCCCGTAGCTGCCACGCTGTCTCTCAGTCTGCCTTGGATCTTGACCTGGAACCGAACCCTTTTGCCTATCGATTTCGTTTTGACCGAGGCCCTGTGAACAAGGTGGTCCCCGCGGCGGGGCTTTCCTTGGGCGCTGTAGAAATCTCAGAATTACGATTATCCCGCAGGTCCAATTCCAAACACAACCCACCTTAGGGGCCCGAGTGCCTCACTCTAGGCTCTCGACCTGGAACCACTCTTCTTGTCTATTGATTTTGTTTTGACTGAGCGCCTGTAAATACGCTGGTTCCTGCGACTTAGCTTTCGTTGGGCGCTGTAGAAATCTCGAGGGTATGATTACGACTGATCTCAAGACATACCTTATCCACCATAGGCTGCCTCTGTTTCAGCGGACTGACTTGCTGAATATTGACCTCACTGCGGCTTGAGTTTGGTGCGCCATCGGCTGATGCCTCGTGCATTAGATACCGGCGCCATAGAAGTTGCTAACTAATAATTAATTTGTAGCATAAAGCCTTAAACATCAACTTCAGTCAGAGAGCAGATAGCCTGAACGTACCGTCTTGGATCTCTATTCGAGTTCCTTTACTGGACGGGGCAGTATTAAAGTACCTCACCCGGTGGCCCACTGCAGTTAGCCCTATAAGATCAACAGGGTATTTCAATCAAGGCTTTAATACTATGCCCAAGTATTCGGTTGGAGTGGGGTGCTGTAATGGGGCCTTCGCTCACTGTTGCTCAGCGCCATCGATTGATGCTTAGTCATTAGACAGTGGTGCTTAATGAATGCCGAAATAATAATAAAGCACATGGAGAGGTTAATACCCAATGCAGACACGGGGTAGGACGGCCTTTATGGACTACCTCTGATTTTAGGCATGGAAGTAGATTTACATTACTGGTAGATGGACCAACTCAGGAAAAGAGGAAGTTACATTACAGGAAGAGTGTTCCAACTGAGAAAAAGTGGTAAGTTTACATTACAGGAAGATGGTTCCAGCTGCAGAGTATAGGTAAATTTACATTATAGGAAGATGATTCATGCTGTGGAACAGAAGCAATGTAAAGTAAAGCGATAAATTTACAGGACGATTGTTACAACTGTTTACATAGGCAAATAAACATATATATTTATATATGACACTAAGCACACATTTATTTACATAAAATTAGGTGCATATATGCAAATATGAATATATTTATGCAAGCAAGCATGCACATACATGTACCCAGTACTTACACATGACATATGCATGCAAGCATTGAAAATCTTGTGCATTGAACTTGATGGAAATCAGAAAACAGAAGTATACTGATTGCAATGTTAGAACACTGCATCAAGTAACTAACTATCTCTTGACTGAAGATACAGTTTTAATTTAAGCCAGAAGAACACACAAATTTAGACAGTTTACATATCTGGTTCAGGCCCTAATTCACTGTACATCTCCAGACCCACATTTAGAGATCTGATTCCGAAATTATATCAATTTGATTACACATATTTTTGATTTTCTTACCAATTCATTTTTTTGCCATTTCTCTTCAACTGTTTTTTGACAACCTTTTCCAGTTTCTATGGACTTGGTTGATAACCGATTTGTTGACAGCTCATGCCAATTCTTCCACTATTCACAATCACAATCAAATACTTTTATAGCACATCTATGGAAAAACTCCTTTTGCGGCTTCAGTATTCTTGCTATTTCTGTATTTATTCAATGCTATTATACTATTATTACTGAGCACCACTGTCTAATGACTAAGCATCTAAAGAGGGCGCTGAGCAACAGTGCATTAAGGACTTGCTCAAGGTCCTTTACACAGTAACATCTGATCAAGGGAGGCTCGAATCCACACCCTCCATTTTGCATGTCAAAACTCAAACTAAGACGGCTGTCATGTCCATTAAGTTTCATTATGCATTTTCAAATACTACAAGAACTGCCCAACAACTGGATGAATTCTCTTTTGCTGACAGATTTCATGAATAGGAACTTCCCCTTTTGGTTTTAACTACTCTGGCTCCTTGCTCATACATTCTGATCTCATTGCTGTTAGGAGCTATCTAATCTATCCCTCTATCCAACTCACCCAATACTGCATATAAAGATGCTTTACTCGTTTTAAAGACCAAAAACTGTAGACTAAATTGACATAAATTATATAGCACCAGTGTGACTAAAATTTGCAGAATTTCTGAAAGATGTACGTATTATGCATTTGCTGCCCACTGTTAAAACATAAGTATTCATCTTTGAAAGATATTCAACACAACAGCCTGAAAATTTCAGACAATGCAAACACGCTACGATGTTGGTACAAAAATTTCTGGCTTAGCGCATGAGGTGTAAATGTTGGTCATGAGAGCTCCGTTTCCTCGGAGCTCTCAAGCAACCGTGAGTAGTTCCTTCTGTAAAAGGCGCTACATAAATTGACAAACACAATATAAATACTATCCAAAAGCAGAAAACCTAAGTTGCAATTGGAACACACATCTGTTGCTGATGAAATGTAAACAGAGGAAAATCTTTTGTTACAAGTACGAATTTAGCAAGCACACATCTTCTCATTTATGTTAAAACTTGGTGGCACAATGGCTAAGCGACAAACAAGGCTTTTCACCTCGGTGATGCAGGTTCGAATCCCAGGCCCGTCATGTGAATCAACAAAGATCACAATATCGAACTGCTCATAACCTCAGAGACCATCATCTTCGACCTAAACACATGTTAAATTTGTCTCTAAGAACCACCCACATATCCCAGTGAAAACCATATTCCAAGAACACACATTTAAGTTGTGCGATCAAAACTGGCAACACGAATTTTCTTCTTAGGAACTTTTCAACATTTCACTTCATGGAACCATGTAAGGTTCATAATTAATAATAATTAATTAATGAAAATTAGCACAAATAAAATCCTAAAACGCAGCTGATGAACTCTGTCCGTTTTATCCTCTTTTTTGACCCCGTTAAGATTTTTCTTAAGTTTCCTCAAACTAACTAATTTTTGTGAATATCTCCTAATCACCAAAACAAATGTCACAGCAATAAAGAAGTCAACACAAACTCAAAAAGATTTTACATCATGTCTTTGGAATGGTTTGTGGGAACCCTGATATCAAACGATCTGCAGAAATTGAATTCTTGGAAAACTTAACATTCCAGCTGCACAGAAACGTTAAAATTCTCGTGCCCTGTAGGGCAAGGTAAGCGAAGGTAATGTAAGCTAAGGTAAGGTAATGTAAGGTATGATAAGATAAGATAAGGAAAGCAAGAAAAGGAAGATAAGTCAGCAAGGAAGCTGAGGTAATGTAATATAAGGAAGGTAGCATAATGTAAAAGTGAGGTAATGTTAATGCTCACATATTACACACCTCTATCAACATTAGTCCTCAGAAGTGTCAGAAGTACATGGTCCGGGAAATGAAGGATCTTTCGGCTCAAGCACACAAATAACAAAAATAATCCAATAATCAGACAACCTTAATCTTGGGCATGTAGCTAGACAACGAACTCTCTAATCAAATTCTAATCCAAATGACTTCTATAGCACCGTTATCACAACGCCCAAGACGTCAATCAATGGTCATTTCAAGCGAAATCGTAAACAAAATCGTAATCTGTTAGAAAAGCCATGTCGAATTTTAACAGGTCAGAGAAACCAGAAGTACGGCTATGTTCTGTTCTTAATGACATTCAGCATCGTTAAGGTCAGCACAAAGAGCACCTCTGATTATTTTCCCTTGAAGAGGCGCTATACAAATTTCCGATTATGATTACAATAAGCATCAACCAATTCCAAATTTTGCACAACATACTGGGATTCAAACACAAGACGCAGAGGTGAAAGGTAAGCACATTTTCAATCAGACACCATGTTCCATGCGGTATGGTGGTCTATCGGAAACGTGTTTGGTCAGCGATCATGCGGTTGCAGGTTCGACTCTGTGTAACGACCCTGGACAAGTTGTTTGCGCAGACTGTGCCTCTGTCACCAAGCAGGAGAATTTGGTACCGCAATAAGCTGAGAAGTAAAGTGCAAGTGGGGTGATGCACTGACCCCATTTCCAGGACCCTGGGATTTGTTCACTGCCAGCTCAAGGACCTGAGAAAATGAAATGAGCGCCTCCCCTATGTCTCACTTGTGGGATATGGGATACTATTTTACTATCATGTTCCATGAGGGTAAGACCGGCCAAAATAAAAGCACACTTTAAAAAAATTAGGCAGAAAACAACATAACCACATTGATAAATATTAATAGTTCGAAATAGTTTATCACGCTGCATAAGACGTTATCACAATGCATCAAGTTAACCGATTGCCAGTTTGATAATCCACTAATAGTTGCGTTTTTGGCACAAAAGAACATCAACGGCTAATAAAGAACTTAATCAGCACAACACCAAACTGATCAAATAACCACGAATCCACAAATCATGCAACACAATCATAAATAAACTTCAACACAAAGACTAATTCTGAACAGAAAATGCAGCAAGACAGGACATTTATCCCGTCATAAACTGAAACCTAAAAACGAAATTCCAGTCTAAACTCGATTTCTAGCAAACTATAACAATGTACTTGTGAAGTGACCATGACCTTATAAGGTCCATTCTTGCACATTATGACATCACTTTAGGAATGAATTAACTATAGCAACGATGTCATTGTATTATGACATCACTCTCAAAATTATGTAACTATAGAAATAAGGTAACCACAGAAAAGATGTCATTATATCATGAAGCCACTCAATAAATGAGGTAATACCAGAAATGATGTCAAGTGCTGCATTTATTACATCAGTCTAGAAATGACATCACTATAGAAATGAACATGTATAAGCAAAGACTGCCAACAGCTCTAGCATGAGTAACGGCAAACTGAATGACCACATACATTACATGAAGTTACGAAAATCAGCCACAGTCGAACACTTTTAGCACAGTACCTGCTTAGCAACAAACTTCAATAATCACTTCAATCAGCATGACTTAGGACGGCATCAAAAACTCGCTCTACCAGGAACAATAAAAACTTACAAGACGGCAGCGTTACTAAATTAGAATACACCAGCAATACCATTTCCATGAAGAGAAGTTCACAAGAGACAAGTTTACAAAGCACGCATCATCAAAACACTATCCACAAACTAAACAACACAAACCTCACTTGACTGTTAACACTTCAGTACAAGCCAAAAGAAGAACAGTCAAACCAGCCAGTAATCTTACTTACATTTCAGCTGTTTTCCAAAGCATAATACAAGATAAATGAGAAAGCATTGAGAATACATACATACAAGATGCAAATGCTATATATGCATACATATACAAGTGTTTACAAATTTTGAAAAAACTTAGGAAACTGCGGCTTTCCAGGACCCTAGAGACGGTCAGATGAAAAGCATATTCATGGCGGCAATTATTATTCTCTATAGATCTATAGAGACAAGAATACCTAAATTAAGAAAATGTTCATAGCAAATGTTACAACACTACCTAAATTAAGAAAAATTTCATATCAGTTGTTATTTTTTCCCAAAAAGACAACACCATCTAAATTAAGAAAGTTTTGTAGCAGGCTTTATTTCTCAAAGCACATAACTGGACAAATTAAAACAATTTACATACTCACAAACCAGTGGTTTTACCCAACGCACAATGACCGCTAATTAGGAAAAGTTTAGACGTTTTTTAATTTATGCAGCAGTACAGTTTTTTCAGAAGTTACCCATTTCAAAAATTAAAATTTTTACATATTATTAACAGAAACTACAGTTTTTTCAGGACACAGTACCAGCTAATCTGAAAAGATTTAAGTACCACTGGCTGTGGTTTTTCAGGACACAGTACCAGCTAATCTGAAAAGATTTAAGTACCACTGGCTGTGGTTTTTCAGGACACAGTACCAGCTAATCTGAAAAGATTTAAGTACCACTGGCTGTGGTTTTTCAGGACACAGTACCAGCTAATCTGAAAAGATTTAAGTACCACTGGCTGTGGTTTTCCAGGAAACAAGACCAGCCAAACAAAAAGAAATTAACACAACCGTGGTCTGCCACAAAAAACAACTGAAAAACTACACCAGAGACCTGTTACAATGCAGTCCTTGGGAAAATAATTAGTAATTTCTAATGCGCCAGTGTCTGATGCACAAGGCATCAACTGATGGCACACCAAAGCCAAGCCGCAATCAAGTCAGTATTCTGAAGGTCAGTCCACAAGACAGTGAGGGAGCCATATCGTCACCTGCCTTAGACAGAAGTCATGTTAAATGAGTTTATTTTCTACACCTTAACTACATTTGGAGTCCTTGTTCCTGACCATCTTATACCAGAATTCGTCTTATAATGAGACTCTGGTGTACTGTTATCTAAGCGGCAAGTTACGAAACCAGACAAACGAGATAAACGACTTATAAAGCAGAAATTTCGAGTTACATGATCAGCTATGAGGAGGAAAGTTTAAAACTATGACCTGCAACAGTTCCCAGTGCAAGTCCAGTGAAAGCCAACGGTCACTTTGAGATTAGGTCACCACAGAGCACAGTGGTCAAACGCTTGGCGAATCGCCAGAAGCTCCCGACTGGTGGTTAAGACGCCGATTGCGGAAGCGTTCGATCACAGGATTCAAGTCGATCTGAGCATCGAAGTAACTCACGAGCTCTGGCTCGGTTAACATTGACGCCAGAAACTGCTCGAACGATATCGACCAGTCGAGATCCACCCTCGGATTTTCCAAAGCTTCGTGATCTGTCGATCTGGTTTCCTCGTTCTTGCAAATCTCCTGGTTCGCCGCTTTGCTTTCCTCCTTTCTGTTGGATCTCGCCAGCTCTGTACCCTCGGTATGCAGTGCGTTTTCAAGTGACGCATTCATGACATCAGCATCTGATTCCTTGGGCTGACTAGAATCTAGAGGCACATCTGAGACTTGGCCATGCTCTTCGCACCTCACGGCGGTATCTCCGTGCTGACATTCTGTAAACGAGATGGAACTAATACTTTCACAGACGGGGAATTTGGACAAAGCGAGGTTTTCCGATCGACTGAAGCGCTTGCCAACCTCACCGATTTGTAGCAGCAGCGTGGCAACAGTTGCTATGGCGTGGTAAAGCTGCTGTTCATTGGGCTCGTTCAGGAACATGTCGTACAAACTCTTGCACATCTGTATGAATTGCGGCTGAAAAGAGAATTAGTTTAAAAGATCATTAGATACGATACGAGAACAACTTGTGTACACCATCTTATCTCAAGGAGCTATGCATATCGGTCTCATCCAATGCTGGCTGCAAAGCCACACACAGCACGACCTGGTTGTTGTGCCGGCCCAAACGTCCACAGCACAGTATAGAAGCTTCAGCGTGGTCGACCCATCTTTCCGGAACAAGTTGCCTTGCAACCGGCGACATGAGTTCCTTGGCCTTTCTTTGACTCTTTCCTGTAAGCTCTTGAAACCCCGTTCCCATCCTGGTTCCATGTTGTCAGGCCGCTTCTGATAACGTTTAACTTGAAGCTGTGCTACATAAGTTTTTTTATTGTGGTTACGATTTCATAAAATCTGGTTGCCTGGTTGGTGTTGTCATGGTTTCAATTCAGCTGAAAAATCCTGCTGTTGTTGAAAAAGGTAAATGAGCAACGACCATACCATACCTTACCTCACTATAATGGAGATCCATAAAAAGCCAAGGCACTCACTCTCCACATAAAAAACATTCGATAGAAAACAAAACCTCGCAAAACAAATAATTCAAATTAAGGGACTTCTTAAGGAAAACATTTTAAAATGTGAAAATCTTTTTTTTTCAAATAAAACTGTTCACACATCTGGAAATCTCCCTCCGTAATAAAATAAAATAATGTAAAACTCACCCTTTCTCATATAAGCTCGGCAGCCATGCTCCAATTTATGCCAGCAAATTTCAAATCAACAGTGTTTTTACCCACTGCATGCACTGGATTTAATGAGGAGCCAACATAAAAGATGATGACCTATCATATATCAATCCGAGAATTTCCATGGTGCCACTGCAGCAATAAAGGTCAAGACATCAGTCGATGGTCGCTGCTAAGCAGAACTGGCGTGCAAGCCAAATTCCAGGAGAAGTCAGTCAAAACCCAAGAAGGAAAACCGAGACGACATGTAAACAGCCTACTGAGGAAATCAGTAACATCAGCATAAAGAGATGCTTTGACTCAACAAGTAATAACAGCCTCCAGTTCAAGAATGCCATCTACGCTGGTTCCACACAAACAAGCCAACGATTCGAATCAGGCCACCGTGTCACCACGTTTCTTTCTCTATTGCTAAAAAACACAGAGAATGCAGCCACTGCATCTGCTGCATCCAATCAACCAACCTGATTCATTCGAGGAAGATTTCGGAATCTGTTGCGATTCATCTCCAGACGTGTTGATGGCACACCCGTAGCTGCACCTGCTTGATCACTTGCTCCTGAATTGTTCAAGGCAAAATCAAAACGTTAAGTATGAAACACAATCCATAAAATTAAGGTAGTTTATATTAGATTGGATTAGATTTTATTAGAATTCTTCACTATACATAAAATCATGGTGGGTTAGTAATGGTAGGTTAGATTAGACAGGATTAGATTTAGACAGAATTATTTACTGTGTACAAAATCATGGTAAGTTAGATTAGATTGGATTAGATTAAGCATCTGCTATGTATAAAAAATCATGGTAGGTTAGATTAATTTATCAGGATATTTTAATAAGTTCTGAAACTGCATATTAATGCCAACCTATGTCGTAGAGCCCCATCCTTTTGCACAGTTTTACAATAAAAATATGTACTGTCCCCCCCACACAACTCAAGAAACATTTCCAACCAAACTTAAGTTACACCTTTAAAGTCTCTTTGAGAGCCATTCTTCAGCGTCGCTTTTAGGTTCTTAAAAGGAGCTAGATAAACACCCAGATACATACATAAAATCATGGTATGTTAGATTAGACTGGATCAGATTAGAAGTCTTGACTGTGTATAGAATTTTAATGGATTAGATTAGATTAGATGATCGTAAATACCTGGCAGGGTTGTTACAAGTGTTTCAGTAGGAAAGATTTTATCGGCAGCACAAAAGTTGAGCTGAGCAACGTCAGATGCCGGTTGGTCAGCTGCGTCTTTATCAGCTGCATCTTTATCAGCTGCGTCTTTATCAGCTGCATCTTTATCAGCTGCATCTTTATCAGCTGCATCTATGTCAGCTGTGTCTTTGTCAGTGGCATCCTCAGCTGCCTCAGATTGCAGTAGAATTTGATCCATCGAGTCTTTTGGAAATCCTGGCTGCTGAACACTGGCACTTCTTTCTTCAGATTCCATTCCGGCTGATGTTTCAATGTCGCTGATGTCGGATGATAGCAAAGTGGCAATCAGAACATCGTCTGTATATAACATGCAACATATTTCTATTACTGTTATATCTACCTGAGGAAGATACAAACCATACAGAACAAAAAAGCCCTGTCACGTTTTTCAGAAAATCAAGCCAAAACTGCTCGACGATATCCATCCTTGGATTAGTTATTATTTCTTCACCATAACCCAAACTGAAGACTTCTAATTTAGCAACATATGTAGCAAATCAAACAAAACGAGATACGGAAAAGATGCCAGTTGGCGAGATATTCACCTTCACACACTTCGCTCGCGTTTTGAATTTCTTCAAAGAATTCCGTAGCTTCGACAGCAGTGTCTGTTGAATCTGAAACATTACACTCCAGGATGAATCTCTTCTATGTTTAATGTTGTATTACCATGCAAACAATTTCAATTCTGAGCTAAGCTTAAGACTCGGCTGTTTCAACTTTGCTTACCCACCATAGCCTGACATATTTTGCCTGACCCTTTGGATTAGAACACATCGGTGTCAGTCGCTTCTGTCATTTCGTTATCAACTTTAAAAAGTTTCAAACTGCTTATCCACCATAGGCTGTCTTCAGTCTCGTGGACTGACCTGGATATTGACCTGATTGCGGATTGGCTTTGGTGCACCATCAGCTGATGTCTTGTGCATTAGACACCGCCACAATAAAAGTTACTAATTAAAATTATTATCATTAATTACACTGGCCAACACATAATTTGTTGCCTCAAATGTTAGAACTGTTTCTGGGTATATTTGACCTGCTGATTCCAGAAAAGGCACCAGTTTTCTCCCAGCAGGTCTAGTTTTCGAGATATAGAACATTATGCCATATACCAGTCCTTGCCTCTGCTCGCCCATAAAACATAAGGCTATAGCTATAATTATGTAATGCTCAATTTATTATGTGATACACTAAATAAACATAATAATACAAATACTTAAAAGAAAATGGTAGTACCTGAAACTGTACTTATATGATACCAAACAGAACAAGTTTGTTATAAAAATTTCAAGTCATTCGACACCGAAGAAGCTCCTTTTGTACGATTTCCGAGTGTGGCATCTGCCGGAACAATCGCGCATAATATTCCAGCAATAGTCTGCCATCATGTGTGCATCCCATCTTCCTTGATATCGATTTTCCATTGTTTTGATGTCTTGGTGAAATCTTTCACCTTGCTCTTCGCTGAAGTCACCAAGATTCTCTGGAAAGCGATCTAAGTGACTGTGGAGATAATGGACTTTAATGCTCATGTTGCAGCCAAGCTTGTTGAAATGAAGAAGCATATCCTCTACTAGTTGTGCATAATTGTCTGCCTTCTTGTTGCCAAGAAAATTTTTAGTTACAAGAACAAAGGAAGACCAGGCACAAGATTCGATTTCATTCATTGATGGTATGAAAAGTGGGTCATTCATAAGTTGCCTGATCTGTGGACCATCGAAGATTCCAGCCTTCAATTTTTCCATTGTAATTCCTGGTAACTTGTGTACTACCGGTATGTATTCGAAGCATGAACCTTCTTTATTCAAAGCCCTGACAAATTGTTTCATCAGGCCTAGCTTTATATGTAGTGGTGGCAGTATGATCCTATCTCGTGCCACCAAAGATTCCTTGATTACATTTTGAGCTCCAACCACCATGTCTTTCGTCGAAGGCCAATCTTTTCTTGTCCAATGTTCATGCTTGGCTCTACTGTCCCAAAGACACAAAAAGCAGGGATACTTTGTGTAGCCACTTTGTTGACCAAGGAGGAAATTTACCATCTTCAAGTCTACACAAATTACCCATTGATGTTCTTTGAATTTTATCTTTTCCAGTACTAAAGAGATGGCATTGTACTCTTCTTTCATCCTGGTGGAGTGACCGATTGGAATAGAACCAAATTTGTTGCCGTTATTTAAAAGCACACATTTCAGACTACGTTTTGAACTGTCGATAAAAAGACGCCACTCATCTGGGCTGTAATCCGACAGACCAATTTTCTTCAATAAGTTGCTGATGTCATTACAGAATACTAGGTTGTTGTCTTCGGTAAAGAATGGCAGCAAATCCTTTTCTCTGTTTCTATAAATTGTAATTTTCGTTCCAGGCTGAAGTGCATTCTTTTCCTTTAGTCTGGACGCAAGCAATTCAGAGGACTCTTTGGAAAGATTTAAGTCCCTGATCAGATCACTCAACTCTTTTTGGTCAAAACGTTCACTGTGTGAAGTTGATTGGAAATCACTGTCACTGCCCCCACTTTCTTCACTTTCGTCATCTTGTCCGATATTGGACATGCAAGTGTCATCGTCTGAGAGCTGAGGTAGTTCGCGAAAAGGTGGAACTGGTACAATATCCGAATGCGGAACAGGTCTCCTGGCTGAAGGTATATCAGGGTAAGACAACTTGTGACGATTATTTCGATTGATGCCTATGATATTAACCATACAAAAGTAACAGTCGTCGAAGTGGTTTATCTGTTCCCTCCAAACCATCGGTACACCAAATTTCAGGCAGCTTCTCTTTCCAATTGTCCAGTGGCGCAATTGTTCAATACAAGTTTTGCATACTGTATGAGGAGCCCATTGCTTATCTTGATCTCCAAGTTTGACACCAAAATAACCTACATATGCTCTTTTTACAAACTCAGAAATCGGTTTCCTGTTTGCTTTTAGTGTGTATTCCCCACAAATGTAGCAGAATATGTCTGGATGGTTAATGCAGCTCCGTGTGGAAGTAGCCATAACCTTAAGGATGTTCGCATCTGAGGAATTAAATGACTAACCTAAAAAATAGTAAGAACATGTAGTTATTTAATGCTCACATTCACAGATTGTTCTTGCAACCAACTCTTAATATGCCCTAAGACGACTGCGGCTGCTCTAGCTTTCAGGAGGCTATAAATGCTGACTTCAGCATAATCTATTTACATAGTTCGAAACCATGAAACGCTGTATAAGCACAAATAAATTCTAAATGAGGCCATGAATTTAGTGCTGAGTAAGCTGTAGGCTACGGAATAGTTATTTCGTTGAATCAGCAATATCTCAGCATGCGGCAAGATATGCTGATTTTACATTATAAGGATGTAGGCATTATATGAATCAGCAAGAATTATAATTAGCCATAAATAAAGCTTATTATGACATTTTAGTTTTGCCAAAGACATCAATAAAAGTTACTAATTAAAATTATTATCATTAATTATTATTAATCCAAGATAACACACAGGGCAACACCCACCCCTAATGGAGCTAATGTAATAATTACTAAAACAAGGTCTGTCTTGTGAACCTACCTACCGCCTTTTAGGAAACAAATACAATTATTAGGGCAAATATAGATGAAATTTTTAGGTATGCATTTAGACTGGCCAGAGCCAGATTTTCAGAAAACATACATTTATTTATAAAGTACAATTTTCTTTTAAAAGTAGAAACAGTGGCTACTGTTAAAACAGGTATGTTATAATCCCCCTCAAAGACCGACTCACACCTCAACGTGGTGAGGGGGTGAACAACTGAGTAGGAGAATGCCTGCTGAGGCTATGCCAACAGTGGTGAAAGTCTTGACTGAAGTACCACCTCGGGCGCTTCGCGAGTTGGACAGGCTCAGCAGGAACTCTGAAAGATTGGCCAACGTGAGCGGCAGGTCTCGGGTAGCAGCGAGACTTCAGTAGATTAGACGGAAGATCCTGTTACAAGGGACAACGGCGAGTCTACAGAGACAGGAGGGCACTTCCGGTACACCTGGAGCAGGGCTTCCTTACTGCGAGATGGAAAGACTAGGGGGCCTACCATCTTATCATCCCCAAACAGCATCATGAAAAATGGAATCCAAACTTAATCCATACCGGCTCGGACGACGCCCGGGTTCACAAGGTCCGCGTCCCCTGTTGAGCAACCAGGACAGGGTCGGAAAGTCGGCTACTGGAAGAAGAGGAGGAGGTAATACAGGGACGGAGGAGATTGAAGAGAGAGGGAAGTCGGACGATGACATTTTTCAACTCAGGAAGAGGATGAGAGTAGGCACTTGGAACGTGCGAAGTATGATACAGCTGGGAAAAACCCAGGTTCTTGGTAAGGAGATGGAGAGAATGAGGTTGGAGGTATGTGGCTTGGCAGAGGTACGTTGGGGAGGCAGGGGACACTTCATAACGTCAGAGGGACATATGATTGTATATTCAGGAGAAGAGACTCAGGGACATGGAGGAGTAGGAGTTTGGATACAGAAAAACAGGATTAAGGCCCTAATTGGATATGAAACAATAAGCAGCAGAATTTTGGTGGTAAGATTAAAAGCAAAGCCAAGATGCATAAGCATGATACAGGTCTATGCGCCAACAACAGATGGAGAGGAAGATGAAGTTGAGGAGTTCTACCAGATGCTGGCAAAAGCGTTAAAAAACATTCCGAAAAGAGACATTACAATGGTAATGGGAGATTTCAATGCTAAAGTGGGAAAAAGTAGAATAGAACCAGTGACGGGTGGAGAAGGATTGGGGGAGATAAATGGGAGAGGGGAGAGGCTAATAGATTTTTGTATGGAACAGGAGTTGGGTCTGGCCAATACATGGTTTAAACAACATCCAAGGAGATTAAGTACTTGGACATCTCCGGACGGAAGAACAAAAAACCAGATTGATTACATAGGTATCGATCGGAAGTGGAAGACGTGTATCAACAAATGCAAGACATACCCAGGTGCGGACTGCAATTCAGATCATAATTTGCTGGTGGCAACATTGAAGATCAGATTAGGAAGGAAAAAGCAGGAAGAGGTGATAAAAAGACTGAATGTAGAGGATCTGGCTGGAAACAAGGGAATCACCTATGAGATAGAAGTAGCAAACAGATTCGAAGCTTTGAACACGGTAATAGAGGAAAGGTCACCCAACGAATTGTGGAAGGAAACAAAAGACATACTTTTCACTGCGGCCGAAGAAATAGTCGGTTTACAGGAGGAGAGACAAAGGGAAGCCATGGATTACCAAAGAAACTGTTGAACTCATCAACAAGAAGCGTGAAGCCAAGCAAAAGGACAGAGAAGAGTATAAAGAACTGAAGGCGGAGGTACAGAGACATCTAAGAAACGACAAACAGAAACAACTGGAGGAGGTGTGTGAAAAGGCGGAAATAGAGAACAAGAAGGGGAACAGTAGATATCTGTATAGAACAGTCAGGTCAATTACAAACAAATTCCAGCCAAAAATACACTGCATACAGGCAGAAAATGGAGAATACATCACGGACACTGAAGGCATTGCTGAACGTTGGAGGCAGTATTGCGAAGAACTGTACGATGACAAAGAGGTGAAGGAGGACACGAATGAATACGAGAGAGAGCCACCACCTTTAAGATCAGAAGTGGCAAGAGCGATAAAACAGTGTGCGAACGGGAAATCAGCGGGGCCGGATGGAATACCTGCGGAACTGTTTAAATACGGAGGAGAAGCTACAGTAGACAGATTTCATCTTATATGCACAGCACTATGGGAAGATGGAGAATGGCCAGAGGATTGGGCGGATTCAATTTTTGTACCCATACCAAAGAAAGGAGATGCCAGGCAATGTACAAACTATAGAACAGTGGCCTTGGTCGCACACGCAAGTAAGATTATGCTGAGGATCATTTTGGAAAGAATAAGGAATCAGACGGAAGCAGAAGTGGCGGAAGAACAGGCGGGTTTTCGGAAGGCTAGAGGGACAAGAGACCAGATAACAAACCTGAGAATTATTATGCAAAAGGCAAATGAACATCAACAACCTCTTTTCATGTGCTTTGTAGACTTCAAAAAAGCTTTTGATTCAATAGCACATGAAACATTATGGACAACAATGATAGAAATGGGATTTCCTGGACACATAATAAAGTTGTTATCCAAGCTGTACAAGAAACAAAACGCAAAGATCAAAGTGGCAGGAACACTATCTGGAGAGTTCAGAGTCAGGAGAGGGGTGAGACAAGGATGCGTGTTGTCTCCAAGTTTATTTAACATTCTGGCGGAGAGGGTAATGAGAGAGGCTTTGGAGGGTTTTGACGGAGGAGTAGGGGGAAGGCGGTTGACAAACTTAAGATATGCAGACGACATAGTACTAATAACAGAATCTGAGAAGGAATTACAAACACTGGTTGAAAGATTAGACAGAGCAGGAAGGAAATATGGAATGCGGATTAACACGGATAAAACAAAGGTCATGACAACAGCAGAAACCAGGTGTCAGATCAGCATAGGTCAGGAAACAGTGGAGCAGGTGAATACTTTCATGTACTTGGGCTCGAGGATCGACAGGGACAGCGATTGTGGAGCAGAGATAAGGGTACGACTTGCAAAGGGATATGCAATGGCTACAAATCTTAAAAAAATATGGAAAAGCCATGGCATATCACTGGTAACAAAGATGAGGCTCTTGATGACATTAGTATGGCCGGTGGCACTGTATGGATGTGAGAGTTGGACTTTGAGGAAGGAGGAAGAGAGGAGGATAGAAGCATTCGAGATGAAATGTCTAAGAATGATCATGCAAATATCGTGGATGGAAATGCGGTCAAATGAATGGGTACTGGAAGCGGCTGGAGTAGAGAGGAATCTTTTGAAGACAGTAAGGAAAAGGAAATTGATCTATTTTGGCCACATCATGAGGAAGGAGGGAACATGCATCGAGAAGGAGATAATACAGGGCACAATACCGGGAGGACGGAAAAGAGGAAGACCGAGAATAGAAACAGTGGCTACTGTTAAAACAGGTATGTTATAATGAAGGCTTACCTTACCTAACCTTACCATAACTTACCTTAACATATTGCACCTCAAAATACTTTCCTTTACCCTACCATTTACTTTAATTCACCATACCTTAACTTGCACTACCACACCTTATCTTATATAACCCTACCATACATCACCATACTTTACCACAGTAGTTTTTTAGAGACCACTGACCAGATTTTGTCGGCGAGTTGAGTTCTTCTATTTCCGTGTCGAGCAGAGCGGGCGGCAGATGGAGACGATAGATGAGCAGCAGACGGTCAGACATCTCGGCTCGGCAGATTGTGCTCATGCACCAGACGAAGTCACGGAAATTTATCACGCCGTTTGTTGTCAAAAGCTGACAGCCAACACAAAAACAGATATAGAATACAATCAGAAAATTCCATAAGGTCTTTTCTCCCTCTTTTTCTTTCTTTCTCTCTCTCTCTCTCTCTCTTTCTTCCTTTTGTTCTGTCTGTCTGTCTCTCTCTCTCAGTACCTCTTTTTCACTCTCTGTCACTTTTTCTGTCCTGCTCCATCTCTGTCTGTGTCTCTTCTCTGTTTTGTACCTCAAAAGCTGCTGATCAATGAATGAAGATGAATAAACAAAAAGGTAAAGTCAACACGAAAACAGACATGAACAACACTAAAAAATACGAAAAAGGTATGGTAAGGTAGGTAAGGTTAAGATAAGGTAAAGTTATTTAACCACTCTTGGTAAAGTAAGGTAAGGTATGGTAAATGGTCACAAATATTATATTGTTTAAGAATTCCTTTCACCAACCCGGAACATTCTCACAGCCAATGTATCGGCATGCTGCCCACTGGCCCACGGACTGAGCGCCAGAAAGAGGGTCTTGAACTGATCAAAGTCGATCTTGTACTGTTCATAGAAAGGTTTCAGTGGATCATACTTATCAACGAGATCGACCGGTGTCTGATTGAGATTGCCTCTCCAGTAGCAGACGGACAGGTATTCCTCCTGCAATCAAAAGATCGGAGAAATTTAAGTCGATTGAAACTAAGTGCAACTAAGCGTTGACTCGGTTCGTACTGACTCAATTCTTCTCTGCATATCTGTCATCTGTGTGTCTGTCTCACTCTCTCTGCTTTTTCCTCTGGTTCCATTTGTCTTTCTCTCTGTGTCTCTCTTTGCATCTCTGTCTCTCTTTCTGTTTTTGGGCCTCTCTCTCTCTCTCTCTCTCTCTCTCTGCCTCTGTCCCATTCTGTGAGCTTCCTTTGTGAGTTTACTGTGTCTTTCTTTCCATCAGTCTCCTTTCACTCTGTCTGTCTGTCTGTCTGCCCATTCGTCTGTATTTAATCAGTCTGTATGTAGTCAGCAGTCTGTCAGTCACTCATTCAAATCAATGAAACCATCACTAAATCAATGAATGAGTCAGTGAATCCACCCAGCCAGCCAGTAACGTCCATTCTTTCATCCATCCAGCCATCAATCAGCCAGTCAATCTAAGTGAAACAGTTTATACCCTGAACACAGCGAAGAGCTGCTCCAGATCCTTGCCTTGAAACAGCGCATCATTGGAGACGCTGTGCAGCACATTCTTCATTGTGGCATCTTCCAAAGTCTGTAACAAACGCTCGTCATCAACTAAGCCAATCAAATGACTTCTGTAACACTGTTATCATAAGGCATCAATCAATGGTCACAATCAACGAGCAAAACAAAAAACAACTAGGAAACAATTACAGTTCACTTAAAAGTGCTCAAATGTATCTCAAGTCTCACTTTACCAAGCGTTGTCATAGCAAGAATAAAGAATAACATGCAAAATGCAATAAAATTCACACATTTTCTGTAGTTTCCATGATTTCTTTCTGTTCTCGACTTAAGACGTTTTTGTTTTGGCATGCTTATCCTTCTTCTGTTGCCCTTCTATTTCATCATACTGATCCTTTGAATTGGCTGGACTGCGGATCTGTTTGGAGCGCCATCAAATGATGCCCAGTGCATTATTATAATGGTGCTATAGAAGTTCTAAGATTAGCTTCTATCAGATTAGGTCAAATGCACCTCTCACTATCCTAGCTAATGTTAGGCTCTAGAAAACCACAATTTTGTATACTTACTTACTTAAGTAACATTTCAAAGAAAGAATTTCGGCCTCTGATGAATTGAAATAACAAGTTAGGGAATTTCTGTTAGATTTTAAGTAATGAAGTTTGTGTAGTGGACGTTTGAAAAGAGGAAACAAATCAAAATGATCACTGAGTAAAAAACCACCGATTTTTCTGTATAATTACTTGTTATCACTCAAAAATGATTTTCAACCTTACTAACAGAAAGGTTTGGGAATTCTTGTCTTCACTTTCAAACGACCAATTTTAGTGAAAGCCACCCTACGTATGTATGTATGTATATATATGTATGTATGTATATATATGTACGTACGTATGTATATATATATATATATGTACGTACGTATGTATATATATGTACGTACGTATGTATATATATGTACGTACGTATGTATATATATGTATGTATATATATGTATGTATATATGTATGTATGTATATATATGTATGTATATATGTATGTATGTATATATATGTATGTATGTATATGTATGTACGTATGTATGTACATATATATATGTACGTATATATATGTACGTATATATATGTATGTATATATATGTATGTATATATATATGTATGTATGTATGTACTGAAAAACTTATATAGCATTCTTTAAGTAACTCACACAAGTGCTATTGCTTGGCCACCTAGAGGTCTAAGTGTCTTTGTGAGGCTCTTTAAAGGTGCTACATAAATAGCCAGATATATATATATATATATGTACAAAAAAAATTCACCATTTGCCTCTTACCTGGACAACCTTGAGACGATGTTTCAAGCGAAGCTTTGCGATGTCCTGATTTGTGATCTCTCCATATTTGCTGTACGCGACATAAATCAGCTCAGAGATGTCCATTGCACCCTGGAAACAAATTATTCAGAACCAAAATGAAGACAAACCTGAACGAAAATGACCCCCCTTCAGTCACACCATACGTTAAAAGCTAGAAGCTCATTATAACCCTGCCTTTGGGAGCCATATTATGCACCGTCTTTTAACAAACGCATTCTCTACAGTCGAACTAGTTTTGGTATTCATGCATCCAACCATGTTACATGTGTGTTATAACAAAGCACATCATAACAAAGCCTGTTTTAACAAACTGTGTTATAACGAAATCTGCCAGAAAAAAGCCTGTTATAACAAAGCATGTTATAATGAAGCGTGTTATAAGGAAGTTCTGGTTTATTTATTTTTTATTACAAGTGCTTTTAACACATCCCGTCGAAGACTGACTTGCACCACATAACACCGAAGAGGTGAACAGTGGAGTAAGGCAATGCCTGCCGAGGCTACATTATTAAAGGTGAAAGTATACGCTCAAAGTACCAGTTAGAGAGTGTTATGAGATGGACAGGCTCAACAGGAACCCAGAAAATAGTTGGCCAAAGCGGCAACCTCACCTTGGGATACAGAAGCCAGTCCCAAGCCTAGATAAAGAGGAGGGTCTGACGAATGGGTGCAGATAGGTCACCCATAAAAAAGACGCAAGAAATCCATTGAACATGAAAAACACAAAACTGCCAGACTAGCGAAACGATTAAATGTATATGAGGCACACACAGCCCATGAACAGGGATGCAAAATCAGACTGCAATATACTACTTTTGTTCTCTTTTCTTCAGCTTCCGAAGCCACAGTCTCGTCACCTGCCTCGCGTGCAGTTTCGTCAGCCAGTTTCTCGCGATTGACTACGCTCTCAATGAACGAGTTAACGGTCTGAACAGCAGCTCCATCCTCTTTGCATTTCACCAGATCCTCCTTGATGGCATCGAGGATGGCCAACGTTATTTGAAAGATCACCTTCAACAAAAGAACAAAGAGTCTTTAGCAGCATTTAGCAAATCAAAACATCTAAACTGGGTGTGTAATAATCTACTGCAGTGGTTCTCAAACTTTTTGGTCTTATGACCCCTTTTACACTCATAAAAATTATTGAGGACCCCAAGGAGCTTTTGTTATGTGGGTTAGATCTATCAATATTTACCACATTAGAAATTAAAACTGAGAAATTAATGTATTAATTCATAACAAATAATAACAAACCTGTTACATGTTAACAAAATAGCAGTTTTATGAAAAGTCACTATATTTTTCAAAACAATAAAACTAAGGTCTTAGAATTATTATTATGAAAACAGTTTAGACCTCACAGACTGCCTGAAATGGACAACACTTTGAGAACTGCTGATCCACTTGTTATCAACCTAGACTGTCAACGGAGAGGTTGGTGTTCAAATCCCTGCCCCGACAGAAAGAGGTTTTGACATTCCTGTTTTGGGAATACTGTTATAAAAATGAGTACTCAGTATTGGTAGCAAGTTCAGATGGCAAGGTCAACAGCTGGTCACCCTCTCACATGACAGCAAAGCCGGTAACACTTGACACCCACGGCTGCCGTTTGGAGTTAACTTAAGGGATTGCTCTTCTTCTGCTTCTAAACTAATTTAATCTGTAGGCCAAAATTTACGAGCCAAGAATGTTTTTTATTGCACCAATATTCCTTCATATAAAGCTTCACCATTAAAATTACAAAACATTATAATTAATATTAGACAATTCCCAAACTGAACTAATGAATCAAGAAGCAAATAGTTAGCATTATGAAATATCATATTTTTAAATATGAAGGTTTCTTGTGAGAAATGCTCTGGTTGCAACATACCCTAGCTCCATCGTAAAAGAAACAGTCCATGATTCTGACCGCATAATCAAAGGGCAGGACACTAGCAAACGAAAACAGAAAAAAGTTGCATTAAAAGACATTAGCAGGGTTTGCCCAAAATCATCTATCACTAATTTTAATAAAACTAAGATATATCTATCTGTACATGTCTACACTCATCACCACTACTTTTTTTTATAAAACTAAGACACATCTACATATATATATACATGTCTGCACTCATCTCTGCTTTCCCTAAAACAAAAAATACTAATCAGAGCATGAATAAATCTGTCAAAAAATATTTATAACATGATAATCAAAATGACCAAGGCATCAATCGCTGGTCACTTCAAGTGAAATCTTAGTGAAAATCATAATTAACTGGGGAAGCACGATGAAAATCTGAAGGGTCAGAGAAACTCATCTAGACCTAGCAACATCTATCCGCTTTATGTCTAAACTGCAAAATAAACTGCACTCAACCTGAACTGCCTCATTCCGACTGATCACAGCTCAACAAACCTAAATTCCTGTCATCTGAGTAAAACGCCAGAGCCCAGATGATCAATCAACTGACCTGAGAAAAATCGTCAGGAACCAAGACAGCGAAATAAGACTCATCATGCTGAGATGTTGCATCTGGGATGACATTGATGGTATGTACAAGTCAACCAGTTCCTCAAATACACCTGTCAATGGCCACAAGATCAGACACTAATACAGTTCATACACGATTTACAGACAAAAAACAACAGCAGCAAACAGGTTCAAGCCAGAGCTCCACGAGCCACGATAGCCGCCCCACAAGTGGTTGGAAGAGACCAGTTGGATGCCCTGGAGTGTAGTCGGGCCTGCTTCCACTGAATTTCGGACATACACGGTATGGAGATGTGCCCAGAACAGAGACAGCTGGCAACATGTCATGGAAATGGCTACACTCTGGAATGGGGCAGGCCAAAGATGATGATTTAACAACTGAATAATTATTGCTAATAACAGACTGATAACATCTTCTAAAACAGAATCACTGAAGCTTTATTGACTTCCTGTTGAATAAAATTCATTAAATTAAATTAAATTCAAATTAAATTCAAAACTGCATGCTTGACCTATCAGAAGCCAAGAATACCAACCCCCCATCATATCTTCATACACTGCTAACTCCTTATCTCCTTTCCAGACTGTTGCATTCCTTCAATGTTGACTTGTTGCTAAAGCCTAGGACCAGGACAATTTCTGGATCATGCTCTTTCAACTGCAGTGTCCCTCGTATTTGGAACCATCTGCCACAAAAGGCCCGACTTTCCAACTTAAAATCATTGTTTAAATCACTTGTCAAGATCCACTATTTCATTCAGGCATTTGCATGATTCCTTCCAGGCAGATTTACTGAATTTGTGCAAATAATAATTGCATTAAATAAATAAATAAATAATAAAAGAATGCTTGTATTCAATAACATGCTAAGTCCCTAATGATCTTAACACAATACAATACAAAACAATACAGCAAATGCACCTAGTAACAGACTGATGAACCAACAGAATTTCACAGCAATTAGTAACTGGTTTGATAATTAATCAAGAAAAACTGCAACACAAAAATGGCCTTTGTCTAAAACACACCTGGCATCAAAAACAACACAAACTGAGCTGCTTTTAGGCAAAGTAGAACAGTAATCAAAGCTTTAGCAACCTGAATTTCTATTTACCTTGGTCGACCTGCACGCCCACAACTTTGTTATTATAATAATCGGGCAGGAGTCGTTCACAGATTGCAGTCAGAAGCCAGAACGCTTCTTCTTCACTCAGGTAGAGCAGCAGAACGCTAGTTACAATATTTATTCCTTGACAGTAACCTGTTAAAACACACACATGTCCGACATACACGGCTATACTTCCAATACCCAAATCAAATGTGCAGTAATCATATTTGTTTGGATTCTTTTTTAAATCTGAAGTTACTTTACTCATAATGATGATTTATTCAAATACAGTACTGGGTCTAGAATGGTCCAATGGAAGCAGAGGATAAACGCTGACCTGCACCATAATAAGAAAAAGGTAAAAGAATTCTAAAAACCATTGAAAGTACTAAAAACAATGAAAAATAATATACTACTGAAAATAAGGAACAGAGAATACTAGCACACCAACAGTAGATGACCAACAGTTTATGGACAGTAGAGGCAATCAAGTCTTAAGGTTGTACATGTGGTAACATCTGTCGTCAGTTGTCAAACATTAGTTCTTTATCTCTGTGTAAAAATTTGTTGTCTGAAGAATAACCATGAGAAAATATAGATTAAAAACTCATGTCGGTGAAAACCAATTGTGTGAAGCCTTTGCATAAACAAGCCATTTTCAGCAAGGTACTACTCTTCTTGGAGCACCCTCAGTAATTCCATGCATCTCACTTTTGCTCTTTCTGTTGTCATGTATGTATGTAAGTATGTAATAGTACTGACACAGAGCATTTCAGACCCTCACAAAACCAATGAGAACCTCAAAAAACCAATGACAACCTTACAAAGCCACTGAGAACCTCAAAAAACCAATGAGCACTCACAAAACCAATGAGAACCTCACAAAACCACCTATAACCTCACAAAACCACTTATAACCTCACAAAACCAATGAGAACCTCACAAAACCACCTATAACCTCACAAAACCAATGAGAACCTCACAAAACCAATGACAACCTCACAAAACCAATGAGAACCTCACAAAACCAATGACAACCTCACAAAACCAATGAGAACCTCACAAAACCAATGACAACCTCACAAAACCAATGAGAACCTCCCAACCTTCATCCTGCATACAAGTCCAAATGATGTTACATTTGTACATAAATTCAATAAACACAATAAGCCTATCTTTGGGTGAATGATGCTGAAATAATCAAACGTTCCTACCAATGTTTGGGTTTTTGAAGGCATATGCAGTCAGTACTCTTCTCAAAGCATCGATTCCAACTTTGCTCTGAAACGCCGGATGTTCGGGAAGTGATCTGTGAAGATCACGTTCAATTTCATCCGTCATAAAGTTTTCCATGTTTGCACTCTTCTTAACCAGACTGCTGTACAGCTTTGGATTTGTAGTCATCTGAAACAAAGCAGATTAATTCCGATAATAAACCGGATCTCATCAATCCAGTCTCTGGTTTCTCTAACCTATCAGAATTCGACCCGGCTTGTCCAATGGATTATGATTTTGGATTGCAATTTTTACTTGAAGTGACCATCGATCGATAACAGCGCTACAGAAGTCTTTAGATTAGATTAGCAGCGATCTATTCAGTAGCGCACTGGGTCCGCAGCCAACGATTGTGGGTTCAAGCCTGCTGAGTGGATTCTATGCAACAATCCTGGACTAGTTGTTCGCTTTAACTCATCTCATGCCTCAGTCATAGATTTACCAACTTTTCTCATGTAATAAAGCAACAAACAAATTAATAGTGTCCTTTATAATAAAATGAATTCTGACTTAACACGATAAGAGACACGGATCCTAAACTTAGTTCAGCTTAAGTAAATAACCTCATTACAAGGCGGTCATTGATGCGTCTCCCAAAGACATCGTTATGAGGAGATTCCAGTTTATAACAAACCTGATCTAATCTAATCTAATGACTTCTACAGCGCCATTATCACAATGCCCAAGGCATCAATCGATGGTCGCTTCAAATAAAAATCGCAATCCAAAATCATAATTTGTAGGAGAAGCCAGTCGAATTCTGCAAGCAAAGGAGATGTCGAGAGACAGCACTGGATATGAAGTTTCAACAACTTCATTTTCTTAGCAGACGGCCAGTCCTCTCCCTTGCCACCAGCGGCGTGTGATCAGTCTACTTGTTTTATGCTGAGTTTATCAGGGGATGCAAATGGAGCAGAAATCTCGAAACATCTTTCAGCCCTAGCAAGCACCTGAACCCCAACCTCTGAGTTACAAGTCCACCACGCTAACCACTAGACTGTCGAAACTAATGAACAAATTAATATCCAGAAAACCTCATGAATTGCTCCAGAGTAGACCATCCAGATTTCTGAACGCAGTGAATTCGGAATGCCTTCTAGGATCAGTTGGTGCAGTTCGTGCGTACGATACATGCAAACACCTCTGTACGACATCAAAAACAACATTAAGTCTCATTAAATAATAAGGCTTGTTTCTTGTAAGTTCCATTTTTCATACACTGTGAACCTTTTAGCATTCTAAATTTATGCAATAATATTATTAATAATAATAAGTAAAAACTCAAATGGTTTAATTATTACTAATTATTAATCAGTGACTTCTACAGCACCAGGCCAGCAACCCGAAAGGCTTCATCACCCATTTAGTAAAAATTACAAAAACTATGACACAAAGTACAACCGACCATAATGCACAAGACATCAAACGATGGCACACCAAAGCCAAGCCACAATCAGGTCAATATCCAGAATGTCAGTCCACAAGACAGAGAGGCAGCCTATGGTAGATAAGCAATTTGAAGATAAAGTAAGGTACACCTAGTCGAACCCGCAACCACATGATCATTGACCAAACACGTTACCGATATGCCCAGACTGATTTTACAGCAGATTCGAACTTAAAGGTGTTTATGTTTAATGTTACACCAAGGTAAGCATTGACAACAGGCAGACTTACTCTTTGCAACACCTCTCTGACCATCAGGCCCTTCAACACAGTTGCTTTCCAAGGCATAATCACACAGCTGACAGATTATTTAAACTGTTTCTTCAGTCCCACAAAAATACCTTCCATATTCGGCAAAGTGCCCCTCCCACTGGCGGAATTTTTTCAGCTCCTTTGCCGTGAGTTCAGTGGAAGACCGGTGCACAAAGAGCGTGCTGAGAGCCGGCTGGAAGGAATCCTGACTCTCCGCGGCTAGTTCTATGAAAAACCCAACACGAACAAAGATATGTGACAACGGAAAAACTACAAGCAGAAGTAAAGAAGACCACACAACAAACTGTATGTTTAAAAAGTAAAGTAAGTAAGTACAGCTCTCATATTTACCACAGAAGAACGTAGCAGAGGCACTCATTTCCTGCCCTTTGGCACTTGAGCCGGCAGCAGACAAATCCCAAGATCCTGGACATGGAGCCAGAGCATCGTAGAGCAGACTGTTACTTAACAGTGTATGCCTTGCCAACTAATACTGACTGGTAACACAGATAAGTGTGAATACAATTTCTTCAGAGTCGTTACATGGAGTCCAATCAGAAGCTGGAACACAAAGTCTTTAGATTCCAGAACAAAACGAACAAACCATCTTGCCACAAACTACATTTAATAGAAACAGAAGAGAAAGAAGACTGATATCCGTTTAAATTGACCTTGGAGGCACCCACAAGCATAAACTATGGTAGTGCATGAACTGTCACCCATCCAAGTACCAACCCAGTATGATACTGCTTAACTTTACTAAGCTCCAAATATAAACCTATCAGAACATCAAACTTGTACTTGAGTAAAGTATTCAGTAAAATAATGATGCACGTATGATACTGCTTATGAAAGCAGTATGATACTGCTTAACTTTACTAAGCTCCAAATATAAACCTATCAGAACATCAAACTTGTACTTGAGTAAAGTATTCAGTAAAGTAATGATGCACGTATATCAGACACTCAACACAGCACCTTACATCGGAGACTCATTATCACATGCTTCGTTTTAAGTTGAATTCTGACATAAGACTTAATTCAGAAACATGGATCCAAAAATCAGTTCAGCCAGAGAAATTAAAACAACCTTATTTACAAAGAGAGTTCATGGCATGGCTCTGAAGTTCAGTGATATAACAAGTTTTTGGCGTACCTTAAAAAAACACTTCCCGTGCTAGCCAAGAGCCGCTAGTCTTAAAGTGTATGAAGAAGATAAAGTTAATCCGAGACCAACTAATACTCAGACAACTGGAAAATTATGGAAGATTAAATAGCAAATTTGTAATTTCTGACCGGAATCAGCTGCTGGTGTGGAAGGACTCTGAGGAACGGCAAGAATCTGTGACGGACTGCGACAGAACTCCGGTTGTCTGAACAGCAAATCGGAAATCCTCTCCAACATGAAATCTCTGTCAGTCAGCTCAGCAAACAGAAAGTTTGACTGAAAACAGAAGAAAAACAAATTTTAAACATCCGTAAACAAAAGAAACAGACTACAGTAAATTGTTTGTCCAAAGGCTACATGTTTGTAAGTACGTAAATGAGTAAGTGAGTCTGTGACAGCTCAGGCTCTAAGGGCTGTGAAACTAAAATGTCCATATAATAATAATAATAATTAATATTATTATTATTATAATTATTATTGCCCCCTCACTGGGGGCAATTTACCTTTAACCCTTGTACAGCGCCCTTTTCTTCGGCCTCGGCTGTGCTACGGCGCTATATAAATTGTCTTATTATTATTATTATTATTATAATTATAATAATAATAATATAATTCAGCGCTAAAATGCCATCGGTTTCCCAGACACGTTTCCTGATGTTGCTGATGATAAGGCCTGATTTTCCAGAAACCCCTTAACAGCTCCTTGAGTAATTTTTCAGTTCCTGAGGGATCATGTATACTTCGGGTAAGAATAACATAATATAAATAAATATAACAGTAATAATTTACCTCTGAAAAGGGTGCACCTTACAAAGTTCTTAAAAGGCCCTACATAAACCTCGTTTTATTCCTTGCCTGTAAACTGGGTACCTTTCCACGGGTAGAAAGCAAAATCGCGTCTGGCAAGACGTTGCTTGAGCTGTTCTCAATCTTCTCCACGATGTTTATCTCTGACATTGGAATGACGACCGTCACCAAACCTCGAACCTGTCAACAATAAACCATTGTAAATTCAATACGAAACCATTTATTAGTAATTTATTGCTAATGAATTAATTACTAATTGCTTATTATTTCATTCTGTATTAATTTAGCAGCTTTAATTACCCACTTTATCTGTAGTTTCAGTTTTCTTATTTCATGGTGAAAAATTAAGCAATCAAGCAAGCTGAAACAGATGGGTCTTCTTAAGCTTAGAAACTGATGACCTGCCTGTTTAAGACAACTTGCTTAATCATTGTAGCCTGACTTCCGGTTTCCCCGACCTATTTGATTTCAAGCACACATCTCCTGTTGACTAACCGTGCTAATTACAGTTTCACTTGAAGCAACCACTGACTGATGCTACCTTGTGCATTAAGATAAATGGATAAAGCGCTCAGCTTGTAACGCGAAGAGTATGGGTTCAAGCCTCTCCTGAGATGGTTATTGTGAAGGGCCCTTGAGCAAGTCTTTCACTCACCACTGCTCAGCGCCATCGACTGATGCTTAGGCATTAGATAGTGGTGCTTAATAAACGCAGAAATAACAACAAACAGCAACAACAACAACGACATCGTGTTATTGAGCCTTTACATTAGATTAGAGTTGAAAGCCGAAGAATATTTGGACTGAAGCACAAACATGACAACAATCAAATAACTGGTCAATTTGAGACACACTGCAGACCTTTGAGTGGATCTTAAAAGAGGCCCCATTAAGCGTCTTGCCATATACGCTTTCACATGATACCTAGGATTCAAACCCTGGATGAAAAGCTCAAAGGCAAATGCATCAGTATACTATCATGCCGTCCAAGCATTCAACCGAGTGACAATAGTTTAACTTAATCTGAGAACTTCTATAGCACCCCTGTCAAAATGCTCAAGATGTCACCAATAGATGGTTGCTGCTAGGCATTATTCTTTTGGTGTGCATGCAAAATTCCATGGTAAGTCCAGTCTATCAAAATGAAATTCTATCAAAATGAAATTCTATCAAAACAGAAATTCTATCAAAACAGAAATTCTATCAAAACAGAAATTCTACCAAAACAGAAATTCTACCAAAACACAAAATCTATCAAAACAGAAATTCTATCAAAACAGAAATTCTATCAAAACAGAATCATGTGGAGAAGACATGGAAACAATTTGTGAAAGAAAACAGCATTTTAAGAGTTACTTTAAAAGAAAGCACAAACAAACAGATTCAAGAAAGAGATGAGGTTTTAGTCAAGGATGTAGTTCAAACGAGTGGAGCAGGAAAAAATCGGAAGACTTGTCAGCCAACAAATCAACTCACTTGACTGGCAAAGCAGATGAACCCGGACGAGATGTAGATGGTTCCTGAAACGTGCCGTTTATTGTAGGGGGTCCAAAGAGTGCATTCCGCTTCCCCATCCAGCTTCTCATTTAACGGCAGATTAAACATACACCTGAAACAGACCACAATAAAGACAATTTAGCGGAAACCTAAACGTACATCTTAAGGCACTGCAATGAACTGAATGACGCAGAATAACACAGAATGAATTTAAATGAATTAATCTGAAATTAATTGCTTAGAACAGAATACAGAATTTAATTAAACTGCAGTGAGTTCACAGCCCACATCCAAATGCAACAAAAACTGTAGTTACATACAACTCCAGTATTCAAAGCTGTCAAAACTAGGCCAACCCTAAAGAGCAGACAGACCTTCTTCTAATACAGAGTTATCCTTAGATCATTAACAGTGGTTCACATACACCAGGGCCTTACAAAGGCATACACATTCACAGTCATGGTGCTGCATTTACAACATAAATTCTGTTATAATGCAGTTGCCAAAGTGATTCCCAAAGTTAGTTCAGTGGTATAAATGACGTCATTAGGACACAACCTTGTTATCCTGAAACGGCTTCCAAAGACAGTCTTACCAACAGGGTACATATCTGCTTAAGTAAATGTAAATGTATATGTTTTTGTACAGCAACTGTATGGTTTCAACTCTTCTCATTTTTCCAGGAATTAATAGGGTGGCACCACCGCTGCCCATCTGAATGGGTGCCACGCCATTTAAGGTCCCCCTCTGCGGACCATGCTACCCCAAGATTTCTTCTCTGAAACGACTGGGATGCAAACCGGCATCCTCAATCATAGAGGCACCTTGACGTACATGCATGTAGCTAACCAGGCCAGCACGCTCTCATTGTATTGTCATTACTACTTCCAGGTCTTCAGCCTTCTTACTCTGACTATACCAAGAACAAGAACAGTGTTCAACTAGTATATAATGACTCCAACACTGGCACCAGACTCTGGAACTCTCTTCTGGCAAACATTCGCTCTGTGTCAGCTTTCAGACCTTGACTAAAAAATTAATCTCTTACTGAACTCATTTCCTCCATAGGCTGTTTCCACGTCTTCTCGGATTTCCTCTTGGTGCTTGCTCATCTGGACTCACTATAGAATTTGGTATGTACACCGACGTTGCTTAGCAGCAACCATCGATTGATACCTTGAATATTATTACAGGGGCACTACAGAAGTTCTCAGAATAATTTAGACTAAAAATTCTTAGGAAAAATGTCCAAAACAAGAAACTTTACCTGTAAGCTTCACTGCGAGCTCTTGCATCCAAGTCCCTCTTCAGCGAGTAGTTGCTTCTTTTGCTGCTCCTCCTCCTGTTGCCATGGAAACATACCAATTAAAATCAAATCGTTACACAGAGCAAAGATTTACCGCCTCAAAAATAACCCATAAATTAAACTCACCAGAACCTACGTATCTGTCCTTGTACGATTATCGGAACATTTGTATAGCACCTTTTATGAACTGCCTGAAGACACTATATCTATGACTTAAGTCTCTGTGGCTACAAATGATTGCATGAGTTTAGACTACGATTTCAATCACAACAACCATAGATCATTATATTAGATCAGATATACCCAGATATAAGATGTGAGAAGGAACAGAATTCTTTAGTTTATAGAATCAGCATGTCTGTCACAGACAATGTCAGTATTATTATTTCTGCATTTATTAAGCGCCACAATCTAATGACTAAGCATTAATCAATGGCACTGAGCAATTGTGAGTGAAAGAATTGGTCCCTACACAGTAACCGACTCAGGAGAGGAGGCTTGAACCCGTACTCTCCATGTCACTAGCCAAGCGCTCTAACCAATCAGGTATCATGCCCATAGGTAGAGCGCATTAAAACATTACTATCATCTCCAAAATGGACAGCTTGTGTGTATTTCTGTCTTTGTGGTCTGCGTTGTGTGAAATAAAGCACATTCACAAATAACATCAAACAACAAACACAAAATTCTGACAAAAGTTAGACAACGAACTGGGCAACATGCAGAACAACATGTAAAATTCATCATACCTGGTCTTCGTTCGCAAAGTTCGATCTTCCTGAAATCCTTCCTCTGACATCAGCCTGTTCAAAACAGAAGCACAAGAACAGTTTAAAACAACAGCAAATTCTGATTTTTCCTGAGGCACAAAATGACAGCAATTACTCTGTAGAACAACTACAACAGTTTCAAAAATTTCCTGAATGTATGCTACATTTATTATAAAATTAAAGAACTAAACACACATTCATTGCTCAGGTGCTAGCCCAGAAACTCAGCCTGTGCAGGTTCAAACTCTCACAGAAGTGGTCAGTGGCATGCAAGAACCTCAAAGAAGTTTTAATAGACTAAAATCTGCTATGTGCCATGTAACCCACCATCAGCTGATGAAAACGTCGCTGTAGAAGCCATTAGATTAGATCTGATATAATAATTAGGCTCTGGAAAAATTTATTAAAATTTACTAAGTACTGCATAAATCTCCTAGGTCCTATTTAAACTCCATAAGCTTTATGGGGCATGGTAGCTGATTGGAAAGAGCACTCGGTTTGAAACTCATAGAATACGGGTTCGAGTCTCCCCTTAGATGGTTAGTGTGTAGGGACCTTGAACAAGTCCTTCACTCACAATTGCTTTATGTCTCAGATCTTGTCACGTGATACATGCAATAATAATAATAATGATAATAAAATACACAACTGAGCAAAAATCATCATAGAACATGACCTCACAATAACACAGCCTCTCTATCGTGCAGTACCTGACATTGACCTCAGTGAATAGCATGAAATGGAGGCCCACATGTAATACTAGTAAAAACTTAGTAGCAGGTGTAAGTTTGATGGACTCACTGTTTCATCGCCATGTTAGCCAACTGCTCCATCAACTGGAATGTTTCTTCGCTTGAAACGAACAGACTGAACTCAAACTACAACAGTCACATATTTACAGAAAAAAAGGTAAAGGTAACACACTAGTTTACATGTCTCCATAGAAACACATCAGAAGCACAAAGGTAACACACTGTCTCCATAGAAACTCCTCAGAAGCACAAAGGTAACACACTGTCTCCATAGAAACTCCTCAGAAGCACAAAGGTAACACACTGTCTCCATAGAAACTCCTCAGAAGCACAAAGGTAACACACTGTCTCTATAGAAACTCCTCAGGGGCAAAAAGGTAACACACTGTCTCTATAGAAACTCCTCAGAAGCAAAAAGGTAACACACTGTCTCTATAGAAACTCCTCAGAAGCAAAAAGGTAACACACTGTCTCTATAGAAACTCCTCAGAAGCACAAAGGTAACACACTGTCTCTATAGAAACTCCTCAGAAGCACAAAGGTAACACACTGTCTCCATAGAAACTCCTCAGAAGCACAAAGGTAACACACTGTCTCTATAGAAACTCCTCAGAAGCACAAAGGTAACACACTGTCTCTATAGAAACTCCTCAGAAGCACAAAGGTAACACACTGTCTCCATAGAAACTCCTCAGAAGCACAAAGGTAACACACTGTCTCCATAGAAACTCCTCAGAAGCACAAAGGTAACACACTGTCTCCATAGAAACTCCTCAGAAGCAAAAAGGTAACACACTGTCTCTATAGAAACTCCTCAGAAGCAAAAAGGTAACACACTGTCTCTATAGAAACTCCTCAGAAGCAAAAAGGTAACACACTGTCTCTATAGAAACTCCTCAGAAGCAAAAAGGTAACACACTGTCTCTATAGAAACTCCTCAGAAGCACAAAGGTAACACACTGTCTCTATAGAAACTCCTCAGAAGCACAAAGGTAACACACTGTCTCCATAGAAACTCCTCAGAAGCACAAAGGTAACACACTGTCTCCATAGAAACTCCTCAGAAGCACAAAGGTAACATACTGTCTCTATAGAAACTCCTCAGAAGCAAAAAGGTAACACACTGTCTCCATAGAAACTCCTCAGAAGCACAAAGGTAACACACTGTCTCTATAGAAACTCCTCAGAAGCACAAAGGTAACACACTGTCTCCATAGAAACTCCTCAGAAGCACAAAGGTAACACACTGTCTCCATAGAAACTCCTCAGAAGCGCAAAGGTAACACACTCTCCACAGACACTCCTCAGAAGCACAAAGGTAAAGGCAACACACTAGTTTACATGTCTCTGCTAAATCTCCCAAAGGTAGCATTTGAATGAGCTTTCCGTAAGAAATGTTTAGTAACGTCATTACAGATAAAATTCACAGCCAACAAAGCACAATGTCCACACAAACAACACGAATTTAAACAATAAACTACACTGAACAACACCATAAGACGTCAAACAGGGCTACTCTGCATGAGACACCACCACTGAACAACACCGGATAACCCAGGCAACACCGGATAACCCCAGGCAACACCAGACAACGCCAGGCAACAGCAGACAGCACTGGATAACGCCAGACATAACCGGGCAATTCCAGACAACACCTGCCAAAGCCATGCAACAACATACAATGTCAGACAACATTGGACAATCCCAGACAGCACTGGACAATGCCAGACAACATTGGATAACGCCAGACAACATCAGACAATGCCAGGCAACACTGGACACGGCCAAACATCAGATACTGAGAACTTACAGCTTCCTTCCTCGTCTTGACTTTGATGCTGTCTGGAAAGAGAAAGTTGTTCCCATGATCGAGTTTCTACACAACAACAGGTAAAAGAAAAACACAAAATCAAGACACTTGTCAGAGCACGTGAGAAAAATGACTACTAAATGAATGACACAGAAGAAAGAAACCACCTAAAACAGAACACCAATATCCAACTACCACTTCAGTGGATCCCAAATTTAATTCAGCATTCTAAGCAACCTCTTTCTAATACAATTTATATAGCACCTTTACAGGGTTCTTACTTAAGGGTCCTATACAAGTAACCAGATACATATACATCCTCATTCTAACATGATACTGGGTAAGGCTCACAAAGGTAACATACATACATACATACACACATACATACATACATACATACACACATACACCATACACATTCATAAATACAGAGGACACTCACTGCAGTGCCTTAAAAGTGCCTCTAAAAAGCACAGCATGCATGACTAACTGATCTCAGAAAAGCATTTTAAGGCAGTTTGAAGATGCATGCTGAACAGCATCAAATGCAAGAGTAAGCTTAAGCATGATATAGTGTAAGTAAGTAAGTAAGTAATGCATTTGTCAACATGTCATATGTACATTGGCCGAGGGAGGAATCGTAGACGAGGACAAATGCACAAACAATTAAATAACACGGCCAGCAAACAAAGGACACAGACTTTCTGCGGAAAGCTTGAAAATTGCCAGACTAAAAGGGCTCCTGTATCTGAGGCATTCATTTCTGTAGCAAAGCGAAACAGTACGTCTATGCAAAGAAAGTCGATTAAAGAAGAAATATGAATTACCGTAACATCTGTCCACCTGATGATGAATTTCGCTTCTTTGCCCATGAGGAATGAATAGAAACAGAGATGATTGACGCTCAGGTACATCCATCCTTGACGAGGAACACCTTTCCAGTAGCTGCATGAATAATCTGAATGATAATAATGATAACAATAAGAATTATAAATAATAATAATAATACAGAAACAGTATATCAGAGAAAGGCCCAGTGAGGCAAGGCTCATCTTAACTGACTACCTTCTCAAATTAACACAGAGTCACCACCACCACCACCTCAATGGCATGCCCCTCCCTGACGCATTGCCGTTTTTCCACAATACTCTGCCAATCGTCATGGTCCTGGGCTTGCACGTATGATGCAAACGGGTTCCTAAAGAAACTCCACAGAAGCATAGAGGTTAAGCAAACACATGTTTGCGAGTCTCTAAATGTACTCCTCCAAAACTACTCACCTGACGAGAGTAATGCAAAAACTAACTAGCTGTTAACAAAATGCAAAATGCCCGACTTGTATAATGAAAAACTAATGGAAAAGAGACGGGATGACTGTCTGTTTCAATGCCAACTTTGTACAGTGAAAACAACATGAATGTTAACCATAGAAAATTGAACAAACTTACAGTTGACGAGCTTTTCTTCAGCAGGCATATTGAAGAGTTTATGGAACTTAACATTGGCTTCTTGAAGGTCAGACGAATCAACATCTGTAGCATTTTCAAACAAACACAAAAAATCAGAGACATACATAAATTCCAATTGTAATCTCTGGAATTCTTCAGTGCCCAAAACAGTTAACTCGTCAAAAGCAGCTTTTTCACAGGCACCTAATAGCGCCAAAAAAAAAACAAAATCGGCAAGGTAGGTACAGTAAGGTTTGGTTTAAACACAAAATTCAGCATCAAGCTGTCATTAAAAGCAGCTTATTCAAAAGCAAAATCAGTGAAGCAGGTACAGTAAGGTTTGGTTTTAAATCTAGATTCAAGCTCAAACAGGTACAGAAAATAGGAAGAGATTAGATAACAGCAGTTCCTTATGCTAAACTAAAGAAATTCGATACAAAGCGCAGATAAAATGTCTTTGTGTTGAGAAGTCAAACTTATTGCTGGGTAGGTATTTCACCTTCTTTGGGCTTTTCAAGCGAGTGCTGAGCAACGAGACTTTCGACTTTGCATTTCACAAAGTTTGTTACTTCTGACATGTCTTCAAACGTTGCTGTAAAATCAGAAAATCAATGCTTTATTTACATGCAGCTCTCTGCACATAAAAAAACAATAACATAATGGACAGCATCTTTGTCAGTTTCTACATAGGTGCTATATAAATAGCCAGATACATACATATGTACACATACTTTGAGATAACTAGCTCCCAAGAACACCTCTTGAATGAAAGAAAGAAGGAGAGCAGAACTACAGAAACCCAATCAAATTTTAAACTATTATTTCATTACATAAATTTTATTATTCTATATTCCATTTCATTTATTTATTTGTAAATGTTTTATTCATTTAATTTAACCATTTGCTATTGCATTATCATGCATGTTAGGTAAGTAAATCTCAATCTGAGGAAAGAAACAAGAAATAAAAAAATAATTTGAAAACCTCTATAGCGCACTGCAATGATAAAGGCATCAGTTGGCTGTCACCGCTAAGCAAAATCATTATGCCAATTCCCGGATAAGTACACTGAAAATCCAGGAGAGGAATCCAAGAAGACAAGGAAACAACCTAAGGAAGAAATGATTCCTGCAAGAGCTGAGTTTATAGTCGTAATCTCAAGGCCAACACTTGTCCATGGTATCCACAACTGTTGCATCAGTCCCAGCATGCAATCGAAGAGACCATCATTCCACACTTTCCCACCGTTTGCATTCAACTACAGAACCACGGAATCATGCTTCTGAGATGTTCTTAGAATTACAAAGCCTAGACAAATTTTTAATAGTAACTACAATCACATCTCATCTTCTTAACATCACATCTCTTCAATAGGAATTCCTTCTGGCACTCCCAAACTGACATCATAAAACCACAGTCAAACAGAATGGTTTCAAAGTGGTGACGGAAAAGAGGCAAAGAAAGACCATGAAGCTCACGCCACAAGTGGCTAAGCAACTTATTCCAGAAAGACAGTGCAAAACACACGGCTGATTCACAGTGCAAAACACACGGCTGATTTTTACAAAAGCTTTGTATAACTCTGATAAACAAATCAGTACCGACGTTCTAGTACTTTCAAACATGACTTAAAATGCCTGCAAAACAACAGAACAAAAATGCAGCAAAAATCATTATACAGCATTGTAAGGACACAGTATTTTCTCACTCACACAACGTATTAAGAAGATGATTCTCGAGCCATTCCCAGTCGCTAGCAATTTCCTTTTTATTGTCAGAAACAGCAACAACTGTAAAATCATGAAAAACAATGCAATACAAAACAGTGAAACTTCACCTATAACAGTGAACCAAAGTACCATGCTTTAACAAAGTTGTATAAGAAAAAAGTCAAGTTCTGAGGCCATTTTGTTCCCAGCTCATGCTGGTACGAAATTCTACTGCTTGGTGACAGAATTTTCAGAATAGACTATTAAAAATACCTTCAGTCACAAGGCAATTCCAAACATAACTAATCAGTTATTCTGTTTATTTAACAAAAATAATTAGCAATTCATCAAAACCAGAAGCAGAAGAATCCTCTGGCGTACCATAGCTGATGTCCGAATCAAACACTTGGTGCAGAATTCGATACACAGGAGCCTAGAATTGGAACACATCAAACAGACGTTGTTTATGCATCTCACTTCACTGGCTGAAAATCCTGGAATGCATTCATTTCAAAGTTCTTTCCTTAACCTATACCTCTCTCCAATTTTCCCAGCCTACTTACCTTCCCAAACTGTTTACCGTTCAATTGGGCCGCTCTTCTCGCTCATCCTCTTACCTCTTACGTCCCACTGTAACTACTCATCTTCAGTTCTCTAACTGATCCATATATTACTCGGTACCTCGATTCTGGAACAATCTCCCTCCTGAATTTCGCAAATCCTCTGCTCCTTTATCCCTTTCGTTGTTCACCTTATCTTTTACTCCTCAGGTATTCCACTCAAAACTGAAGTCTCACCGTTTCAATAAGTCCCACGCTGATTAGTCTTCCTATTTCTCTCAGCTTAAACGCAATGCACCCTACCCTCCTCTCTCTGTTCTCTCTCTCTGGTCTCCCGGCAACCGGACTTGGTTCTTGACATGGCATCTTTGGACAACCCCACGGACTTGACGCAGTGCTTGTGAATAATCTGACGCCATGCACTTAACTTTTAAGTAGCACTTCAGAAATTTGGAGTCTATGATTATGATCTCTCTCAAATTGCTTACCCACCATAGTCTGGCTTCTGGTTTCTCTGACCTATCAGAATTCAACCTCGCTTCTCCAACGGCTAATGATTTGATTGTAACTGCCTTCTGTATTACCATTATAATGCCAACAGCACTATAGAAGTTGTCCAATAAGATCAGATTAAACTACTGCAATGCAACAGTCCTTTCAGGAGAATGAAGGAAAGACAGTGATCAGTTAGTGACGCAAACCTTGTTGTCTAGTACAGAATCAAGTGTCCCAACGAGGAGACCAGCAAGTCCTTTGCCTTTACGCTTCTGCAGCACAAAGTATGGATTGGCCTGCTCCACAGACCTACAGAAATCAACAGCGATTATGTATCTACAATCCCACATCTGGCTTTACCAAATCAGCAAAAGATCACTTTGTAACTATTGAAATAATAATAGCAACAATAATAAAAAATAAAAATAAAACTACCCATTTGTTTCAATTTTTCTTTTCCTACAACCTCGGGTTAAAAACACGATAATCTGAGGTTACTGTTCCTGGCATCAATTCTGAATCAGAGGAATAGGCATCTCATAGGTTTTTAAAGGCGCTATATCAGTGTCCATTTACACACAAATACTTACATACATACACAAATACCTTATATATGCATATATATTTACTTGTACTGTTTGAAGTCGCTCAACATACATTCTCCATTTACCTTAAATCACATCCTGTTTAGATCAGTTAATGGAAGAGAGTGCTTTACAAAGGTGATACATAATTGCTTTGATACATACACGCAAAAAAACGTCATTTGTTAGTTCATTCTTTCAAGCATACTGCCCATCATGCTTTGACACAACTCGCAAATTTCATAACACCTATGATATTCGCTAAATTTCTATTTCATCACACAAAAAACTCACGATTACGATGTAAAAATCAAACACACTGACAACCACACATTAACGAGAAAGCCAAATCCTACATTTGTTCAGCGATATATTACAATAATTACAGTTTGGTGGCACGTTCTGTGAAGAAATTTAAGAAATGGCGTAATGATCTTGATAATATTACGGGCTCTATCTCAGAACAGACTGACAAACTCGACTCTGGTAGCGTAGATTTCGAAGAAAACTGAGTTACATGAATTGGGTTTGTGCGGCCTTTTACGACAATGGCTGATGGAGTACGTGTAGGGAGGTGGTACTAAGATACAGCTTCTTTAAAGGAGATCAAGAATATTAGACAATCGTAATAAAGACCGACCACAGTGCGTTGGCAAGTAAAACCTCCTGCGGTCTGACCCACATGGTCAAACTGTAATTTCTTTACGACACTTTGTCAAATTTGAGTAAATTTTGATTAGACTTCGAATATCATCATCGTCACAAGCCGTCGCTGCATGAAACTTTGTTGATTTCTCGTCTTTCCGCCCAAATCTCGCGAGAGATTTATACCACATTCCATGTGCATTTGTACCACATTCCGTTCCCGAGGAACCTGGCACGAATATATGTATATATGATATTAAATATTAAACAATTGTCGCAATGCCCAATCTGCAAAATTTCACAGTATATGTATTTGCATTTTAACTGGTAGTATTTTTATTATGTCGCTCGTAACACTTCGTGAATATTATTACGAATTCTTCATTTATTATAATGAACATGCTATTTGCCTATCGATTTGGTTTTGACTGAGCGCCTGTGAATAAGATGGTTCCCGCGACTTAGCTTTCGTTGGCCGCTGTAGAAATCTCGAGATTACAATATTTGTATCTGACAGCCTGTATTATTTTTTAAACGTTTACAGTCAGAAATATGAACAAAAAATTACGATAATTGGACTCAACGCTATACATATATATATATATTTATATATATATTTATATATATATATTTAATATATATATATATTTATATATATATATATTTATATATATTTATATATATATACTTCCCGTAATGCCAAGCGCTGTTGGCTTTAGCGCAGACAAAATGTCCAGACGCCTTCTGCTTGCGTTGCGCCGGTTACGACAGCAAATGCGGCTATGAACATCCGATGGTAGGCTTCCGTCGCTCTTGTAAGTAGCTTCAGGAAAAGCGACATTTCTTAATTACTGCTATGTTAATTAATTGTTATGCATATGCGATTATATGCAGCGCTTTTGTGAAGTACCGAAAAGGCGCTATATTAAGTGGCTTGATACAGACAAATGTATACATAAATGTGTTGCGGTCGAGCCGCCCCAAATTCACTTCAAAGCGATACTATGTACCTTTGTGTAAGATGAACCTGCCCGTGGCGTGGCTAGGGTCTTCTGCACCCGGGCACAAAGCACAAAATCTGTCCCCCTTTCCAAAGTTTAAGCAAAATTTCAAATATTAAAAACGGTTAATTAGTTTCTGCCCCTCAGTTTGTGCCTCTTCAGCCTTGCGCCCGGGTGCAACTTTCCCCCACGGTACCCCCTCGCTATGCCTATGGGGTGGCAGCTGGATTTTTTTACCAGTCTTGCTCGGCTTTCATATTAAAGGGGTTCGAATGTACATTTTGTATGTATCTGAACATTTATGTGGTGTCTTTTAGGAACCTTCTCAAAGCACTGTAACATGGCTATCAAACAGTTCTATAAAAATGTATTTCAGGAGTCTAAGATGTAGTTCAACTGCCAGTCTGATGCTGTTTGCATTATAAGATCATTATAAAACTTATCTTTAATTAAATCACACAGTCTTTTCTGGTCATATAACCATCAGGGATGAACATTAGCAAATCAAGTTTGTTGACTGAAGATTGAAGCATGTTGCAAAAATGCACAGAACATGTTACATTTGTTTTTCAGCGAATGTTGCAATCGGCAGCATCAACATCGTTTCATCTGACAACAACTCGTTCCCCGAAACAGAACACGGGAAGCCAGCAACTGACAAAAGATGCTCCGTCAAGATGCACTCCGATTTGGCGTCTCAAATCAAGACCACACTGCAAGGCCCAAGCTTCGCAGCATGTCTCAGCAAACTGAAGACGAGGAGGAGGAATTACCTCCTAGGTTACCATCATCGGGCATGATTTCCACCACAGAAGCTGAGGACCAGTTGACAAACTCCCAAGATGGTTCCTCCCGCAGTTTCAGCCTACATGAATCTCCAGCTGCCACGAGCCACACAGTTCTGAATCAGTACACCGAAACAAACCATTCGTCATCATTTCCACTCAACATGCAGCCAAGCACAAACACCAAGGCAATACCAACTCCATCACTGCATACATCACAACAGAAATTCTCAGGAATTCAAGAAATGAGCTTGCCAATGAACCAAACAACAACAATCGGTACTTCTGACGAAACGTTTCCTCACTTTCCAACTTTATGCCCCACATCTGCACAAAGCACTGCACATAAACCGTCTCATTTGTATCCAAGAAACTCTAAACTGTCACCTCGCTTGCAATCTCAGAGACTTCAGTATGTGACACCATTAAATGCATCTTCCAGAGAAGCCGCAGGGGCAATAGAAGCACAGAGAAGAGCCGACTGTAATTATGCATATGACTCTGAAGCAGAAGAAGATTCGGAACAGTTGAGCCATTCAACTGTAGGCATTTTAACAACACGAGAAAATACTGACATAAAAAGTAAATCACCTGAAACTGGAGAACATACAAAGCAGGTGGAGTTTACCAAACTACAGCCAAAGAACCAACTCGTAAGGGATTCCTGCGACGCTCCCAACTGCCATCGTTCTGCCCACAGACTTTCCGTTAATGACACACCTGTTGGCAAAAGCGGGTCATTCAGCATACCAGCATGCACTGCAAATGTCACACAAATCCGACCCAGTTATTCAGGAAGAGACAGTCAGCGACCATCTTCTCCAGGAGGCTGCAATTTTAGGAGACGTGAAATTTCTCCCAGAAATTTTATGTCTGCAATCAGCATGATTTCTTCGGACAGTAAACCATCGAAAATTCCAAGGCTGGTCCAGAAGTCCGCCAGAGCACTGGCAGTGAATGGAAATCATGCAACTCACTGCGATAATAACCGGTATTCTGTGTTCAATGTTTTCTCCATCATCATGATGACAGGCTTGGATGACAGAGCAGAGAAGCTTGATTCAGCATCAACACCGATGATTGCTGCCGAATCCTTGGTTGAAGAAAACAAAAAGTGTACTGTTTTCGAACACAGGTCTTACTTGCATCCTGCAGTTCAGAAGATTCAGACTTATGAACCCGTGCAGATATCAATTAAGCCAAGTGAAACAGCATCAGCTGTAATTTCAGTTGAAGAACCCAAGGTTCTCAACACCCTCTTGAACATAGCAAAACCTGAAACAGACGACACTCACATAGGAAAACCTGAAACAGACGACACGCACATAGCAAAACCTGAAACAAAAGACACGCACGTAATCACGGTGACAGAATTCAGAGACGCGATAAGTGTCTACGAACCAGTCGTTCCCACAAACAAACTCGACACCACTGAACAAACCAACAAGGATGAAGTTATCAGCGCAGAGCCCTCAGCAGAAAAGGTTATTAGTACAGAGAAGTCAAAACAAAAAATTGTAAGCATAATTCCATCGGTAGTTGTAGCATCTGCGCACGTAAAAAAGCAGAAAAAGTCTAAATCAGTTCAACCAAAGGTTCAGCGTTTAGTTCAATCTTCAGTCCACCCTGTGGTTCAATCTTTGGTCCAATCTGCGGTTCAATCTTCAGTCCAACCTGTGGTTCAATCTTTGGTCCAATCTGCGGTTCAATCTTCAGTCCAAGCTGTGGTTCAATCTTCGGTCCAATCTGCGGTTCAGTCTTCAGTCCAACCTGCAGCTCCTGATAGGAAAACAAGTTCATTAGCATCCTCAATCACTGAAGTGAGTTTCACAGATCTTGACAAGAAAGCCTTTCAACCTCAGCTGTCCAAGACATCGTCAAAAGAACGTGGTCCAAACTCAAAGATGAAACCAAGGCACTCCAAAGGTCCCAGCCGCACATCAACCTCAAGTGACACCAAAACAGAAACTACAAGTAGCACTTCACGCGAAGAACACCTGAAATCAGCCAGCCGAAGTGCCCTCAAGGCAATTGTCAAAGCACTTCTGGCCTCCAACGGTGTGCAGCACCCTGGAAACCAAAAAGAAAGCAGTGACAAAGGAACGGGTTTAATGCCACCTTCCAGCACTACAATGACATCACCTTTCATATCATCTGCACTGTTGTCTTCCATATCTGGACCACAGGCAAAAACGTGGTCCAAGCATGACGTAGCCAATTCAGACAGAACCAAGTCTGGCTCTGGAGAAAACTTAGGACAGTACCCTCTTGGATCGTCGGTGACGCAGGTATTTTCCAAACACCGGAAAAATCACCAGCAGTTGAACGCAAGCGAAAACAGCACGTCCTGGTCGAAAGCCCTCTACGCGAAAACCCTCTACTTCAAAAACGAAACAAAGCAAAATCCGCAAAAACAGACAAACCCAAGAAACCCTGCCAGCAGCATGCAAATGCCACCTTCAAAAACAAAGTCCAGCAGCAGTAAATCTGAAAGGTCCAACGAAGACCTGAAAAATAGCCGTGATCGTTTCCACAGTGCCAAAATGATGCAGCTAAAGCAGGCAGCCAACGTTCCATCAGTGAACTCTGTAGCAGAAAAATTGGAAGAACCATACGCTTCCCTCGAAAGGACTGTGAACAACATCATCCTAAGTCGATTTCTCAGTTCTCATTAGCATATTTAAATTAGTTCTCATTAACGTATTTACATAAATTCTCATTAGCATATTCAGATCTGCTGCAAAGCATGGGATAATGACATTGAAGGCAGTTGGATGACCTTAATACCAGAAGCTGGATAATTCTGTTTTGAAGCAAACAAATTATACACTAAAAAACCCAATAAAAATTTATAGTAAATTTGAAAACATTCTGTCTTGAATGACAGTTCTTAGGCTAAGAAAATCTCAGCAAATTTTCAGAATTAAATTTTACTGTTTATATTTACCAATTTGTGAATAATTAAATATTTCAGAATAAGAATAACACTGAACATTTCATTCGATCAGTTTGACTAATCTCATCGCATGATTTCTATAGCGCCATTATATCATAATGCCCAAGGCACCAATCGATGGTCATTTCCAGTGTCTCAGAGAAATCAGAAGTCAGGCTAGGGAGGGTAAGTACTGTAAGTGCAACCAGAAGGACATCAAACAATTGACAAAACGAACAGAAGTAGGTAAAAAAATCAAAGAATTTTTTAACCAGCTACTGAGACCACCCAAGAACCCACTGTTCTGGTACGAGGCATTGCAAGAGTCTCCATTGCTCAAGAACAGTATTTGTTGGTACAAGAGGGAGCATGGAATAAGGATAGGTTTTGCTGATTCAAATTCAGCACTTTGTAAACTAAAAGACCAATTTTAAAATGGATTTTACTCTCAATGGGCAGCCAGTACAAAGAATGCAATATTGTCAGTATATGCTGATGTTTATGGGTCTTTGTTATTGCAGAGTTTTGAACCATCTGTACTTGTGCAGATCTTCCTTAGAGATGCCAAATAGAAGCGAGCAACAGTAGAAACCAATGCATTAGCTAGTGTGATCAAGACTGTTTTGAAGCAAAAGAGATCTGATTCTACAAATATCCCATATGTGATCTGCACAAGACCTGAACATGTTTAGAAAATGACTTGGAGTCAAAAATCATGCCCAAGAAAATTCAGTGTGGTTAACTAGGAAACCACCCTAATTAACAGACGTATGACTTAGCTGAAATTCTTTCTATGGATCAGTTGAATAAATGATCAGATACTTACGTACCAACACACATCACAAGTACATTCTGAGTGAGAGCAATGACATCGTTCAGAAGTTTCTCAAGAGCTACCTACTACACAAATACATCGATAATATGAACACTGGCATCACTTAAAACGCTACACGAGTATGCAGTACTGGCATTTCTTTTTCAGCTTTTATAAAATATGCATAATGTAGCATTGCATCAAACTGCATGTGATTCTTTGATCATCAAAAGCATACTGATCCCTTTAGCAAAACTAAAAGCCTGGTTGACAAAACATTGCAAAATACTTCAAGGTTCATACACAGACAAAACGCAAACAGACATCTCATACAGTAGTTGCAAAGCACATAAATATCCGGCTACATAAGCCACACTCTAGAGTACCATCTGGAATTAGCAGATAATAATGTAGCCAGAACGCTCGTTGACATTACTGTCTAATAGACCAGTCACTGGGGCCTATGGCGAGATAGAAGCGTGGCCTTTATTGTCATTTCTGTATTTATTAGACACCACTATCTACTGACAAAGCATCAATTGATGGCGCTGAGCAACTGAGTGTCAAGGATTTGGCAGAGGTCCCTACACGGTAGTCGTATCAGGGGAGGCTCAAACCTGCACACTCCACATTACAAGGCGACAATGCTCACAAAAACCAATTGGCTACTGCGTAACAAATGCAGCCAGAATGCTTGTTGACACAACTGTCTGGTAATAAAGCAATCTGTGGCCTACAGTGACACTTATGTGGCCTTTATGATAACCAGACAAAACTACCTGGCAGTTGGCAACACTGAAAGTACTTTATTATGAGACAATCAATGTCTGTGAGTGTTTTAGCTTATTGTCTGATGTTCACAGACACTACTGTTTGAAGTGTATGAAATTATAGGCAAATCACCAAATCAGAACTCCAAGTCCGACATTTAGCAAACTGCGCACAATTATTATCAACCAAAACGAAGCACATGTATATTTTATGCATCCGAACATTCCCAGAGCACTGTTCAAGAACTTCACTGAAGTGTTATATAAGTGCTCAGAATACAGGTCTTTGCACGTCGTTTGCCCAGCCTGACCATGTGGAAAACAGATATCCCTTGGCAGCACATATGTGCTGCGGAAATGCTGAAGTTTACGGCAGCTTTCATGATTTGAGTGAGAAAATGAAATTTCCTCTGTACAAATGTTTTCATTCTAAACTCAATTTCCATATTTAAAGAGATTCTCTAGTTCTTAAAATGCAAAAGCAAGACACAGTGTCTGTGCCAGGTACAAATAACCATGCATGAGTATGTATCTCCTGTATGCTTGCAGGCAGGTATTAGCATATGTATACGTACGTATGCATGCAAACACAAATCGGAACCAGTGGTTAATGCCTTGTTTAAAACACAAGCTAACAATGCAGCTAAATCTACAAACAGCATTCTAATAAAGTTCCAGCACAGCTTTCTCCCACTGGCTCAACTAAGAAGAAGTTCTATAAACACAAAACTCGTTTCATCAGACTTAGCTAAAATTAAAGCACTTGTTTCGAAATCATGCGCATCACAATCGACCAAAGAAAAGCGCCTACAAACGAGACTCATCCAATTTTGAGCAAACAGAAACACATAAAGGATTTTTCAAATAAAAACAAGCATCAGGAAACTTAAGCACAGATGGTTCGTGGATGGGAAGGCAGAACTGCACAGAAAGAGGACATACAGAACAAAACAGTTTAAGTGTAAAGAATCGCAATATTAAGCTTGAGATTTATAAAGCACCCAATGAAAGCTAAGTCGCGGGAACCAGCTTATTCACAGGCGCTCACTCAAAACAAATCGATAGGCAAGAAGGCTTAGTTCCAGGTCGAGTTCCAAGAGTAAGGTGGCTATGGTGGGGGTGTTTGGAATAGGATCTACAGGGTAGATAAGGGGAAGAAGAGGAACCACGATAGGAAAGAATAACTTCTGTAACACTGAACAAGACAAGATCCTTTTAGTCCTTGAAAGAATGAAGCCATTTAGACTTAGGGCTACACACGGTCTAAAGATGAGCTCAGAGACCCTAGCAAAATGTTGTGGAAATAGCATCACTCCAGGACTCCAGAAAGGACACACAAAGGATAATAACGACAAAAATGAAGGCAGGAAAGAAAGTTTTAGTTCTTGGCTTAAGTTACTTGGTAAGCCATTCTTATCATTCAAATCACCAATCACGTACATCTTCACGTAATTACTGTAACTTATTTCCATAATCGTAAGAGTAAAGGTATGAACACTAAAACCAATTCAATTAATATCATGATTCTCTAATTTAATAAACACATCACCTTAACTATCTATTTTCAATAATATCTTAATTAATAAAATAATTGCTGAGTGACTGAAAGTTGCAGAGCAAATACGTTTCATCCAATAAAAACTAAATAATAAATAATAAATCACGCAAAAACAATGACGGCGAAATATCAACAGATGCACTTGATTACACAGAACGTAATAAGCCGTACTGGCAAATTTATATGGCACCAAATTAGAAAATAATTAAACAATTAAAATCCTCTTAGATAGATTAATCAAGAACAAAGAAGCAAAATCAGGCAATTTAAAATTATTTTAAACAATTTGGTGCAACCAGCATGAACAGATCAAAAAGAGCCAATACGTCCTACGAGCAAAACAAAAACCTGAGCTTTCTACACAAAAGAAAAAGCCCTGACTAATGTTGCAGTAATCCAGCACTATACAACGGAAAACCATGGAAACGCACAGTTCATATTCTACTACGATGTTGTTTAAGTAACCAAACATTCCCCACCAAATTCACTGATATCGTCACAAGTGATTTTAAAATTCCACGCTGAACTAACCTAATCTTTTGAACTTCTATAGCACCATTATGCATACATTATTCATACAGCGCCTTTAAAAACCTCTCAAGGGCACCGATACCTGGCAATCCTGAACATATAAAGCAACTTAAGATCAGCAGAGAATCATATCATATGTGAGTCATCAACTGATGGTCACTGAAGTGAATTACTGAACACAACTAGTAATCGGCACAAAAACTCAACATTTTAAGCATTAAAAGATAAAAATATGCAGATTGGCAGATAAAAAAACTTGTAAGCAGTTAGCAAAACTCAAAACTCAAAACCCAGCAAATGGCTTTAAATGTAACACCTTGAACCAAAATACACCACTGTGGCCAAAATCCTTATAAACAAAATATTCACAAGTACATGATGTAGATATGCATGCATTTATATGTATGTATGTATATAAGCATTTATACATGTATGTACGCAGATATAAAGTATACATATCTAAGTACATTTTAACATATTTATCTACATCTCTTGTTATCCCACAGTCAGATTTAAAGGTTCATTTCCGTTTTTTAAATCCTTCAGCAGGCAGCAGAATAATCCCAAAAAAGAATCCCAAAATCCTGGCCAGTGTTTTTATTTCCCAACTCATGTCAGTACTCAGTTCAACAGCTTAGAGCCAGAGGTAATCATGTATAAACAGCTTGCCCAAGGTCATTAAACTGAGGCCACTAAGTAGACTTGAGCCTCCAATAATTGGATTAAGGACCCAGCATCCTACCAAGCAGATGAACACAATCAAATAGAATATATCACAAAATAGAGCAGCATTACTGAGAATCAGGTACACTAATAGTACTGAATAGATGAATGGTACTGAACAGGTGAATGGTACTGAATAAGCCAATGGTACTCTAAAGAATAATAGTACTAAATTAATCAATGGTACTGAATAGGCCAATGGTACTCAAAAGACCAATGGTACAGAATATGCTAATGGTACTGAATACACCATGTTGGGCTGGCAATACTACACATTCATTGTGGCCGGTAATCTCACCTTTAATGGTTATTAGACACAACTGCATAGCACCAGACTACAGCAAATGTACCCTGACACAAGACATTTTATTATCTACAAGCTTTGTAGTCACACTGGTGCTTGCCAGATATTTTATTTAACTGTATACAACTCAACGCTATCATCTTAAAATGCAAAAAAGAACAGCATGCTAACTTTGGAGTAAACTTATTGCTCATTAAACTAAAATTACTCAGATTTCTTTACATTATGACTGGCGGTTAAATTTACATTACAGCTAGCAGTTACTAGACTAGACAGGAATCAACAGCCCATTTAATCAAAGTTTCAAAGCTTGGCGTAAACGTTTCCACGTCAACTTCATCAGCTCGAGCTGAATACTTCAGCCGAATTGTGGTTGCATTCGATGCGGTTTGCACGTCAATGTTGAAATCTCCTACTGAAAAACGCAGCAGTTCTTTGTCTTGTTCTTTCCCTTCTTATCGCTGCTGTCCTTCTCAACAACAACTTTTCGAGAACAGATTTCGCGTGTCAAGTCGAAGAAGACCTAAGAACAAGAGCAGTTCCTTACACATTCATTTTAATTCTGTCGTTCTCTCTATAAACAGAACAGCAGCCTCTTAAGCTAAATCCATGAGGCAGCCAGAAAGTAGGTACAAAAAGTATCAAAATATCCCACCCTGTAGCATCATTAGCCAAGCAAGATCAACAGGATAACCTAATCTAGACCTTGGTACTCGGACTGCGGACGTCTGCACAGGGTGTGAAGTAATGTCAAATGCAGACAACAGGGACAGAGGGGTCGATAGTAGTCATTTTTTTGCGAATGTCCTTTATTGACGACCCTTATATGCTAGACCAGTGAGCACCCACAGATGACCTAAATGGAAAGCAAATCCATGACCACTTCATGGTCAGATTTTACTCCACTGATGATTGTTGAAAAAAATTTACTTATTGATTCACTAATTACATAGTTTGTTAAAGAACAGGATTTTGCAGAAATTTGGTGTAAAAAAAACCAGTCACTCATTTACTTAATTCACTCATTGCTTTACAAACATAATTAAAATTAACTTCAAAAAGCATTCCACTAAGAACACAATACTCATATAACACAACCAGCTTTTGTAGCGTTTGGCACTAGACAGCGCTTACAACTTTCTCTTTTACTGTGTCTCTGTGTGTTCTGCCAGTGTCGAGATTCATCTTTTCAACCTGTTTATGACTGACTCCAACTTCTGGTGTCCCTGGCCTGTTGGATTTTGACTAGGCATCTCTAAAGTATTACAGTTTTTGACTATGGCATGTTAAAATAACAATGCATTACTTGGTTCTTACAATTGAAATGATGATGTCTTGTGCATGTATGATGATGGACTTACAGAGACATTACATTACATCTGTAAAGAGCTATAAATAAAACCTGTAACGTAAGATACTGTTTGCACCTTATCTACATTGGCACGTGTTTTGGCAGATGTTTCGACGTATGGCACCTTCCACTGCTCTGCACGGCGCTGCGCTTCTTGCACCGACACTTGGCGCTTGTCTTCAAGGTCTGTCTTGTTTCCAACGAGAAGAAACGGAATATTTTCATCTCCTTTGACCCTCAGTATTTGCTCTCTGGAGAATAGAACAAGCGGAGTATTTGAACCAGCTCACCTTCCAGCAACTATCGACTGATGCCTTAGGCATTGTGATAAAGGTGCTATAGAAGTCATTAGATTAGATTAGACTCATTTGTAAATCTCTGTTGTATAAAAACTTCTTTTTCTATGAAAAGACAATCAACTTTCTCTTTTGTTTTGACTACCCTCAAAAACACTGCAAACATGGCTCTCAAACTGAACTAAAAACATGTGACTTAAAGGAAACTTTTCTGTCTCTTTGGTGTAGTTTCATTTAACAAGGTACCAGCGTCTTCTCACCACATCTTACAATTATCAACAAATTACTACCCAAATTCTGTGGGATGTTGGACAATATACAAGAAAGAAAACTAACCTAGGAAGGGGTATATAATTCCACAAACAAATCACTATATGAATTCTGAGGCGTTGGACAACGTACTGGGAATGAACACCCCTTTGGGGGTGCAGACAACGTACTGGGAATGAAGATCCCTTGGAGTGAAGCTTAATTCCCTGAATAATTCCCTATTCCCTGATTTCTTGGAGGCAGGTTGGGCAACACATGGGGTAAAAATCCTCAATTGGGGGGGGGGGGGTAAATAAATCCCTGAACAAATTACTACCAGAATTCATGAGATCGGACAACATATGAAAGTGAAACCCCACTAGGGGGGGCATAGATAACTACTTACCTGAATTCCGAGGTAGCTTGGAAAGACTCGGCTTCCGTGATGGAGAAGATGCAGAGAAATCCTTCTCCGCTTCGGAAGTAATTGTCACGAATCGCTGCATATTCTTCCTGCCCAGCCGTATCCAAAATATCGATCTGTACCTCTTCACCGTCAAGCACGACTTTCTTACGGTAAGAGTCGGCTTTCGTTGGTTCATAGTCTTCCACAAACTGCATAAAAAACATACTGCAAAAATTGTTCTATTGTATACTTAATGAACTGCTAAAAGGTGTCCTGTCATTGGATTGCAGTGGTCATGTTTTTAGCCTCACCCAAATGACCTTTGATCTCAGGAGTTTCTTCAGAGTTTCTTTAGAAACGTGTAGATAAGCGTGCTACCTTTGCTTTTAATGAAACATATGAATACATGCGTTATGTTAGTTAATAAGTACTTAGTTACTTTTTAAATAGTTAAAACCTACTTAACTAATTTTTAAGTAGTAAAACAGTAGTCCACTACTTTTTCAAAATTATTGTATCTATAAGTTAAACTAGAAAATCTTTATTTGTAGTTACATATAATTACTTTTTTCTAGCTACAAGACCCCAAAGACCGACCTGCACCTCACCGCGGTGGGGGGGTGAACAGCCAAGTAGGGGATAGCCTGGTGAGGCTATGCCATCAGAGGAGAAGGCCATTGGCCGAAGAAACTCCTAGGGCGTTGCGCGAGGTGGACAGGCTCACCAGGAACCCCGAAGAGTGCTGGCTAACGCAGGCGGCAGGTGTTGGAAGGACACCTTTGGGCGAAAGAGGCCAAAAAGGCCCACCGGCTTCCTTACCCTACCGAGAGAGAACTGGTCATCACTCGGCAAAGAGACCAAGAAACCTTATGAAAATGAAACCAAACAGAAAAGTGGGCAACGACGTTAACGGGGCCTCCGTTCAAATGAAGGGAGGATCTGCGTCTGGCAGGGGTGGAGAACACAGGGCCACCCAGGTCGTAAACCTGAGAAAACCCTGTACTAGGCGCGAGGAGCACCTGTTTAATGGAAAAGAGGAGGTATGCATTGGAACCTGGAACGTCAGGACTCTGTACGCAGCGGGATAGCTAGATGTGCTTCTACACCAACTAAAAAGAATCAGGTGGAGTGTGATGGGACTAGCGGAGGTAAGATGGCCGGGAGAAGGAGAAATCAACAAAGAAGGATATAAGATGATATACTCAGGAAGGAAGGACGGAGGACACCAACAGGGAGTGGCGCTGGTCCTAGGAAAAGAGGCATCAAAAGCCCTCATTGGGTACAGAACGATCGGACCAAGAATAATGAAGGCAAGATTTCGTACAACATGCGGCAAGACCACAATAGTGCAAGTGTATGCACCAACAAGCAGTGCGACAGACCAAGAGATAAACGAATTTTATGAGACGTTACAACAGACGATGCAGGGAATATCGAGTCAGGACGTGATTATCGTAATGGGAGACTTCAATGCCAAGGTGGGGAAGGACTGGAAAACATGGAAGGGAGCACTGGGGAAACACGGGTACGGAGAAGAAAACGAGAGAGGAGAGAGATTGTTGAACTTTTGCCTGAACAATGACCTGCGAATAATGAACACAGCGTTCTTTCAGAAGAAGGATAGTAGAAAGTGGACCTGGGAGTCACCAGACCACAAGACAAAAAACATGATAGATTTCATCATGGTAAACAATAGATGGAAGAGTGCAGTAACAAAATGTCGCACATTTGCAGGACCGGACATTGCATCCGATCATAGACTAGTACTAGCAGGGATCAGAATAAAACTAAGAAAAATGGACAGAAGAGGAACAAACAGAAGATACGACATGGAGAAACTGAGGGATGATGTAACCAGAAACCAATTCAGATCGCAACTGGAGGGCAGATGGAGACAGAGCAAGAAAAGAAGCATGAACACAGTGGAAGAAACGTGGACAGAAATAAAGAACATATATACTGAGACGGCACAGCAAGTATTAGGACATGAAAAAAGGAAGAAGAAAAAACCATGGATCACCAGAGCAGTACTGGATTTGAGCGACAAAAGAAGAGACATGAGAAAGACAAAAACACACAGCGAGACGAACATGGAAAGATATAAAGAAATTACGAAAGAAATCAGAAAAAAGGCGAAAAGATGTAAAGAAGAATGGATCATCGAGAAATGTCAAGAACTGGAGAGCACACCAGGAGCATTAAACACGGGGAAGCTATTTCAAGTAGCAAGAGAAATATGTGGATCACCCAACGTAAAACTAGCCACAGTAAAGAACAAGGAAGGAAAAATACTGGAAGACAAAGCAGAGATCAAGCAACGATGGAAACAACATTACGAAGAGTTATATAACAGTGAGAACCCAGTGGACAGAACAGTGCTTGAAGAGCTACCAGAAAACAACGGCCAAGAACAAATGCTGGACATACTGAAAGCGGAGGTAGAAACAACAGTCAATAGGCTAAAAAAGAAAAAAGCACCAGGAGAGGACAACATCACAGCAGAAATGATCCAGGCAGGAGGGAGTTGCTACGACAAGGAATGCCCCAAGGATTGGTGCAAAGCCATAATAGTACCCATATACAAAAAAGGAGACAAGACAGAATGCAGCAACTACAGAGCAATCAGCCTTTTGAGCATACCAGGAAAGGTTTATACTGGAGTATTACAGAGAAGATTGAGAAGGTATGCAGAAGAAGCGATGAGCGAGGAACAAGCAGGATTCAGGAAAGAACGAGGAACAATGGACCAGATATTTGTAATCAGGCAACTGTCAGAAAAGTACGTCGAAATGAACAGAACACTATATAACAACTTTATTGACTACAAACAGGCGTTTGACAGCGTGTGGCAAGAAGGTTTATGGAAAGTACTGAGACACTGTGGAGTACCAGAGGAGTTAGTGATGTTAATAGAAGATATATACAGCAAATCGAAAAGCGCAGTAAGAGTAGAGGGAGAGCTAACGGAATGGTTTACGATAAAAGTAGGGGTAAGACAAGGATGTGGAATGTCATCGGATCTGTTCAATATGTTGCTAGAAATAGTGATGAGACTTGCCAAAGGAGAAGAAGAACACGGGATAAACCTAAATGGACGACCACTGAGTAACCTCCGCTTCGCAGATGACATAGACCTGATAGCTGACACACAAGGGAAGCTACAGGACATAACAAACAGGGTGGATGGCAGCAGCAAGAGAATGGGTCTCAAAATCAACATGGAAAAAACAAAAACAATGGTAATTGGAAAACATCATGAGGATTTACAGATAAGAATAGAAAAAGGAATATTAGAGCAGGTAACCAGATTAGTCTATCTTGGAGGGCTAATAACAGAGGATGGAAAATGTGAAGAGGACATCAAACGAAGAATTGGATTGGCGTGTACAGCATTCGGAAAACTGGGAAAGATGTGGAAGGCAAGAAACATCTCCATCAGAACAAAGATGAAACTCTATCATACCTTAGTAGAACCGATATTACTATACGGATCAGAGTACTGGTGCTTGAGAAAAGAAGACGAACGGAGACTATTGGTGGCAGAGATGGGCTGGCTAAGAAGAATAATAGGCAGAAGCAGAAGAGAAAAGATCAGAAATGAAAAAACACGAGAAGAACTGGGAGTTGATGAAACAATAGTAGAAACAATCACAAAGAGAAGACTCAGATGGTTTGGGCATGTGATCAGAATGACGCAACAAAGACTACCAAACGCTGCATTGCACGGACACATAGAAGGAAAGAGAAGCAGAGGAAGACAACGAAAGATCTGGATGGATAATGTCAAAGAAGATCTGAGAGAAAGAGGCACAAGCTTGATTGGAGTTAGAGAAACAATCAGGAACAGAGAAGTTTGGAGAAGTTTCATAAAGGCCTCATCGCCATAAATGGCGGAAGAGAAGACAGAAGAAGAAGAAGAAGCTACAAGAGAGTTTTTCACTTGCATACTCACCAATTTTGCTCTATTGTCTCCAAATTAGCTTTTTGCCACATTTGGCATCACTGCTTATTAGATCACTTTTCCGGTTACAGAGAAGTTAAACATTAATACTTAAAGCATGATGCATGCCATTTATTTTTAAATGAAGATTAAGAATCACCTGTCATATAGCACCTCAGTTACCAGTATGAGCAAAACTAATTACAACGTAGTTAAAAAAGCAGTTAACTACTTTTTCTAAGACTAGTTACTATGTAAGTAAGTAAGTAACACATTTGTTAACACGGCATATGTCCTCTTGCTGAGAGAAGAATCACAGGCTTTGGTGGGTCACAGGAGACAGACAACAAAAGCAAGACAAAACAATAAGGTCTTAAACTGCTTTATGAATATGTCTAGTGAGATGTAAGTAATGTTAACAGGGAGGGTATTCCAGATGGCTGGTGTAGAATTGCAGAATCCACGTTGGGAGAATTCAGAATAAGTACTAGTTAAACTACTTCAAAAGCAGTTAAACAGTCATTGTGGTGAAACTTCTTTTGAAGTAGTTAATGCCCATCACTGCGTATCCGGCCATTTATATAGCACCTTTTTCAGGACCCCTCAGATGCAAAATTCCTTACCGGTGACATCAATTTAGGTAATCTTACCTCATCATACATGAACTGCAAAGTCAGGGCAGACTTGCCAACACCCCCACTTCCGACCATTATCACTTTGTGAATTGCAGCTGGCTGTGAGCTTCTTGTTTTCGACATCCTTCTGAAAAGTTCAACACACAAGTTTCAAAGCAGAGCCATAAACAATGACTGCTAGAAAAATTATTTGTCTTATTTGACTAAAAGCCTTCTGCATAAATTTCATGTCACTGAGGAGATTATCACGCTTCTGGAAAGTTGCTCAATCTTCTGTGACGTTTTAACTGAGTCGTGTAACCATATGTGTTACCTGTGCCATAACTGATACAGGTCACTGTACGAAATAACTGGTATAGTCGTCAGCTTTTAAAAAGCTAGTCGTGATAACCAGCTTATTTAAAGCAACAATCCAATGGCAAGGAACTACTCAGGTCGTGTTTTCATTAAACTAGGCAGGAAGACTGGCGAACCCTTGAGTATAATCCTATAGGCTTACTCCAAACCGGGTTCGGAAAGGCAAGCTGTAAGGGTTGTTACCGCAACAACAAGATATTGAATTCAACAGACGATTTTACAACCATAAATATATGTGCATACCTACACTAATATTCCAGTCGCAGTCCAAGAAAACGAATATGAAACTGCCAAAACCAAGGTCTCGGCAGCAGCTCTCCAAATTTCTAATTTAACTAAATAATTTTCTACGGTGTAAACTATTCAATATTAGCAATAAAATTTCCGCCGAATGAAAAAATGTCTGTTTTACGCTTCAAAAAAGTAAAAAATTGGCTAATATTGAACACCGGAAACGAATGCAGCCACCATAGATTCAGCGCTTAAAACATAGAGAATAATTCAATGTAATACAACGTTATGTAAAAATATCCCATATCCTACAAGTGAGTCATTTCCTTTAATTTAGTCCCTTCAGCCTACAATGGACGAACCCAAGGTCCTGGACACAAGGCCAGTGCATCGCAGGACTTGCAGTTTACTTTCCAGTTTATGCCGATATCAAATTACTGCTTGGTAACAGAGGTACAGTGTGCACAAATTGCCTAGGGTCGTTACACGGATTCGAACCCGCAACCACATGATCAAACCTAGTAAATATAACTGTAATGTAAATGTTAATCTCCTGCATTTCTCAGTCCACAAGAGCCACGTTGTTTGGTCAGTTTCGGTGACAGATCAGGCGGGGTAAATGCCGCATGGTTTTCTGTCCCTCTAGTCTAGTGGTCAGCGCAATTGCATAACAATGGAGCCGTCACTTAATTACGGTTTGAGTAATTAGCGAAGGAGTTCGGAGGTTAAAATCCCCACTTGTACGCTCATACATACCACAACCACACGCACATACAGATACTACGATCGGCGACACATGGTCAACTCATTGTACCGCGTTTTCGTACGTCTGCTCGGGCGGGCCGCGCCTTCTCCACTGTTGGGCAGTCTCTCTGGAACACTCTTCCACCAGACATCCGAACCCTTGCCTGTTCAACAGTTCTAGAAACATTTTCTGCCCGTCTCAAGACGTTCCTTATTTAGAGACCGTTAGGAAGCCGTGCTGAAGCGCCTTTGTGAGTTACTTAAAAGGCGCTTTACATATTTAGTGATACACACATACATACATACATACATACATGCATACATACGTACATACATACGTACATACATACATACATCCACCTCTTCCTCATATAAACCACAACCACACGTGCATACATATATCCCAAAGATGTGTGTATGTGCGTATGGTCGTGACTTGTTATTTTTAGGCAGGTCGTTCCCGGTAGCTAATAGGAGAGGTCGTTAATGGCCCTAGGCAGCTATTAAGAGGATTGTTAACGGCGGTCGTCAATTGCACCCTGGTGAGGTCACTGAGTACAAACCGGGGTTATTGAGTGCATGCCAGATTTGACTTTTCTTGGTTTCCATAGGTATGGAGTTATTAAGAGAGGTCATCGAGTGCAAACCGGGGTTACTGAGTGCACTGCAGATTTAACTATTTTTACAAGCTCCTGGTAATTGAGAAAGTATGCATGCGCGTGTGGTTGTGGTATGTATGCATGTAAGAGATGTCCATAATCTGACCAAAACGTCCAGGGGTGTATGTATGCGCGTGTACTGCTTCCACCGCTTTTGCTCAAACGACACGAACCTACATACATATCTCACGCGCATACAGACCACAACCACACGAACGCACATCCACCCATACGCACATACATACATTTGCCATGACCAAAAAACAGTCAAATGTGCGGTAAACGGTGGAAGCAGTACACGCGCATACAGAATTTTGGCCGGGGCGTCCAGGGTCGTCGAGGAGTGTATGTATGTGTGTGTCGTTGTGGTCTGTATGCGCGTAAGAGGTGGATGTCTGCGTATTACTTTGTTTAGCGACGCCTTCGTTTTCCCGCCGTATGCTGCCCTGATTCAGCGTCTGGCACGTGCTGAATGGCTTAATTGGTTAATATAGCACCTGCCTAGCAAGCAGGAGGTCATGGGTCGGAATCCCTCTAGGATTAGATGGAATATGCAGGTCGAAGATCGGCGAGGAAATGGTCGGGTCTGCGATGGCGGCGCCACAAGCTTAAATTTGGGGGTAACTTTAGGGTATTCAGCTACGCGGCCTGGGATGATCCGAACATCTTTAGACGCAATTTTTACTATACCTGCGCCTCTCAGGTAATGAAAAGGCGCTTTATAAAGAATTTGTGCCTAGGTTGACGTAATGAAGGTAACAGGGACGAGGGAACATTTGGGGTTATCTGCAGCTGGCCAATGGATTACCGGTTTGAATGCGATTTTATTTAAAAGCGACCATTGACTGAAGCTTTGTGCTTTACGAAATTGGTGTACACGAGACAGTTTTAAAAAACAAAAGAAAACAAGTTCTCCATCGATGTTTTGCTTAAAAACGACATCTTGTTTTTTAGAATTCATTGTCCCGTTTGTCAGACGAGTTCTGTTAAATCATCTCTAAATGCGCTGGAAAGATTTATGACTTTGAACAAAAAATGCCGACCCCTTAATATATAACCAGACACCGTGTAGCAAATTACAAAATTAAAATTGTATTTAACTGAAAATGCATTCTGAGCCAACAAAACGTGTCAACAACTCAATACTCAAAACTCGTCTTCAACTCCATGAAACCATAACTGAGAGTCCAATGCTGGAAACTATTTAGGCGATTAATAGGCCTACACAAGTTTCGCGTGTACCTTAAGAAATACTTTATTAAAACGATTACCTTCAGCATATACTCTGTTCATGTGGTTTTTAGTTCAATCCATAACTTTGAATAGTAGAAACGGAAAACGGTTTCGGTTGGCGCACATTAGTTTATAGGAGATTGGTAAATAAAACCACTTTTCTCTAAATAATCTTTTCTCTAAACGTAGCAGGTGCGCGCGGTTTTTGAATAAGTCACGTCAGGTCTTTTTAAAACTGCATAACACCAGCGCAACTGGACGCCAAGTACAACAATTTTAGAATACAATTCTAACTTCGAACTGTACTGGACACGAATGAAGTGCCTGATCTTTGTATTCTGTCGGTGGGAAGATCAGGCGGTGATGGAGTGGACTGGCTCTGGCCACCCACCTATACATCGTATGCAGAGGCTGAGAAAAATGAAGTCGCAAACACTTCATATCAGTGGCTATCTTAAGGATTTAAGGACTTATCTTAGGGACTGCCCTTTTTCTTCTTATTCTTCTGTTTCTTCTTCTGCATTGCATTGTATACAGCATATGCGGTATTTTAATTACATACGTGACGTTTTCAAAAAGTTGTAGTTCTAAACACTCAATGGCCGGCATTCTCAAAGATCAAATCCATTTCTTACTTGCTTACTTACTTACTTAGACCGGGCAGAATAGAATGGGGGGGGGCAGTCGTTCGCATCCATCGCGGGGGTCAGGAACTAATGCTGCTTCTGCGGCTGATGATGATGAAGATGATGCTTTGCAGAGTAGAGTCAATAACTATTCCCGGAAATCGTCGATAAGGAAGAAAAGTTTTCGCAAAGGCAGCCAATGAAGTACAATCCACTTTAACCGAATAATTCTGGTCTTCGTCTGATCTGTTTCACAATGAAAAACACAGTACTGTTAATGTTACGAAATGTATGTAATGTAAATGCTACGAAATGTATGTAATGTTAATGTTACGAAATGTGTGTAATGTTAATGAATATGTCTAATGAGATGTAAGTAATGTTAACAGGGAGGGTATTCCAGATGGCTGGTGTAGAATCGCAGAATCCACATAGGGAGAATTCAGCATAAGTACTAGTTAAACTACTTCAAAAGCAGTTAAACAGTCATTGTGGTTAAACTTCTTTTGAAGTAGTTAATGCCCATCATATGTATGTAATGTGTGCCTCATTCTAGCCCTCTAGTCAAAATCGGCAGATTGAAACAATTAATAGAGAAACTGTAATCTAATCCATTGACCTATATAGCGCCGTTATTGAACTCAGGGTATTTTTAAACTCACAAAGGATGGATATCCTAGTGAAGTCAGATGGAAGTAAGGTGTAACGCTGGTCAGCTGAATTTGCAGTACCTTGCAGATATACCTGAAAATTTGCTCACCAGCTCATTTATTGCAAGTGGATTGAGTCAAGATTTCAGGCATAGCTATGCCGACTGCTTCTGACAATCCCCGTCTCCATTTACGTTCATATCGCCTTGTGCAAAGTACGACTTGTGAGATTCCAAAAAGCGCTATATTAACATTGGCGGATCTATAGTGGAGACCAGAAGGTTATGCCCCCAACTGAACCCTGACCCCACTGCTTTACATTTTAATATGCTAACGAAATTTCTCGGGAACTGAAGATTTTAGGCCTCATCGAAGCTCTTGGAAGGCCTCCCCCCATGTTGGTTAAACCACGCGCTATAAATTTCTATAAACATGCATGCACGAGATGTTTTGAGTCCCTTCGATGGGTTCTCAGAAGCGCTATATAAAGAGTCATATGCAAACACATATACATACATACATGGCTGCCATTCACTACTACACAAAGGATACCCCACATATGCAGCGGTTCCGGAACTGCGGTCGGAATTGGCGCGCCATCGACTCGATCATTCCGTCACGCATCAGTGAACTCGACGATTACGGCCATCGGCGCACCTGAGATTTTGCTCACCCGTTATCAAGAACCGAGGCATGAGTCAAAGTATCAGGCGGACCGGTTGCCCATAGCAACACAGTCAAACTTGCTCTATTCCTCACGTGCATCTTGTCGACTCCGTTAGCTAATCATTTTATGCCTGTACATGTATATGAACGTATGTATCCAAGCATTTATATAGCGCGTTTTAAGAACCTCGCAAAGGTTATCTAGAAGTTCCCAAAATGGTACGTCTTATATATATATATATACACACACATATATATATATGTGTGTGTGTAATTATGTATGTAGAATGACATGTATATATTCCATATTCAGTGTATGTATATATCTTTGCAATGATTATCCAATGTAATCTTATCTGATCTAGGTCCACCTACTCGATGTACACGCATACGTGTGTCTACATGTATATTTATGTTTTTAAACTAAATAGTACATGATGACATATTATATTCCAGATACTACATGCAATAAGTGTGTAGCCGAAGCTGTACGGTACACATATATAACTATATCATCATCATCATCATCATCATGACAATCATGATCATCATGATCATCGTCATCATCATCATCATACTCATCATCATCACCACCACCACCACCACCACCACCACCACCACCACCACCACCACCACCACCACCACCACCACCACCACCACCACCACCACCACCACCACCACCACCACCACCACCACCACCACCACCACCACCACCACCACCACCACCACCACCACCACCACCACCACCACCACCACCACCACCACCACCACCACCACCACCACCACCACCACCACCACCACCACCACCACCACCACCACCACCACCACCACCACCACCACCACCACCACCACCACCACCACCACCACCACCACCACCACCACCACCACCACCACCACCACCACCACCACCACCACCACCACCACCACCACCACCACCACCACCACCACCACCACCACCACCACCACCACCACCACCACCACCACCACCACCACCACCACCACCACCACCACCACCACCACCACCACCACCACCCACCACCACCACCACCACCACCACCACCACCACCACCACCACCACCACCACCACCACCACCACCACCACCACCACCACCACCACCACCACCACCACCACCACCACCACCACCACCACCACCACCACCACCACCACCACCACCACCACCACCACCACCACCACCACCACCACCACCACCACCACCACCACCACCACCACCACCACCACCACCACCACCACCACCACCACCACCACCACCACCACCACCACCACCACCACCACCACCACCACCACCACCACCACCACCACCACCACCACCACCACCACCACCACCACCACCACCACCACCACCACCACCACCACCACCACCACCACCACCACCACCACCACCACCACCACCACCACCACCACCACCACCACCACCACCACCACCACCACCACCACCACCACCACCACCACCACCACCACCACCACCACCACCACCACCACCACCACCACCACCACCACCACCACCACCACCACCACCACCACCACCACCACCACCACCACCACCACCACCACCACCACCACCACCACCACCACCACCACCACCACCACCACCACCACCACCACCACCACCACCACCACCACCACCACCACCACCACCACCACCACCACCACCACCACCACCACCACCACCACCACCACCACCACCACCACCACCACCACCACCACCACCACCACCACCACCACCACCACCACCACCACCACCACCACCACCACCACCACCACCACCACCACCACCACCACCACCACCACCACCACCACCACCACCACCACCACCACCACCACCACCACCATCATCATCATCATCATCATCATCATCATCATCATGACAATCATGATCATCATGATCATCGTCATCACCATCATCATACTCATCATCATCACCCCCACCACCACCATCATCATCATCATCATCATCATCATCAGTTCCTGATTGCCAGCGTTTGGCGGCAACGGGCGTGAATAAATGATCTTCACTCTTTCGAAGTATGCGTTTTTAATATAAAACTATGGGCCTTTGGATCGTAATTCCATGTAGTCTAATCCTGATTTACTGATGTTTGTCCAAAATGCTATGTATTAATTTTTTTCATAAAAATATGGGCCTGTTTTTGATCATAATTCCACATAACCTATTTCAGCTATTACATGTATGCATGTAAGTGCAGCCGAAATGTCGCATAAGTAACATGTATGTGTGTATGTATGTATCTATGTATGTATGCATGTAAGTATGTATGTGTAGAGATAAATTGTTGGATAAAAATATAGGCCCACTTTGTACCATATAACTCAGATCCGGACGTGAGGCAATAAAACGCCGGCGATTGCCAATAATACAGCCACGTCAGTCTCGCTATGTGCGCATGCGTGTGCGCATGCGTGTGCGCACGCGCGTGTCGTCTGTCAGGCCCCGGATGAAAGCGAAGATTAAAAGCGACGTCAACTTAACCGCCGGCAGCCGGTCAGGTCTTGCGGGCGTCCTGGCAACCCGGGTGGGGCCCCGAGTCCGGGCCGGGCGACGACTAACGATAAGTGATCGACTTCCGCTGGGGACGCCGCTGTTGCCATCTGGCGATTGCTGGAGGCAATCAAGCGACAGAGCGCTCAGTTTAATTTGTTGCATCGGCGTCGAACGTTAATTGCGTTGTTTATGGCCGACCGATATCGCATTCATTACGGCCGTAGCGAATGAAACGTCCGATGTCGTTTATAGTAGGGCGACGATAAAGGTGCATTATATCGGTTTTAAGACTATACCATCCATTCATCCGGCCTGTCTATCCCTCCAATCATCGTTCAGCTTTCGCTACACGTTACCGCAGATTGTACATTTATAGAGATGTATAATCTAGGCTGAAACACACCAGCCCGATAGATGGCCACGTTACCGTAGTTTATACATCTATAGAGATGGATAATCTGGGCTGAAACACACCAACCGCTAGGCGGCCGCGCGAGCACAGCGCTTGGATTTGACGTTGAAATTGCTTTGTGTATAATGGACCCGGCTGTAAATTTGAAGGCAATTTTATTGCAGGCGACAAAGTGTTGACGCTTCTCTTCCGGCGTCAAATTCAAGCGTTGCCTGCGCTCTCGTCGCCATCTACCGATTGGTGCTTCAACCGGCGCCACCTAGCGAATAAGTAATCGTAAAAACGCCGTCCATCGCAAGCAAACAGACTCGACAAGTCTAATAAGGATGTTTTATCTGGACTGGCGCAATTATTAATATCTTGGCGCCTCATAACGACATAACACATGCAAACATACAGACATCTACACAAACAGACGCACACTGACATGCACACGCACGTACAGATACACGGATAAGCAAAGACAGAGTGTTGCCAGGATCAACAGGAATTTCTATAAGCGTGTACACTCTAAAAACGATGCCTGATAACAACAGATACTATAATGTGGCCACTAAGCTGCTAGACACTTTATAGTTATTGCAAATAGGGGTGTAATAGTAACTGTAATCATAATAATAATAGCTGATAATAACAGTAATTGAAATTGTAGTTGTAAACTTATATAGCGCCTTTCAATGACGAAACAGCGATTGTTATTTCAGACATGCATTATTGTCTGGATAACAGAAAAGCCTCTTCCACTCCAAATGTCTGGCTGCAAATGATATTGAAGTAAGTAGCAGGAAACACGATTCATGGTGGCCTAACCACACTAGTCTCCGCCGTTACCAGACATCATTTCAAAGAGTGTAGCCATGCATCATAATATAGCGCCGTTACGGCGGCGTATATGCATAGACCGACGACGACTGGCTTTTCACTGACTTGGGTAGGCAGATGAATGAACGAAAACACAGAACAGTAAATCTTTGTCTTATGTAATAACGTCGACGGCTGAATAAAAAAGAAAAAAGCAAGAAAACAATACCGAATGCATATGCATAATAATAAAAATACTAACATATAATAACAATACAATTTATACAGCGCTGTAGCACGGTCGAGGCAGAAGAAAAGGTCGCTGAACATGAGTTCAAAAATACACACCATATAAGATGACGATTGTATAGATATAAATACACATCAATATGATTAAATGACGATAAATGCGTTTGAACTAAAGGTTCGCTATTTGACACCGTCATAATATATGCAGCTGCTAAGTGGTTGATGCATACGCATCCAATGCATCAAATGCATCAAATGCAATTAAAGCATTTTTGCATATGCTACTTCGTTTATGCATATGCATCCAAAGCACTGTTTGCATATGCTACTTCTTTTATGCATATGCATCCAAAGCACTGTTTGCATATGCTACTTCGTTGATGCAAATGAATTCAAAGTATTTTTGCGTATGCTGCTTCGTCGATGCAAATGCATTCAAAGCATTTTTGCATATGCTACTTCGTCGATGCAAATGCATTCCAAGCATTTTTGCATATGCTACTTCGTCGATGCAAATGCATCAAATGCAATCAAAGCATTTTTGCATATTCTAAACTGTTAGGGCAAGTTCAGGCCGACGTCTGCGGCCATTGCAGCTATAAGGTGTCATTAAACACTGGAAACTGCTACAAGGCCCTATAATCGCCAAATGCACAAGATATCCCTTACAAGGTAACGTAAAGTAAGAGTCAACGGCCCTGGCAGTCAGAAGATGTCGCTAAGCACTGGAAATTACTTACTACAATTACCAAATGCCCAAAAGGCCCCTTGTATTGTAAGGTCAACAGCTGTGGGTGCTAGAAGATGTCGCTAAACGCTTCTTCTTATGCTCTAACTTCGACATTCAGTTCTGTAGCTAGTTATCGATTACTGCCAGTTGTAAAGTAAAGCGAAGCAAGGTCGACTTAACGGCATATGGCAGCCCGAAGATGTCGTTAAACACTGAATACTATTACTTCTAACACTACTTGTACAAATTGTTAATAGTCAAAGCGTCCTATCTAAAGTAAATATCATAATCATCATAGTCATCATAATAATCATCAACAACAACAACAACACCCTCACCGTTGTCGTGGTTATCATCATTTTCGCCAAGGTCAACATGTATGAATGCATGCAAATTCCTGCTTTAGGATTTTTTACCCTACTGCTTCAAACCATATAATGTATCCTGTATATTGTGTGGTCCATTCATTTGTTCTTTCATTCATTAGTCCATTCATCCATTCATTCATCCATTCATTCACTCATTCGTTCATTCATCCGTTAATTCACTCATTCGTCCTTTCGTTCATCTCTAATGAAGGTAGCGATTTCTCTTAGGCGCTAGTAACAACTAGTAATTCCATTTCTTCCTACTCTTACTCCTATCCATCTCCTACCCGACGCTAGATGGCCAGACATCCTTGTCTTTCCCCCTTCCTTCACCTTCTCGTTGCTTGGCGCCCGAGTCTTTCCCTCCCGGGGGCAACGGGGCTTAGCTCGTCTGCCTGAGAAGGCTTATTACAGGCGGTCAACCTTTTCTGATAGTCAATTCCCATTTCATTTTACCATCGACCGGTGACAAACCGATGGCAATCAAGCGATACAGTTATCTCGCTCGCTCCGCTAGGCGGCACCAGTTCCGTAATCTTTACACTTAGCCAGTTCCGGCGTGGACCGGTCCGCTTGACAGATGGCCTTCGGAGGACCCTCTGAAGGTCTTTTCCGTCTCCCTGCCCTTCCCTTCCGTCGTCCTCCTACTTTCGCTGTAGAACATTCAAGAGCCCCGCGTTTTCTGATTAAAATTTCAGTTCGCTCTCGGAAATGATTTATTCGGCATGACCCAAGACAGTTTATCGTCGAAAGACGATTAAAAGCAGAGCTCAGGATTGTAACTCACGTCTGAACTTCTTTTTAGAAATTTATGGATGGAGATACATAATTTGGGCGCTTTTGAGCATTTTTGGACACTGTTTAAACAAGAGATTGTCCTTGGAAAGCCATCCTGGTTTCAAGATCAGTTTCTTTAGGGTCAGCTTCTATAGCTAAAATGACAATGTGAGGTGTAGCAAGACAGACCCCAACGGCCCCGGCAGCAGTAAGATTTCGTTAAACACTTGGTACTACTACAACTACTACTGGCGTCTATCTGACATTGTCATTTTATCTTAGGGAAGATAAACAATTAAAAGCCAAGTTAAGGTCGAATTCAACAGCCCTCGAAGCCAAACGATGTCCTTAAAACCTGGATAATATTCAATGGATAATAATATGTGCTGTTCAGGTAATAATATCCTATTTAATGAGTGTGTGTGAGAGAGAGAGAGAGAGAGAGAGAGAGAGAGAGAGAGAGAGAGAGAGAGAGGGAGAGAGGTAGATAGATAGATAGAGAGAGGGAGGGAGAGAGAGAGGGAGAGACGGAGAGAGAGGGAGAGAGAGGGAGGGAGAGAGATAGATAGAGAGAGGTAGGGAGAGAGAGAGAAGGAGAGAGGGAGAGAGAGAGGGAGAGAGGGAGGGTGGGTGGGACAGAGAAAGGGAGAGAGGGAGAGAGGGAGGGAGAGAGAGACGCAGGCAGTCACAGACAGGAACACAAAAAACAGATAAGCAGGTAGAAAGAGAGAAAGAGAGACACAGGAAGTGCATGTGTGAAAGAAAGACGCAGCAGTCACACTCCCGCAGGCAGAACCTTAGAGATAGGAATAAAAAGAGACGCGTTGAAAAGGAAGCTGAAAGGCACGGACACGTAGATACATAGGCACAAAGTCAAAGACACAAACAAAGAGAAAGACACATAAAAAAGACACAGGCCGACATAATAAGACAAACCATGGCAACGCGAATATAAATAGGGATATGTAAACAAAAGAACGGAAATGGCCAAAAATAGAAAGAAACCCATTGACAGACAGACAGACAGACAGGAAGGCAGGCAGGCAGGCAAACAGACAGACAGACAGACAAGCAGATAGACACACAGGAAGACATGCAGATGAACGAGCATACAAAAAAGACAAAACAGAATTATACCTAACGTCTTTTAACATGTAGTAACAACGCAAAAGAATACAAAGTATGATCAATATACTGGTATACATAGTTTTATATCTTGTTAAAGCACGCTCTTACTGGTCATATCATGTTACAAGGCGTCATTATAACAAGGGCAGGCAGAAACAACGTGACTCAAAAACACAGAGAGAGAGACAGAGACAGAGAGACAGAGAGAGACAGATTCAAAATGACATACCAATACAACCTGGCAAAGTGATAAAATTTCTCATCGAGACAGATAAGTCATTTCGTAGTGTCCCCAGGGTGACAGATCATCAGATTCAGATATAAGACTCTATTTTAAGTGTCTAGATACAAAAATGGATACATACGTATTTGACATTCATCAAGATACGTCTGAGATAATATATGCCTTTGACAAATCTACCGCCACTTTTGATGTACACCGCCTTTGAAACATACCGCCTTTGTAAACGATCTTCCTCGATCGCCGTTCTTAGCCAGTAATTGACTTACGATTAACGTACGACATTATATAGCGCAGGACACAAGGGAAGGAGAGTCTAGCTTTAGTCTCCATCCTGATCCCCAAGATTCCGCTTCTCCTAGGAACAGGAATTTTTGCGTCCGTCAAAATCATCCTTCATCAAATGGGAGGCTTAGGACTTCCGTTTCGTCTCATTCAAAGGGGCAGAAAGAAAAATAAGAAAAAAAACTGAGATCCAACTGACAAAGAAAATGGAAAAGATTCTTTCGCCAACGGTCTGCACTTTGGTAATAAGCTTCGACTGCAGTCTTGTAACGTATCGTTACAACTCTAAACTGTAATCGTAATTGTAATCGTAAGTGTAGCTAAATTATATCGTCATTGTAATAGTAACTGTAAATAAACTGTAATCGATTTTGTAATCAAAAATGTGACTAAACTTACTGTAATTGTAACTGTAATCAACTGTAATCGTAATTACAATCTAAGTTGCTGTTGGTAGTTAAAATGAAGTTTTGAGCATCATTTGCCAACCGATAAATTTGTTCTCCACGATTTTTAAAATTAGTGATTATTACAGAACCTAGCAGTGAATTACAGAACTGGGCAGAGAATTGCAGAACCGGGTAGAGAATTGCAGAACAGGGCAGTGAATTACAGAAGTGGACAGTGAATTACACAACTGGACAGTGAATTACACAACTGGACAGTGAATTACAGATCTGGGCAGTTAATTACATAACTAGGTAGTGAATTACATAACTAGGCAGTGAATTACACAACTGGACAGTGAATTACAGATCTGGGCAGTGTATTACAGAACTAGGTAGTGAATTACAGAACTGGACGGTGAATTACACAACTGGACGATGAATTAGAGATCTGGGCAGTGTATTACAGAACTAGGCAGTGAATTACACAAGTGGGCAGTGAATTACACAACTGGACAGTGAATTACACAAGTGGACGGTGAATTACACAACTGGACAGTGAATTACACAAGTGGACGGTGAATTACAGAGCAGGGCAGTGAATTAGAGACTGGCGGAGACTCGGAAGGCAGTGATGTTCCTATCAGGGCCCATGACACGACGGTGGGAGAGGAAACAACTGCGCCTTAGGAAAATACGGAAATTATCTCTTCTCTGTTGCCAAGATAATGATTAAATCCGAGCATACAGAGATTTCGCCCGACTTACCAATCCATCTTTTCCACACAGATGCTCTCGTTCCCACGGTCCATGTACTCCTGGCTTTTCCGGTTCAGCGGGGAAACATTGCCTCCTTGAAACCATTATCCGCTGGAGAATATTGCCTCCTTGAAAATACTGCTGCCTGGAAAATACTACCTCTTTGAATATATTTTGCTTTTGGAAAATACTACCTCTTTAAATATATTTTGCTTTTGGAAAATACTACCTCCTTTGGAAGATACTACCTTCATGAAAATATTGCCTTTGAAAAAATATTATCTCCTTGAAAATACTGCTTTTGGAAAATACTACCCCCTTGAAAATATTGCCTTTGGAAAATACAACCTCTTTGAAAATACTGCTGCCTGGAAAATACTACCTCTTTGATATATTTTGCTTTTGGAAAATACTACCATCTTGAAAATATTGCTGCCTGGCTTATTGTCTCCTTGGAAAATATTGTCTACAGACATGCATGTGTGCGTGCGTGTGTGTGTGTATGGTTAAGTATGTATGCGTGTACATGTATGTTGGTGTATGTACTGTAAGTATGTATGCATGAATTCATGTCTGTGTGCCTGTATGTGTAAGTAAGTATGTATGTATATTTATATGTATGAATGTATGTTACTTATTTATGTATGCATGGATGTATGTATATGTATGTACGTATGTGTGTATGTTTGTGGACATTTCTGTTGCATCTGTCTGAGATTCAATTCGTTCGATCACAATACTTCGATCCTTGGGAATAACAGAGCCAGACACAGATAAAAGAGATGCAACGATCAACAAATCGATCGACTAGAGCAACACAAATCGATCAATGATCAACAGTGATATCGATCAACGTTCGTTCATCAAGTGAATTGCTTCATTCAGTAAATTTGTTTAGCGCCTCTAAACGAAGGCACTTCCAGCCCAGCCTCGGTGAAATAAAACATGTGCGATAACAGACATCATAAACAACAATAAAAACAACAGAACAACATGCATTGTCTGACTCAAACTGCTATTCGTTCATTCGCTCATTCGTTCGTCCAATTATTTATTTATTTATTCATTCATTCATTTTTATTCGTTTACCTAGTCATTCGTCAATTCCTTCGTTCGTTCCTCCATTCATTCATTCATGCATTAATCAGTCAGTCAACTTTATTTAATTAGTCAGTGAGTCAGTCACCCGATCAGTCAGTCAATCAGTCAGTCAGTTATTAATCCAGTTAGTCATTCAGCGAGTAAGTCAATTATTCGATCATTCAGTCATTCATTCATTCAGTCAGTCAGTCATTCATTCATTAAGTCAGTCAGTCAGTCAGTCAGTCAAATATTCGGTCAATCAGTTATTCAGTCAGTCAATCAATCAATCAGTCAGTCATTGTCAGTCGGTATTACCAGTATGTTTCTCGGTCTGTCTGCCTGCCTGTCTGCCTGCCTGTCTGCCTGCCTGTCTTTCTGCCTGCCTGCCTGTCTGCCTGTCTGTCTGTCTGCGTGTCTCTTACTTGGTTAGTTCGTCCATAACTCACTCGTGCTTTTATTAGCCCTCGTACGTAGCAACACCATCGCCTTCCTCTTTTCATCTCCTCTGACGTCAATCTCATTTATTTAGCGCCTAAATACTTAATCCGGAAGTCACAGCCAGGACTCCGGGTCGAGCGAACGCCACATAGCGACGAGATTTAATTAGACGCCATGAAATACGACACCGCAATTAAAGCGCAGCTTCCGCTTTCATAATAAACTACCAGGAATGTTAGCAATTGCTGGCAGCTAAGCGCTGTGCATTTTTAAAGCGCTTTGCTGCTGTGTTTGACCTTTGCACTTCACTTATCGACAGCGCATATGTATTCAGGAAACTCAGATTTTATATAGCGCCAACCGGGAAGCTATGTAAATATGTGCCTTAAAACTGGTTGGGGCCACTTGTAGCTGCTGGCGTAAAGAGTAACTGTTGGTAACGTGTGATAGGTAAAGTACGGGAACGTTGTTTGGTGGGCTCTACGTGTGTGCGAGAGACAGCCAGTGGTAATTTTTCCAGTGATCTTAGTCAGGCAACAAAAGCAAGACGATAGCGAGATATTGGTTTAATTAAGTAATGTAAACAAGGAGACTATTCCTGGTGACTGAACTTTAACCCCACTTAGGCTAGCATAGGCAAAGCTCTTATGAGGCACTTAAAAGGGGTAATATTAAGTGCTTACTTACGTACATACATACTTACATAAATACATACATGCGTTTATAATTCATTCGTTTTTTCATTCACTCGTTCCTAAAATTCATTCAATTCGGATACATGATTTATACTTAATAATGTCGCTGGGTTAGATTAGATTAGATTAGACTACCCAGTACCATTTATTTATTCGTTCACTTGCCCGTCCACCAATCCATTCATCCATCCAACCATCCATTATATATCCATCCATCCATCCATCTTTCCATCATCCATCCATACATCCATCAATACATCCATCCATCATCCATCCATCCATCCATCCATCCATTCAGGCTTCGTTGGTATATTTTGTCACGTAATACGACATTTATATGGCGCCCTAGAGTGCATACGGTATACAAATAGGGTTCCTTTGAACTTTACGATTGCGCAACAGATCTCTTGATCCACCGCCCCTTTGCCTCTCCCTCTCTCCCACCCTAATCCTGAAGCGGTTGCTTTCATCTGCGTCGCTATCCCCGTCCATTCTCTTAATAGGATGTCTGGAATTGTAGCCAGGACAGTCTTGGACATTAACTGTCTAGCAATATAGCACAATTACTGTGGCCTACACTCTCAGAAGTAATGTCTGGAACTAGCTAACACTAACGTAGTCAGGCGCTCTTAGATTGTCTGATTGTCTAATTATGCAGCACACTCGCTGTGGCCTAAACTACTCTAGCAAAATATCTTGAACAGCAGACATTAATGTAACCCGAACGCTTTTAGACACCAGCTACCCGGTAACACAGCACAGTCAGTGTATTCTAATCTAATATAGAAACTTCTATAGCGCCGCTATCACATAATCAGATTAAATTGATTAAATCTGCCACTGAAAATTCACGCTTATCTCCACAAAGCTGCAGCTAAAAACATTCTCAGCTTGACTTAAGAGGCAGCTTTTTAGAACTATTGGATAGGTATGTTGCAGCCCTGTTGCAAGGGCTTTTAAAATGCGCTATATAAGAGCTTCGATATATACGTTCCCACATACATACATACATACATACACAAACATGCAGGTAAACATACATACATACATGCATGCATACATGCATGCATATATACATGCATACACATTCTCTAGTGGCAGGCTATAGTGCACGCATTTGGAAACCAGATAGTTTATGTTTGCGAGTGTTGTTTGCAAAAAGTTATGGCTGATCTAAGCAGACATTACGTGCTAGCACAAGACACCCTCTAACACGGCAAAGGGTTATTATGGACCCAGTGGCTATTTAGCCATCGCTGTTTAGCCATCGCTCCGTTGGTTTCTTAGCCATGCGACTTTTGGCTGGAATTAGACATGCAGTGGTCATCTGCCGTCGCTCGCAGTGGTCAATCAGTGCACTGGTCATTCGTGGTCAGTTGCTGTGGTCAAGCGATGTGATCTGGACGCAGAATGCGCTCATCAATCTAATTTTCCGGTTCAGATATACGATAGGGACGCTGAGGAATCCATCCATCCATTCATCCGTCAGGCCATCCGTCCGTCCGTCCATCCGTCCGCCCATCCGTCCGTCCATCCATCCAGCCGTCCGTCCGTCCGTCCATCCATCCATCCATCCAACCATCTATCCATCCAACCATCCATCCAACCAACCATCCATCCAACCATCTATTATCATTATTATCCATCCATACGTCCGTCCGTCCATCCATCCAACCATCCAATCATCCATTGTTATTATCATCCATCCATCCATCCGTCCGTCCGTCCGTCCGTCCGTCCATCCATCCATTCATCCATCAACAGTCTGAACCATTGGTAGGGAAGTTTCCTTTTTCAGTGGGTAAATATATGCAGGGAAAAGTGTCTTCAAAAGCTGAAGCAGAGCCACTGTGGTCCCTTTCTCCGGAGCACAGCTGAACCAATAGTTGAGGAGTTTACCCCTTTCAACAAAACAGTCGACAACAATGGTGGGCACTTTCCCCTTTTAAAGGAAGATAGCCCGAAACAGAGGGCGTCTGTTCCCCTTTCAATAGGAGTCAAACTAACCAGAGGGGGTACTTTTCCCCTCTCGATGAAAGACAAGCAGTGTGGTCTCTGCTCCTCGTACAGGTGCGTGTGGAATTAGAATTCTCTGACGATGCCTAATAATCCTTATTTGACTCAAGACGACCGAGGCGCCTGGAAAAATATTCTTGATCCGGCTATTTATATTCCAGGCGCCAGGCAATCAATACAAGAGAGCAATACAAGCAGCAGTGATGAAACACCAGATTCGTTCTTGCGATCACGCTGCGCCGGAAAGACCGTCTTGATTAGTATACGGTCCCTATGCAGCCCAGAGGGCCGGGCAGTCGCTGCCCCCGGCCTAAGACGCATTTTCAATATTAATTTCTGCTCTACGATCGTATTGGATAATCATAATTTACACGCAGAGTGCAAGAGCCTACAAGGTTGTGTGCGCGCGCGTGATCACGTGAGTATGTGTGTGTGTGTCGGTGTGTGTGTTGTGTATGACTGTGTATATGTGTAAGTATTTATGTATCTGTGTATGCATGTATCTACATATGCATGTATTCACATGTATATATATATGTATGTATGATATATGTAAGCACGTGTGTATATATGAATATTTGTATTTATGTATGTATGCATGTGTATATGTATGTATGTATGACAAATGTATGTATATATACATATATATGAGTGAAAAATTAAAAAATTGGGTCATGGGTTGGGTTGTCTGGTTAGAGTCAGCTCTGAGAAATTTTTGGAAAGGGGCGCAATATAAATTCTGAGTTACGATTACGATTACATACATACGCATACGCACACAAACCTTTGTACATCGTCGCAGACTCCACGGGGCTGTGAGGCTTCGTTCCCCAAATCTCTTTTCCCAGCTTCTCCTTTCCTCTTTTCTTCCTTATTCCCTTTTCTTTATTCAATTTTCTTTTCGTTCTTTATATTTTTCTTGTCATTTTATCTTTCTTTTCTCGCGCAGATCTAGGTGCAAACATAGAAAGTTACATTTACGAAGACTTATCTAGCGCTATATTATTTCGACAGAAACGGTGATCGTACGGAAAATTAGTGAAGTGAGTGAATGGATCAGAGAGGGAATGAGTGAGAGAGTGCATGATTGAATGGACGAGAATGAGTGAGTGTCTAATCTAATATAATGTAATCTAATATACAGTGATATGATATATGATACGATATGATACGATATATTATATGATATATGATACATGCTATGATATGATCTGATCAGGTAAGATGAGATCGAAATCCGATGGGTTAGAGAATGAGTGAATGAGTGAATGAATGGGTGAGACTGATTGACAGAATGTCAGCGAGTAGAGATTAAGCGAGGGAATAAATGAGCGAATGGTTGAATGGATGAGAGAATGAGGAATTACTGCTGCTGCTGATCAGGTGTAAGAAGGTAGAGATGGAGAGCAAGAAAAAAAGTGAGACGCAGAGAGAGAGAGAGATAAAGAGAGAGACAGAGAAAGCCAGAGCCAGAGACAGAGAGAAGAGATAGTGAAAGAAAGAGACAGTGAAAGACTAGATGTTGCAAATGCGGGGGATGTTGATGAGACGGGCGACAGCGTTCTTCCTACCTGAGACAACCGCTCTGATGACACGACTCTGAAGTTCAGCTGAAGGCGATACTTCCTTCCTTCCTTCTTTCCTTTCTTCCTTCCATCCTTCCACATCCGCCAGCGAACTCTCTTCAGCATCTGGTCGCCACTGGATCCAGACAAATACATCAGCAGCATCAGCAGCACGGCTAATACAACGACTGGCTAAAGTGGCTAAGCGAATGGCTAATAATAGGTGCATGGCTAACAGGCTGTTCTTCGAGTGCATGGCTAATACTAGATGGCGCGGCTAATGCTAGAGTGGTCACCAAATGCGTCTCGAGCCACTCCATCCCTTGTGCTTGCTCTTGTGCTCTTGCTGATGCTGCTGCTGCTGCAGACTCCAGCTTCCCTGACTGTCAATGGGCGCCTGTTGTCTCGTGTTCTATCTGCGTCCAGAGAGGCAGCTGCAGCAGCGTCAGCATCAGCCGCATCCACTGGCCAGGCATCGTCATCGTTTTCGGACGCCGGTGGCGGATCCTCCATCGCATCAGCTCTAAATCTATTGCTTCCGCACGTCCGTGTCTCTCTCTCTCTTTCTCTTTCTCTCACTCCCCTCTCTCTCCCTCCCTCCCTCTCTCCCTTCCTCCCTCCCTCTCTCTCTCCACCCCCACCCTCTCTCTCTGTGTCTCTCTCTCCCTCTCTCTCTGTCTATCTCTGTCCTACTGTCTGTTTTGTCTCTCTGTATGTCTGTGTCCTTATCTCCGCTTTAAATCTCTTGCATCAGTTGATCTGTCTATATGCCTGTCCATTTGTCTGTCTCGCTCTCGACTCCTTCCTCGCCATGTCTTCCTGTCTGGCTGCTTAGATCCCTACATCTCCGTGTCTTCGTCTCTCTCTCTCTCTCTCTCTCTCTCTCTCTCTCTTTCTCCCTCCTTCCTCTCTTAGCTCTCAGCCTGCCTGCATTTCTGTCTCGCTCTCTCTCTTTGTCTCTCCGTCTCTGTCTTTCTGTCTATCTCTGTCTCCTTTCCTCTTCCTGACCCCCTCGCTACTCTCTCGCCATCTGTTGCTGTCTCTGTCTTTGTGTTTCCAGCTGTATGCATAACCGTTTGTCTGCCTGTCCTTCTGTCGATGCACGCATCTCGAAGCGGCGGATTCAGCGACTGGGCGGATAAAAAAGAAGAGGATGGATGGCACGGGTGGATACAGAGGACGACGATGGTTACGAGGCTGCAGAGAACGGGGAAGAGGAGGAGGAGGAGGAGGAGAAGAATAAGCAAGAGGAAGACGAGGAGGAGGAGGAGGAGGAGAAAGAAGAAGTAGAAAGGAAGATGAGGAGGAATATGAGACGAAAGATAAGGAGGAGATGAGGATGGCGAGGAAGATGAGGAGGAAGTGGTGTATCAGGAAGTGGAGAATTAGGAGGAAGGCAAGGAGGATAAGTACACGGAGGAGGAGGTAGAGGATAAGGAGGATGAAGAGGGTGAGGATGAGGAGGCAGAGGCAGAGGCTGAGAAGGAGGAGATACGCTGCTTGCTGGTCTATCGAAGCGACGTCTGAGGAGGACGAACGACCGAAGTCCGTTGATGGTTTAACGAATAACTGACATGAATGCTGATCAGCATCGCTGCACGTCGTCTGCGCCACCCACCACCGTCTCCTCCCAGACTCAGCGCCACCACCACCATCACCACCACCACCACCTCATCACCATCAGCAGCAGAACCAGCAGCAGTATCAACAGCCGCAGCGACAGAAACAACGGCCGACGAAGAAGCATTTTCGGCTCCGCCTAAATCAGAACCGATCTCCGCTCGCACACACACACACATACACACACATCCACACCACCCACACCACACACCCACACACACACGCATCACCCACACACACACGCATACACACGATGCATAGGATGGCCCGAATGGAGGTCGCTCGGCGCTGTGGTTGACCGTCTCTGTCTGTCTGTCTGTGTGTCTGTGTGTCTGTCTCTCTGTCTGTCTAATTTCTGCCTGTCTTTCTCATCTCTGTATGTCCGTCTTCTTTCGCACTGGCCAATAGATCTCGGTGCCTGCATATAAGGCTTTCTGGTTGTCTGTTTATCTGTCTGTCTGCTTGTCTCTGTATGTCTGGCCAATCTTACTGCATCTCTCTGGCTGTCCGTAGATCTGTCTGTTTGTCCGTCAATCTTCTTTATGTGTCTTTCGGTCAGTGTGCACATCGGCCTGCCTGCCTGCCTGCCTGCCTGCCTGCCTGCCTGCCTGCCTGCCTGCCTGCCTGCCTGCCTGCCTGCCTGCCTGCCTGCCTGCCTGCCTGCCTGCCTGCCTGCCTGCCTGCCTGCCTGCCTGCCTGTCTGTCTGCATATATATCTATCTACCTGCACGCGTGTCTGTCCATAAGCTTCGATCTGTTTGCTGGTAAGTCTACATGTCTGTTTGTCTGTCTCTGTCGATGGCTGTGGCTGGGGTTGCAACGGCCAGAGGGTTGCGCGTAGAACAGCTTCCATTTGGGGTCGTGTAATTCCAGCTCTGATTGGCTCCGTCAAACACGATCCAGTCTTTACGATGCCACGCGTCAGATTGTTCGCCCCCGGCCACACGCATACAATCACACACACACACACACACACACACACACACACACACACACACACACACACACACACACACACACACACACACACACACACACACACACCTACACACACATGCACATCCACACACACATACACACATATATATACAAATAAATACATACACATCAAAGCATATATATAAACACGGATATAAACACGCACAGACACACATATACGCGAACAAGTAGACACACACACAATACACAGTGCCCCAAACGCACATTATTATTTCTGCAGTTGCCAAGCGCCATTATCTAATTACTAGGCATCAATCGATGGCGCTGAGCAATTGTGAGTGAAGGACTTGCTCAAGGTTCCTACACAGTAACCGTCTCAGAGGAGGAGGCTGGAACCCGTACCCTCCGCGTGACAAGCCGAACGCTCTAACCAATTGGTTACCGTGTCCTCCATATATATATACACATACATACATACATAGTACATACACACATACATAAATACATACATACATACACACACATACGTACACACACATACACACACATACATACACACATACATACATATATACATGCATACATACATACTTACATGCATACATATACGCATCTCTTTCAACTTGCTTACCCACCTTAGCCTGGCTTCTGATTTCTCTGCCCTCTCGGAATTCGACCCGGCTTCTGCAACGAATTATAATTTTTGACTGCGATTTTGACTTGAAGCGACCACCGACTGACTGATGCCATGGGCGCCATCACAACAGCGCTATAGAAGTCTTTAGATTAGATTAGATTAGATATTACGGCGTTACTATATAGATAACTGATTCTTCATTATCATCACCATCATCATCATCATCACCACCATCATCATCATCATCATCATCATCAACACCACCACCATCATCATCACCATCATCATCATCATCATCAACACCACCATTATCATCAGCAGCAGCAGCAGCATCCACGGATGTATGAGTGGATGCGTTGCGCGTGGACGCATGATATTTGGGCGATTCGTGCACGGATCAATCAGCAGTCGACAGATGAATGACTAAATAGGTGAGTGGGTTGCGCTGCCGATGGGCGGATGGATAGATGAATCGGCGTTCACTAATACGACGGTGGATGGCCAGATGGATAGGTGGGCCAGATGGTTCGATTGGTGGGCGGATGTATGTGGGGGTGGGTCGATAATTGGATTGGTGAGCAGGTGGATCGTTGGATGCTTGGATGGAATAACGGATTGATTATTGGATAACTGGATGGCTGAATGGATGGATGGGTAGATGGATTGTTGGATAATTGGATGGAAGAACGGATGGATTAGTGGATAACTGCATGGATGGATGGTAAATGGACTGGTGGATTGATGGCTGCATGTCCACTGATACCACAGCGGATGTTAGATGGATATATGGTTGGGAAACATATGGATGGATTGATGGAAGAAATATATGTTGGTGGATAGGTGGTAGATTGATTGTTGGATGGAATGACAGGTGGATGGATAGATGGACGGATGAATGGATGAGTGGACAGATGGCCGAATGAATGAAATGATGATCTGACGAATGAAGGGATGAATGAACGAATGGATGGATGGATGAATTAATAGATGAATGGATGGATATATGGACGGATGGATGGAATGAAGGATGGATAAATATATGAATGAATATATGCGTGGAAATCTGGATTTGCGGATTACTGGTCGGTCGAGAAGCGACTGAATGCGAACAGAGGTAAAATTGAACAAATCAATGATCAGAATAATAAAAACAACTTCCCGATATTTATAATAATCCTGGATTAATGTCAAATATATTCTAAAATATATATTCACCCACAAACATACACGTATATATATGTACATATACATGAGTTTACACACATATATACATGCATATATACATGAACTTTTCGATAAATATATAATATATCTGGATGTTATATAGATATTCATCGATGCTGGAGAGATGAATTGGTCTTTGTTATTAAAGTAGAGGATTTGTATTAGTGACCTGCTTCGCTTAATCCAATATCGAGGATACGGAAGGCAGGGGAACATATGTAGAGAGACTGCCAGACGTATTAACAACATCACACAAACAACTGTTCACACATACACATACAGGTATATGCATACAGATAGTTAATTAATAAATCAACTGATAATTAATAAGTAAAAATAACTTACTTGTCGAGTTACGAATTATCTGTAGTCATATGTAGTCTTCTCGTTGTTATCACCACCACCACCGCCACCACCACCACCACCACCACCACCTCCTTCTCCTCCTCCTCGTCATCAGCGTCATCTTACTGGTACAGGGCGTTAACGTTCGATATTACATACCCAACTGTCGTGTAATTACTTTAAGGCTATCGAGTACTCGCCCGCGTATGACTCGACTGAATTCATCTCGGTTCCCTCCCTCCCTCCCTTCTCCACTCCCTCCTCCTTCTCCCCTTCTCCACTCCTCCCTATGTCAGTCTTAGGGCAGCATTCGACGATCGCAGACGGTCGATTTCGAAGAAGCCCGGCGCCACAGAAGCCGGAAGTCGAGAGCCCTTATACGGATTTTCGATTAAGCGACCGTGGTTGGAACTGCGCATGGCATCTCGTATGGCACTGGATATGGTAACATTTGCATTCTCGCCGCCGATGAGAAAACCTTACAAGTTCAAAAATCATTCGACGACGCCGAATGCCATTCTGAAGCGTCGCCTTTGGCCGTTCGGCGTCCCAGTTGCATAGTGGTTTTTGGTCTTACGCTGTGCGCTCTGGCCTCGGATTCGATCCATCCCGGTTCTTCTCTGCTGAAGTGTCGTAGCGCAAGAGTAAGCAATTTGTCTTTTAAGTTAATCTAATCTGATCTAATCATAATGTGATCATAATCGAGTAATAATACAGTCAAAATCAAGCGATAATCTATTACAATTCAGTCATAATCCAACCATAATCCAATCATAATTCAGTCATAATCCAATCATAATTCAGTCATAATCCAACCATAATCCAATCATCATTCAGTCATAATTATAAATTACAACTACAAATTACAATAACAATAATCCAACCGCAATCCAATCATAAAACAGTCAAAGGATCGAAAGAGCAAATGTTTGCTAATACTGGAAGATCCCAATTGGTTCAGAGTTCACGAGGTCAGACAGCGGGGTCTGGGATGAAAAGGGGTCGAGCCATCAATTCGTTCACTCTCTACCGCTTGTCACTGCCGACCTCAGGGTCTCCAGGGACTGGCAAATGAATAGTGCTGGGTCGAGTGGTGTCAAAAAAGGACAGTAGCTTCGTAGAAACTGCCAGCATCCAGAAGAAATGATCGATATAGCAGGGAAACACTGGCTCTCTCCAGAAATACTGCCTCGTGCTATTCATCCGTTAAGGAGAGTACTGTGTCGAAACTGTGGGCTATTTCTGGCAAAAGAACTGCGACAGTTTTCTGACCCATCATACAAACTCCTCGATGCTCCACCGCTTGCAGTTTCTGCTTCGGCATTTCACTCAAAACGAAAACATTCCTCTTTCACAGATCCTACACTGACTCCCCTTCTTCCTCTTATCTCTCTCTCCTCTCAAACCCCAAACACCACCCCCCGTAGCTGCCACGCTGTCTCTCTGTCTGACTCTTGGATCTTGACCTGGAACCGAACCCTTTATGTCTATCGATTTTGTTTTGACAGAGCGCCTGTGAATAAACTGGTCCCCGCGGCGCGGCTTTCGTTGGGCGCTGTAGAAATCTCGGAATTACGATTACGATTACAACACAGCAAATAAAGGCAAGCAAACTGGGTAAGGCAAAGTAAGACCGAGTAAGGTAAGGTAAGCCAAGGTAAGGTAAGATAAGGTAAGGTAAAGTAAGATCGCTTAAGATGAGGTAAGCTAAAGTAGGAATTGCAGAGATGTATTATTCAGCAACTAAGTAAATCAAGATTACAATGAGCCCCGTCGAGAGCCGGAGGGGGGGATAAAATTTTGTGGCGCTCATTCAAATGGGCGGCGGTTCTGAGGATTGTCGCCACATAAATTCACTTAAAAGAAGAAGGGTTGAGGCTATGCGGTCGCTATGGAAACGCGATGGACAGCATGCAATCCATATGAGTTTCTGGGGGAGAAGGAACATTCTTTCATTCGATCGTTCGCGCCATCATTCATTCTTTCTTTCGTCCGTTCGTTCTATCGATCACTCATTCAAATAACAATCATTCAGCACATTTATATAGCGCCGCCTCAACACAATCGTCAAGAGACTTACGTGAGTCGAGGTTTTCGCAGCACCTGTTCGTCGTTGTCGACGACTGTCTGTCTGTCTGTCTAGCCTCGCGGCATTTCTTCTTCCTGTCCATTGTCGATGCATCCTCGGGCCTTGCTTCTGCCATCCTTCCTCTTCCATCGTCCGTCTCCAATAGTCGATTACCCTGCGCCGTCGCGAAGCACCGACGTCATACCAACCGGGCAGCTGCCACGGTCGTCTGCAGCCAGGACCGACCCAGCTTCCTGCCGGCAGCGCCGCAACGATGAATCACTGCGAAGTCCTTTTCCCCACCCCAAGTCTCCATCTCTGCCTCCGAGCTGCTGCTGCTACAGCTGCCGCCCGATCCGAGGCGAATATTCGACAGCAATTCGCAAAGATCACCGATTGACAGGTATACGAAGCGCAGTAGAATCGAGATCATTGGCACGGCACGATCGCCGATGTAGATGCGAGGAATCAACGCATGCAATCGGGCTACGTTGCATGTAAGAGTAGTAACAAACTAACAAGAACGACTCAGAAACGTGTAGCGTTGTGGAGCGACCCGCTAGTCTCACTCGAAACGCTCCACATATTATTGTGGGCCATAAAAGTAATTTTTGGCGGTATGGAGGGATACCCCTACCCCAATATTTCATAAGTCCAGAAGTCGATAAATTTATAGCGCTTTTGGAAGGTACTTAAAAGGCGCTATATTAAATGTCCAGCTACCTATATGTAACAAGAGGCAAAAAGGAAAGTCGGCTTAGTTTGTCATGTTTTCTGAATTTCCATATTTTTATTGTAATGTATTTTATAACTAAAACTCTTTCTTTCGCAGATTTTAAAACTTCTCCGGAACTTTCTAAAATGATTTTTTTCGATTCCCCAGATTTTTAAAATTAACTTTCTTTGGTTTCTCAGAGATCAATTTTTGTACAGCAGTTTCCATTTTGTGACCTGTTACTTTACTTCTCCCCTTTCAGAGTGGCCTTTTTACTTATACAATGCTACCCTCGCCCTAACGAGTTTGCCCCAAAATCAAATGAGGGTATGATCGGATGAACCCCCGAATCCTCACTTGATTGTGGCAAAATCGCACCCTGGATATGATAATAGATACGACACAATAAGAAGAATGATACGATATTAAACTATAAGGGAAGTGTAATAAATCTTTATTTGACATAGCTTTATAGCAATAAGTTGATATTTAGGGCAAATGGCAGATCAGCAGTAAATGTCAAAGTCCGGAAACACAGGGCCACCAAAGTATACATAACAGGAGTATACATTATATGAAATTTCTGTAAGTATGGGACCGAAGCATATATCACCAGAGTATACGTCTCCATCTCAATAACTAAAACTCATGGTGTACATATATAAATATGTATGTATGTAAGCGAATGAATAACTAACCGATAGCCAACCAGCTCCGCAAACGCCTCTCGAGTACTCTAAACACAATCGCGGAAATGCGACTGAATCCACGGCAGCTGAACGAATCGCAGAAGATAACAAAAGCAGAGGAGAAGGAGGAGGAGGAAGAAAAGGAGGAGGAAGAGGAGGATGAGGAGGAGTTGACAGCGGAAGAGAGAAGACGAAACAGAGAAGGCAAATTAGTTAAGAAGAGGTCGTCCTTTTTGAGTGGTTGACCAAAGGAGAGGAAGAATGCTTTAGCAGAGACGCACAGGCCGATGGGAGGCGGAGGGGTGAAAAAGGAAAAGGAGGAAGAAGAAGAAGAAGAGAAAGAGAACTGAACGTGAAAAATCAGCTGAGAGGATGAAGAGGATTGGATCAGACGACACTAGATGAACGAGAATTGGTTGCGAAGATCTGCTGAGAGGGAAGACAGGCAGGCAGGCAGACAGACAGACAGACAGACAGACACACACACACAGGCACAGACACACAGACAGACAGACAATGCATACTAAGTAGCAACCCGAACTGCACTACCTATGCTCCACTAAATTGCAATGCAACGCAATCCAAAGCAATAAAACACAATACAAAAAACAACACCATGCAATACAATACAATGCATCATAAGTTAATACAATACAATGCATCATAATGCGTCATAATACAAAGCAATACAATACACAATACAATACACTGCATATATTACGATACAATACCATACATCATAATACAATGCAATGCAAAACAACGAACAACAGCACAATAAAATACAATATCGTTTAGAGAATTTGTTAAAAATGCGCTACACAACTGCCTGCTCCATACAAACATACATACATCGCATCGTCGATTGCTATTGCAGTCATGCGGGGCTCTCGGTCAAAGCGGATATTAGTCGGACCGAGGAAGGGGAGAGGTCGTTCGAATCACAATAATGAGGAGAACAGCCGGAGGGTTAATGGCTTCTGTGACGCGGAGCTACCCGGAATGGCAACCGGATGGATTGGGGTGGGGAAATGAGTACGGGTAGTCGGGTATCCTTTGGGCTGAAACACGCACGCATGCAGGGTAGGACGCAGGCGGAGGGTGAGACGGAGAGGTAGAGAGTCAGAAGCAGAGAGACGGAGAACGAGGAAAGGATACAATTGAGGAAAGGATAATTGAGGAAAGGATACAGTGAGGCAGAGAGACAGAGGTAGAGAGGTAGAGTGATAGATAGAGAGATACATAGGTAGAAGAAGAGCTACAGCGGCAGGTGCTGAGAAGCATAGGTGGAGGAAGAGACACATGCAGAAGCAGAGATAGAGGTAGAGATACAGTGATGGAAGGAGGGAGACACAAGTAGAAGAAGAGATACAGATGTAGAGAAACTGCGGTATGGGTAGACTTACAGTGGTAGCAGGAGAGGAACAGAAGTGGGGAGAGAGAAATACAGGCAGAGAGAGAGAGACATGTACAGAGAGAGAGACAGGTAGAAGGAGGCAGAGGCAGAGATATACAGGTGTATGCAGTGATACTCGCACGGATATTCAGAGATAGACACTCAGATTGACAGACATCTCAGTACAAATCAATATACAGTAACTAAACTATTATTTATTTATCTTAGGACAAAAGGATTGATTGGCAGAAGAACAGAATCCTGATCAGTTGTATCAATAACTCCAGTTTATCTTCGACTTATGATTTAAAAAATACGCGAAAGGGATGTCGAAGACGACGACGATATTCATTCATTCATTCACTCATTAATTCACTTATTCATTCACTTAATTCTTTCATTCACTCATTCATTTATTCATCCATTCATTCACAGCATTAATATAGAGCCCATTCAAGACATTATTGCGTCCATCGTTAAATCTTCATCATAACCCTTAAATACACATGGATGCATTCTGTATGATGAAAAATATGTATTTATGTAAATAACCAACAGATCATTAAACACGTGGTCAACTTTATTGCACTGATGCGTGACAAACAAGCCAACCGTGAACGCATGGATGCAATCATGCATGACGATGCTACGTATGGAACCGAATAGATTGAACTCGTGTAAAGGTAAGGTTAACAGAGGCGGATCCTGGTTTTAATTTCGGGGAGCATACAATGCAATGTAGTCTAATCTAATCTCATTTCTTGTATTCCAGTCTCATCAATTCGAATGCCTTATATCTTATAACCCTTATATCATCTATCTGTTGTCAAATGTTTCAAATGAAACCTTAGTTTTTTCATTACATCCCTCTCCTGCTATAACTTCGCTCCCCGAAATTAAAACCAGGATCCGCCTCTGTTAACCTTACCTTTACACGAATTCAGTCTATTCGGTTCCATACGTAGATTTTACCCACATAGACAAAAGGTCTTTGGGGTTCTCAATAATTTTTAAGAGTATAAAGAGGTCCTAAGACCAAAAAAGTTTGAGAACCGCTGTAAGTCTATAGCACTTTGTTGTAAAAACATCCACATCAGTGTAGAAAAATCAGCTCAACAAAGGATGCAGACAAAGTGTTGAACACTTTTTTAAGCAGAGTGCATGCTTCAAAGACCGTCTTAAATTACAACTTGGGCGACGCGTACTACGTAAATGAGCAGGCAGTCGACTGGGGACTGGAAATTGCTTTCGTATGCTCGCAGATCAGTCCGCGGGATTATCCGCTGTCCGGCCTAATTGTAAATTACGCGTCTGCACTGTAACACTGGCCAAATATTACGTCGATATGTCTTCCTTATGGCCTGCGTACTCGTCCTGTTCCTATGCTGCCTGAAAACGAGGGAATATTCCTAGTGTTGATGTTTGCGTTGGCTGTACATACTGTAGTTGCAATAGCTGCTCCACTCCTCTGGAATAAACTCCCGCCAGAATTACGACAATTATCTGATCCATCATGCGAGCTGACCATCACCTCACCCCTTGTAATCTCTGCGCAGGTCTTCCACTCAAAAACTGAAAACACTCCTCTTCCGCAGATCCTATCCTGAGTCCTCTTCTTTTCCTCATCCATCCTGCAGATCCAATTCCAAACACCACCCACCTTAGCCGTCTGGCTACCTGCCTGCCTGACTGTTGAATCTCGAGATCCGAGCGCACCTGTTAAATCCTTGTTCCGGAAAACAGCGTTGGGGGATTGTCCATAAAATACGTTCCATTGCAAATGCAAATACCATTGTATTAGATATTGCCCTCTCTTTCACAGATCAGAATGCACAAGCGACCATATGACAGTACATCGATGGCGCTGAGCAACTGTGAGCGAAGGAATAGCTCTAGGTCCCTACTCAGTAACCGTCTATGGGAAGGCTTGAACCTGTACTCTCCACGTTACAAGTCGAACGCTCTAACCAAACGCCTACATTGCCCTACTAAAGAGAAATATGTATGTATGTATGTACGTATTTATCTAGACCTCACTTTATACAATTCCATTCTATCAATCCTTACCTTAACTTAATTTAACTTCCCTTACCTTGCGAGAATAGTCCTGAAACTCAATGATGTTTTCTACAACTCACGCGAGATCGTGCTGACAGTTATGTGCGTTTTCATTGGCTGCGAGAGAGATTTTCCAGCTGCATCAGAAGCCTCTCCTCCAACGATCATCGTTATCGTGAACACCGTGACCGTGATCCGTCCTTTCTGGAAACGTCTGCAATAGAAAGCGATCACACGGCGCTCAAGTTGCACGATTACGTCCGCAGCACATACATCACATTTACTCGCCCTAAAGGAACGCGGCATTTACATTGCACGAGGGAGAAGGAAAGCGTGCAGCACGGAGAGGCTCATGGTAGATAGAAAATGCGACTATAGTCAATACACAGCCGTCTTCGCATGCGTTTATGAAAAATCAGCCTGTCATTCAGTTCGTGGACATAAATATCTGGCAGTAAAAAAATTTATTGCCTGTATCAAGATAAATGCATGCATAAATACTTTGACATACTTGCACACACACACATACGGACAAACATATATACATATGCATATACATGCATACATACATACACAAAAACACGCATGCATATACATACATACACACATACATATATGCATGTACGCAGGCAAACATGCATGCATGCGTATATACGTGTATACAAACATACATACATACATGCATGCATACATACATACATACATACATATATACCTACGTAGATACAAAGGCCCATTTTCTGTACACTGATGACTGCGTATGTTTGCCCTGAGGGGCTGTGTAAATCCAGGAGGAACGATGTTTATAGGGTTCGGTCGGGGTGATTTAGGAAGACGCAGAAGAAACCTACATGCCCCACGATGGCTTACTAACTACTCTGTTTAGCAGCCATGATGCTGCATACATAGCGCCAGTTGTTGTGGCTAAGTCGCCAAAGTTTGAGTGAGCCACAATCCTCCCACCACTGCGTCACACTTCACCGCATCAAAACACATATATACATAAATATAACTACTACACGAAATAAGTGAACATTAAAAGAAATAAGTGAACTAATAAGTGTACACTTAACTACTACACTGAATAAGCTTCATTTCATTTCCTTTGCTTACCTTCGCTTCCCTTTGCTTACCTTCGCTTCCCTTCCCTAGATTTACTTCAAATTACCTTACATTATCTTATCTCACCTGAACTTACCTCACCACCTCTTCTTCTCTGTTATCATCTCACCTTAACTTACATGTACTTACCTTATTTTATGTTAACTTACCTTACCTTGCCTTTCATTGGCTTTCTTGTTAATGGGCCGACATTGATGCCTACATCCCTAAAATAACAGCTTAACTGGATCGGATGGTGGATATCCTTACTGGACAGTATTGCTATCGGTCAGCGCCGTCAGCGACGTCAGCCATCCTAATTGCCAACCTTCCGCAGCGCTGTTTGCTAACTCATTTGCTTAAAACTTCATCTGCATAAATCGATCGAAAACAGACAGGTTGCGGTCTATTGTCGCCTTCTGCGTCACGTCCGTTGGACTATTATGTGCTCTTCGGTTAAGTAGAAAACGCAGCTTTCAACCTTCAGGTTTTCTGGACTACCTTCCTTCGTCTCGGGTTAAGAATTCTTTTTGAGAAAACGGACTGATCGTCGTTTAATGTGGACTCTATTCACCCACCTCCTGTCATATCTGCTGTTCACTCTTGGGCTGATCGTAATCGTAATCGTAAACTCGAAATTTCTAAAGCGCTACTTAAAAGCTAAGCGCAGGGCACCAGCTTTTTCATGAGCGCTGCGTCAAGTCAGTGGGGTTGTCCAAAGATGGGCTAGGTGGTCGCAGGCTGTATAAAGCCATATCCCCTATCGGATTTGGGGTATGCATGCATATATGTGCATACGTACGTATGTATGTATCTGGCTGTTTATATAGCGCCTTTTAGGACCTCACAGAAGCGCTAAAACATCTTACAGATCTGACTTAAGATAGGTTGAAAATACTCCGCTGTTTGCGGCGGAACAGTATGCATATTTAATGGAAGACTGTTTCAGAAGGAAGGTGTTTTGAAACTGTACCAGTAATTGTAATCGTAATATAAGTGAACATTTATATAGCGCCCCTTCAGAAGTAACTCATCAGAGGAGCTTCCAACCTGACAACACCTGACCACGATCGAACAGAATGGTCTTCAACCCCTGGCAAAATAGAGTAAGAGATAGAACAAGATGCTCATATCTCAGTAAATGCAAATGTACACGGTTTTCTATAACGACCGCATGGCCTCGACCCTGCTCGTTTTTCAATGAATTTATCGGGTGAGATCCTTCACCACCGCTGCCCGTTTGAATGTGTCTGCATGTGGTAAAGACTGCGTCTAATGCCCAGTTTTGAAGCTCGTTAAATGTCCAGATAACCGCGTTTTCCTAACAGCGTTTTCAATTTTCTTGCCCATTTCATTTCGGGGTTGTTAATGGAAAAGTCGGTCGCTCCAAGCATAGATAAGCTGATGGCTGGATGGCGGGCATTTTCCAATTGAAGGAAGCCTTCCATGTTCTTTTAACACTAATGGCTGAAAGGAGAAAGACACTATAATGTGTCTCGAACAGCAGTATTTTCCTCCTCCTATTTTCTGACAGTTTTAAACACCATTTAAATAGATTAAGGGTACAACAGAGGGGCAAATCGTCTCTCGTTTAGACAATTAGTCATTTCTTTAAAAGTGTAAGGTAAGGCAGACGTCAACAATCCTGGTAGCCATAAGATGTCGTTAAACACTGGATGCTACTACGTTGGACAAATAATTTACTAACAACATTGTAAGGTCTGGAAAAGCAGACACTGTAGCTCAGGATCGTGTACCCTCCTTTGATTTCGCAAGTATGTATGTGTGTGTGTAAATGATAACTCTATAGCGCCTTTTTGCGTACTTCAAAAAGCGTTCAGCTCTGGCTTAACTGATGTTAGAGTGCCAAACAGCGACAAGATCATTTCTATATTATTGCTTGTACAGCTGGAGGAGGTCCGCACTCGCAGTTCCGCGCAGACACGTAGAGACCGACCAACCAATTCCAACACACGATTAACATTTGACGCATAGTCATAGTAATTTCCGATAATATTAGACACACTTTGAAAACACATTAAGATTGCTATCAGAGGGAAACAAGTATCGCGACTGGTTAGTGCTAACGATACTGTAATGTGGCCTCGAAATGGCGGTGATGATAGTAGTAGTAGTAGCAGCAGCAGCAGCAGTAGTAGTAGTAGTAGTAGCGGTAGTGGTAGTACTAGCAGTAGTGTTTAATATTTAACTACATCTTATGGCTGCTAAGGTCGTTGACGTCGATATTACCTTACCTTTACAACGATTTACATAATCACTCGTGTATTCAGTAGCAAGTTACAGCAGGACTCACATCTTTAAAAGATGTGTCCAAAACACCAGCAGACAACTAGCGTCAACAAGAACTCTGACTACATTAGTATCTGATGTTTCGAGGCATGACTTTCCCAGGCGCGGCAATCCATACCGACCACGTAACACGTCGTCGACACGCTGCCGTCTTCGACCAGGACATCCATCGGACCATGTCGGACAACGGCGTAAATTTTTAATGAAGCAGCGCTGAAACCGGGTCCAGCGCCTGACCGGATCGGATGGAAATGAACACGCACGATATTCATCGTCGAAAATTATTCGAAAATTAAATGGAGGGCTGGAAATTAATAGCCAATCCGGTCTTCAGTGCCGCGAAAATCGCTATGATCGTCGTGATGGAATTTCACTCATGCCGAAAACTGACCTTTTTCAGAAATAAAATGAGATTTATTTGAAATTGGAAGCACGCGTATACAGATACTGTATGCAGATACAAACATAGATTAGTAGATATATGGGTGGATGGATGGATGGATGGACGGACGGACGGACGGACGGACGGACGGACGGACGGACGGACGGACGGACGGACGGACGGACGGACGGACGGACGGACGGACGGACGGACGGACGGACGGACGGACGGACGGACGGACGGACGGATGGATGGATGGAGAGAGATATATATAAAAAATTAATAGACCGGTGGATAGATAGATGGATGGCAGGACAAACAGACATACAGACATATAAAAAGATGGATATGATGGATGGATTGATGGATGGATGGATGGATGGATGGAATGATGGATGGAGGAACGGATGGACGTACGGGCAGACACACACACACAGACAGACATTATATATATATATAGACAGAAAGACAGACTGACATGTAAGCAGGCAGTCATACAAAAAGAGACAGGCAGGCAGGCAGGCAGGCAGGCAGGCAGGCAGGCAGACAGACAGACAGACAGAAGCCAAAAGCTGAAATTTTCTAATGCGCACTGGCGATGGTGGCGGATGCTTTGGTGCCATAATGCAGTCATGCACGCATCAGTGCGCAACAGTTACGGTCAGCGGGCGTGCCATCCTGCCAGAGCTGCTGTTGTTGCTGTTCATGCTGCTGCTGATGACGATGCTGAGACCGCCGAGCCAGACGATAAATTATCTTTGTGGCGCCGAAATGAGATTAGGTTATCAACCGATGCGATATATTGTTTTCGACTAGGTCACGTGCCTCTTAAATCCGTGCCACGCATGCGCAGGGCTTAAACGCGTCGGCGACCCGGCTTCCAGCGAAAGCCGCCGTCCCTGCCATTGGTAAGCCACATTCGGCAAGCCACTTTTGGTAAGCCATTACCGCCTCTGAAAGGCCGCCATCGCTGCCCTTAATAAGCCGGCGCTGCCTTTAATAAGCCGGCGCTGCCTTTAATAAGCCGGCGCTGCCTTTTGATAAGCCGCCGGCGCTGCCTTCGTTGAGCTGTCGCCTTTGGTAAGCCATTGCCGCCTCTTAAAGAAAGGCCGCCGCGTGGCTTTGAAAAGCCGCTACCGCTGTCTTTAGTAAGCTATTGACTGTGATAACCCATATCGATAAGACGCAACCTCTTCCTTTGGTAAGCCGCCGCTTTTGGAGCCGCCTTCTTTGATAAGCCGCCGCCTTCTTTGATAAGCCGCCGCCTTCTTTGATAAGCCGCCGCCTTCTTTGATAAGCCGCCGCCTTCTTTGATAAGCCGCCGCCTTCTTTGATAAGCCGCCGCCTTCTTTGATAAGCCGCCGCCTTCTTTGATAAGCCGCCGCCGTCGCCTCTAATGACTCTTATGGTCGCCACAAAGCGCTACTGAGTACAACTAAAGACTTCAAACACTGTATTCCGCGCTTTTGAGAGTAAAAAACGCGCTATACAAATGTTTTGACGCATCTATCCATGGATACATGAGATACAATGAAAGGTCTTACTCCTCACTCGCAGAGCCTTGCAGAGCGCTGACTGGTTCTTCGATAAACTTCCAGAAAGGTCATGACCTAAGTTCACATTCACGAAGGTCATCAGATCCATGTAACAATCCTGTAACAAAAAAAACATTAATTCTTCGTAAACTGTAATATATTTGTCTATTTACATAGCGACTCTTTTGGCCAAGGCATTTGAGGACATGTTTTTACACCTGCATACTGTGCACATACTGATTTTATACTTGCAGCCTTCCTGAACTTTACGGATAGTAAGTACTTTATTGCATACTGCATACTGACTTTAAGTACTTTACTGCACCGACCTATCGTGTGATGCTATCACTTCTCCAGAACCTATCTCTCGATATCAACACCAGGAGACAACATTCCCATTCAGTCGACCACGGTATCTGTGCTTATCTGCGTCTTTGTCCGTCTGCCTACGTCTGCCAGTCAAGCGTCGACGTCTTGCCCGGCCGGGGCGTTCTTTAGGGCTCAATTGATAGACGGCCGGGTGTCTTAAGGGGCGCTACGAAGGGGCCCCTCCTTTTATGACTGCACGCGGCCAGCACTACTCACTCGCCAGGACTGAACCATTTGCCCAGCCCATCGATCATCCCACACCTTCTTATCCTCTTCCTCCGCTTCCTCCTTCGTCCTACTCCTCCTCCTCCTCCTGCAAGTCCTCCTCCTATAAATCCTCCTCCTCTTCCTCCTCTGCAATAACAGTAGGTTCTATCTTTCCTTCTCCTATTCTTTCCTCTCTTCCTCCTACATTCTCCCCTTCACTCTCCTCCTCTCTCTTTTCTTCCTCGTAGTCTTCTTCCTCCCTGTCCTCCTCTTCCTCTTCTTCCTCCTCCTCCACTAAATCCTTCTTCAAAATTCTCCCCCTCCTCCTCCTCCTCTTTCTCCTCTGCAATAACATTGGCTCCTGTCTTCTCTTTGTATTTCTTCTCTTTCTCCTACCCCTCTTCGCTCTCCTCCTCTTTCTCGTCAACATTCTCTTTCTCTTCTTCCCTCTCATCCTCGATCTTCCTCTTCGTCCTATTCTCATCCTCCAAACCTCCTCCTGCTCCTTCAAATTCTCCTTCTTTATATCCTCCTCCTCTGTAGTAACAGCAGCTTCTGTGCGCCTCTCACGAATTCTTCGACCGGGCATCTAAGAAGAAACAGTTCCATCTTTCTGTCCGTCTGGTTGTATGCGTCTCTTTGTATGTCTATCTATGTCTCATTTATCTCTCTCTTTCTCTCTGTCTTTCTGTCTGCCTGTCTGTCTGTCTGTCTCTCTATTTCGTTTTTTCTTTCCTTTTGTATGCATCTCTTTGTTTGTCCATCTATGTCTCATTTATCTCTATCTCTCTTTCTGTCTGCCTGTCTCTGTCTTTGTCCGTCTGTCTGTCTGTCTCTCTATTTCGTTTTCTCTTTTCTTTTGTCGTTTTAGGTACAATAGTTGCAGTCGCAAGAGACTGCTGCCACATTCAAGAAATCTGAAAGGAGATGGGCGAAGGAATGACATCAGAGATAGCTGCAGCGCATTTACAGATGGAGAGAAGAGAATGTAGGAGAATGGAAGGGAAGGGAACGCAGGGAATAAAAAGGGAAGAGAATGGGAAAAAAGGAAAGGAAAGTGTAGGAAAAGAAGAAAAGGGAAGGAAAGGAAGGGAATGGAATGGAACGAAAGGAAGTTAGGAATTTGAAATATTATGGAAAAAGGAAAAAACGTTGAGAAAAAACAGAGAAAGAACAGAAACAAGATGAGGAGTGTGAAGAGAATGATTGATAAAAAGATGACGAGGATGGGAATTGTGAGGATCAGGGAGGATGAGAAGAGGATGAAGAAGAATGGTGAAGATGAGAAGAGGATGAAGCAGAATGGTGAAGATGAGAAGAGGATGAAGCAGAATGGTGAAGATGAGAAGAGGATGAAGGAGAATGGTGAAGATGAGAAGAGCATTGTGAGGATGAAGGAGAATGGTGAAGATGAGAAGAGGATTGTGAGGATGAGAAGAGGGTGAAGGAGGATGCTGAGGATGAGGACAGAATGGTGAGGATGACTGAAGATAAAGGAGGATGAGTGAGGCAATCTGGACGGTTCATTTCCTAATCCAATGGCCTGCAAATCCTTTGATGCTGACAGGACTACGACATTAGTAGTTGGCAGACGATACTAGCTAGTAGCTAGCGTACGATGCTACTAGCCAGCGTACGATGCTAGTAGCTAGTTGTCGCAGTTGGCGCCGACACAACATATTGATCGATAACGCTCGCTCGCTTGCACGCAAAAACATAGTCACACGGACGGACAGTCGAGCGAAAGAAAGAAGGAAAAATGGATGAGTGGAATGATGAACGCACAGACTGAAAGATGGACAGACAGAAGGACAGACGGAAGGACAGACGTACAGATGCAAGGACAGACGGATATACGGAAACATAGCAAGACGTACACATAGCAGGACGTACACATAGCAAGACGGATACATAGCAGGACGGGCGGAAGGAAGGGTCTTTTCTTTGTCGTTGCCTACCTAACGAATCGCCAGAGGCTCCTAACGCTATTGCCTTCCTCGGCGATACTCTAACAGGCGCTAGATAAATAATGTACAGTATCACATCGTAATCATAATCGTAATCTCGAAATTTACACAGCGTCCAAGGAAAGCTATGTCGCGGCAAACAAAAATTCACAGGGGCGCGAAATTATTAAAGCTACAAGCCCCGTCTTTCCCTACACGATACGTCTTTCTCGATGTCTATCGTTCTACAGGGAGTGCTAATGGAGCAGAAAATGTTGAAATATCTGTCTGTTTTTAACTTCCGAGCTCTGGATTGACAGCCAAGCACGCTAACCACTAAACTATCACGCAAACCTTGTACAACATAACGTAGCATAACGTAATATAACATAACATAGCATAGCATAACATAACATAACGTAGCATAACATAACATAACAAAACAGCATTTCATAACATAACATAACGAAGCATAGATCATCATAGGAATATCAAAACATAATATAACATATCGTAGCATAGCATTACATAACAAAACATGACATCATAACACAGCATAGTATATAGCATAATATATCATAGAATGAAATAGCAAAACGTAACTTAAAATATCACATCATAGCATAATAACATAGCATAACATGACATATCATATCGTAGCATAGCATAGCATGACATATCATATCATAGAATCAAAACATCATAGAATAGCAAAACGTTACCTACCATATCATAGCATAACACAACATAACATAGCACAGCATAGCATGACATATTATAGCATAGCATAACATAACAGAGCACAGCAAAGCATGACATACCATATCATAGCATAACATAACATAGCAGACCATAACATGACATATGACATCATGACATATCATAGCATACCATGACATAACATATCATAGGACAGCGTATTATAGCATAGCATATCGTACCTAGTATAGCAAAAAATAACACCTATCACCCTTATACAAGCAAAACACTAGCTAGTCTCATCAGGGGCGTCGATTTCACCCAATGTCCCACTCAATATCCAAGTCGAGTAGAAAAAAATGACTGTTATTAATATTCGCAGCTTTTTCCATACCTAATTAGGTTAATTAAGTCAACTTAATCAACTTTATGTATGCATGTATGTATGTGTGTATGTATGCATGTATGTATGTATGTTTGTATGAATGTACGAATGTATGTATGTAATAGAACGGAGAATTATGTAAGAATAGAGACTTCAATAGAGAGTTAATTAGTAACTTCTATAGCGCCGGCGTCTCATGCACAAGGCATCAACCGATGGCGCACCAAAATCAAGCGGCAAACAGTATCCACAAGATCAGTCCTCTAAGACTGAAAAGCAGCCTATAGAGCAGAGCATTGATTTACAGCTACATTACATTTCATTACAATTACACTGAAATCATCAACAGATTCCATGCCGCCATAAGCCAATCAGTAACCGCAACCAAACAGTCGAAACGTTTCTTGTTAACGATATGGAATTTGCAGCCGGCGTCAAATTGGCGCGCAATTTAAGTCGTTCGTTGAGCAGACGACAGCCGACGACCGACGCGCGAAAACCAGTTAAAGACCGCGAACGTGAAATTTCAGAATTGCCCGACAATTTCCATCTAAGGCAATTTTTCAGATCGCCGCTTCCGAGATTCCCTTGCCTCGCGCGGTTCCGGGTGGAAGAGCGAGGCAGCTGACTGCAATGTGGTTAAGGGGAACGGGCTGTAAATGCTTTTTCCCCATTTGTTCGCCTTCCCAGCGCAGCTCGTCGATGGCAAATATTTTAAAACTCGTTGTTGTCAGACAAAATCAATTACTCTCACGCCTAAGTAGAAAATCATGTCGACGGTGGAGCAACGCATCACCGGTCTCCCTCTTGCTCGCTGCTTTTATGCACGTTATGCATATACATATGCATATTCACATACATATGCACATCACATGCAGCGCTTTTGAGAGGTGCATAAAAGTGGTATATAAGTGATCAGATACATACATTTATGAAACATACAGACACACATACATACATGCGCACATATATACGCAGATACATACGCACATACATATATATATATATACATACTCATATATACACATACTTGCATGCTTGCATATATGCATGAACACATATATACATATATCATTAGTATCATTATCATCATCACTATCACAATCATCATCACTATCATTATCACTTTTACTATCATTATCACTTTCACTATCATTATCACTTTCACTATCATTATCACTATCATTATCGTTATCATTACCATTATTGCTATTATTATTATTATTACAACAACTACTACTACTACTACTACCACTACTACTACTACTACTAGTCAGGTATTTCTATAGGGCTAATTAATGAATTCTCCTTAAAAGAGGGGGTAGCTGGAAATCGCTAGTCTTCAGTTGTTTACAAAATGAAATAAGAGGAAGAGAAAGAGCCAGATTAAAAACACCAGTGTACATACAATGTGTGTACTAAAGCTGTCTCCTCTTCGGTTGCTGCAACAGGTCATCGAATATCATCATGACAGATGAAACTGGACCAGATATCAGATCCTGTTTAATCATCTCACTAACTGCATGGGCTCAATTGCTTCCTCCCAGCAGTCTGTCTCTGTATCTATGTTGGGATGCATATAGAAATTTATATAGTGCCTGTGTTTACAAATTGAAAGCTCTACCTCTGCCTCTGTCTCTGTCCCTATATCTGTCTCTGTCGCTGTCTCTCTCTTTCACTCTCTCTCTACCCCGTCCCTATCTTTGTTTTCTATCTACTGTCCGACTACTTATCTGGCATCTTCTTTATCCGTCTGACAGTCAGAGGCGAAAATTTGTACATAACTTTGGGGGGACGGCGCGATAGCCCCGAAATATTTTGCATTATTTGTTCGAAATGGGGGTACAGATGAGGGACAGTAAACATAAATGGGTAATGGGACTACACAAACATTTATAATTCATCAATTGCATGCAGATAACAGTGTTACCGTCCTTCAGTATGCAGATGACACCCAGGCTTATGCCCATGGTCCGGTGAAGGCGGCCCCTGCCCTTGTCCAGAGGATTCTCGATGCCACCTTTGTCCTTGACCTATGGGTGTCCTCCAATCGCATCCGTTTGAATTGTAATAAGACGCAGTTCATCTGGCTTGGTGGCCGCTTGCAGCTCGGGAAGATCACTCTCCTCCTTACGCCAGATATTTCCGGATATCTCCTTCTCTACTACGGTCCGGGATCTCGGGGTTGTACTGGATCAGGAGCTTACTCTGTCTGCCCATGTTGTTTTTACCATCTTCGTCAGCTCCGCACCATTCGCCGTACTCTTTCCTTTCACGCTATCTCCACTCTGGTCCATGCCCTCGTTTGCACTAGGGTTGACTTTGGGAACGCCATCTTTACCGGCCTATCGCTTGCCAACACTGCTAAGCTGCAATCTGTGCTTAACTCTGCTGCTCGTCTCAGGGGGTATTCCAAAATATGGCCACATCTCGTCTTATATTCGTGACACTCTTCACTGGCTCCCCGTCAAGGACCGTGTCCACTTTGAGATCCTCTCCCTCATGGGCAGTTGTGTTCTTGGCTCTGCTCCCCTTTACCTAATTCACTTCTGCACTTTGGTCTCCTCGTTGCCGGGCCGTAGTACCCTTCGAGAATTGCGACTTGAGCTCCTGTCTCTCCCCCTCTCAGTGTTCCGCAGGCGCCTGAAGACTGTACTGTTCATCAGTGATTTTACCTTTCCGGGTCGGAAACACCTCTGTTGAGTTTATCCTCTAAGAGGTGCTTTATAAATCTCATTGCGCTTCCTACCGCTAGTGGTTGGCTGTTTAATTAGGCCAGTAGAAGACAAACAGCCGGCTTAAGGACAGAGGGAGGGATTAAGGCCAAGAGTTCAGGATAAGGCCAGAAGAGAGTATGAGGCCAGAAAAGCCAGTGTAGGTATGGGGCTATCATAATCACAGGGAAAAGCAAATATCCAAGGGTTATTATAAGGCCAGGGGTTTGCATAAGGCCGGAGTAGGTCAGCAAAAGGACAGAAAAGGCCAACACAAAGCCTAAAGGATGCCAAGTATAGGACTAGAGCGCCAGTATGAGGCATGTGGCCAGTATAAGGCTACACGGCCAGTACAAGGCCAGAGGAGACCAGTATCAGGTCACGAGGAGAGTATATGGCCAAAGCAGGCCAGTATAAGGCCGAAGAAGGCCAGTATAAGGTCAGAGAAGGCCAGCACAAAGGCCAAAGGGGACCACTATAAAGGCTAGAGGGCCATTCGGTCGCCGATTCGTGATTTGAGAGAAGTCGGCGGAGAAGAGACGACGAGACGAAAAGCAATCATTTCTGATTTTCTCCACTAATTCAAATGCACCCCCGCGGACCCCCCACTTGTCGCTAACGTCGGCGCCTATGACTCATTTTCCATTGATGACACGGCAACGCCAAGATGCTGCAGCTACTGAAGCTGCTGCTGCTGGCGGTGGTCGTCGACGGGACAGTCGCACCGCAGCGGATAAGATGATAATCGCACATGGCAGAATAAGATCGCTCACTAACAATCCATACTGTTCCAAAAAGACAGATCCAGTAATATTTTCAACCTACCGCAAGTAGGTTGAAAATAACTCGTCTCAGCGACATTTGAAAGATTCTTAAAGGCGCTACAAGCAGCCAGACACATAGATACCTACCGTCTACCGTAGCAGTCTGCCTGTCTGCCTGCCTAAACGTTCATATGTGGACAGAGCCGGACCTGCTTCATCAAGTTTGTAACTGACTGAGCGCCTGTAAACAAGCTGGTTCCCACGATTTAGCTGGAAAATCCGGAGACGACAATAACGATGCTAGATACAAATATGATGCTGGGTTGAACGCACATTGCTTATTTATTTTATTTTATTCATTTCACGTTTATTGCTGCATTGCCATTTCTTTACAGCTATTGCTGTATTGCTACTGTTATATCACCACTGCTGCATGGTTTTTGCTTATCAGTATTATTAATTAAATAATTAAATAAGTAATAACTTCTATAGCACCGGTGTAAAATGCACAAGGCATCAACCGATGGCGCACCAAACCAAGCCGCAATTAGGTCAACATCCGAAAGGTCAATACAGAAGATGCAGCCTATGGTGGATAAGCAAAAGAAAAAGGCAAGTAATGACACAAGTCATTGAGAAGAACCAACGGATACAGGAGGAGAGCTCCAAAATCTGCATTGCTATTACTTGAGGCTGGGTTTCTTTTATCTCTTCCATACAATTTCATTCGCTTCGATGCCTCTGCAGCTGTGTCTTCTTGGTTGAATCTTTACGGACTGTATACGATGCTTTTTATGCTAAGTCCCGAGATTATTGTTTCTGCTCTGTTCCGGCTTCTAAATTCTTTTCCCAATTCCACTGGTTTTGCTTCTGCTTCTAATTCTTGTTACGATTCTATTGTTTTTGCCTAAGTTTCAACTTCTGAAGTATCTAATTCTACTGTTTTGCATTGTTTCTGCTTCTGCTTCTAATTCTTATTCCGTTCCTATTGTTTCTGCCTATGCTTCAGCTTCTAAAGCTTCTAATTCTACTGACTTTTCTGTATCTACGGATGCCTCAGCTTCAGCAACCATCTGCTTCCACCTCTGCTTCTCCTTCCGTTGGCAACGCCACCTACGTCTCCGAGTTGGCCCACGGTGTCTCTGAACTGCTGCTGATGTTGGTGTTGGGGCTGCTTCTACAGCACCGGCTGCTGATGCTGGCGGTGGAGATTTACGGTCGAAGGACACGCGACCGACGTCAGCGGAGTTTAGCGCATTTCCGGCGCCGTGCTGACGTCATATCCGACAATATCCGCGATTTATGTCCGCTTATTTTCCCCTTTATCGCTAATGCATCATGGCTCTGTTCGAGTGCAAATCCCGCTAACGACAAGCAATACGCATATATTAAATATATGACGACGACGACAACAACGATGATGATGACGATGATATTGATGATGACGACAACGACAATGATGATGCTGATTCTGCTGCTGCTGATGATGATGAAGTCTAGGATAACGATGATGGCGACGATGATGATGATGTCAAAATCGACGATGAAGATTATGACGACGACGACATGATTTTGATAATGACGACGATGACAACGACGATGCATACGAAGCATACACAAACTATGACGACATTCATGATTACAACGACGACGATGGCTGGTGCAGATCAAAGTTGTGTCTAGGGCACCTGTCAGTCGAGACAGCGCGTGCAATCCATTGTCTAGCGAGGCCCCGCCTGAGTTGGCGGGCGATGATGACTGCCTACTGAGCAGAGGCAGACGAGAATTCAGATACGCAGACACACGTGCTATGACGTCAGTGTACGATGTATCGATACTCAGGTACACCTAGGGCGACTGTCTGTATGTCTGTCTGTCTGCCAGTCTGTCTGTCTATTTATCTATCTATCTTGCTCTATCCCGCTCTCTCTTTCTCTCTCTAAACCTAATATACGTATCATAATAGACATATATTTATGTAAGTATGTAAGTTATGATAGCGGTCTGAGAAATCCTTAAAATGCGCTATACAAAGGACATACATGCATGCAGACATCTATGCATACATTCATACATATTTCATACATACATCCATGCATACATACACGCATATACATACGTACATTCATACATGCATGCAGAAACACATATACACTCGTACATACATTCATGCATACATACATATAGATGCATGCAGACATAAAAGAAGTAAATGTGTATTTTTACATGCGTGAGTTTTACATATATAGAAAGGCGTAATTTGTGTTATTTAATTATTGAATCTATTCATCATCGTTGTTGACAAGAAATCTGTCTGCGAATGGAAAAGAGGAAGCGGAAGATTGTCGAGGCTTCTTGAAAACAGTCGACGAACGTCCAGTCATTGTTAGCTCTTGTCCCTGTTGAACCCAACCCATTCCACTGATACATTCAGCTCAAATAACTAATAGCACTTTGCTAGAGCAGAGAAACGAACGGACGTCATATTGTGTGAGACTAATTGGCACTATATCGCGTTACATTACGGTAGTAATGTAGTGTAATTTCGTATTGTGCTTTGTTTTGTAGTGCTATGCTATGTGCTATGTTGCGTTTCGCCTGATGCTATGTTATGTTATGGTGTGTTGTGCTATAATGTTAACTGTTGGTATGCTATGTTATGCTAGGTTGTGTTATATTATGTTTGCTAGGTTATTTTATATTATGCTATGATATATTATATTATGGTATGCTAGATAATGTTATGTTATCTAATGCTATGCTATGCTATGCTATATAATGCTAAGTGTGGGTATTTTATGTTGTGTTATGTCATGCCATTCTATGCTATGCTACGTTATACTATGCTAAGTCAGGTTATATTATGCTATTCTATGTTATACTTTATCATATTATGTTATATTATGTTATGATATGTTTTGCCATCGTATTATGTGTGTTGCTAAGCTATGCCATGCTATGTCTCGCAGAAATTGGGTAATTTTATTTTGTTCGCAAATTTTCTATACTGAGCTGCTTCATTGGTAACCGTTGCTTAGTGACACTGAGAATCTGACGTCACACGACGCCATTGTCAGCCAAGTACGTCTCAAAAGGAGAGCGAATTTTCGTCGTGGATGAACTGTTCGTCTCTTTCGTCGTAATTTCATTTAAAATCTCGGCCATTCGATCGCAGTGGAACAGAATAACAGGCGATTGTCGAAAGATGAACTTATTGTTCGTTGAGCTCGTTGTCGTCTTCTTCTTCCGAGGACTGATTTCCTCGCTCGGCCCGACTGGCGGCGTCACGGCTACTCACGGTGAGCCATGGCCATCGCTCGAAGACTCAGGGAGGCTGGCTTGAAGACAGGGTGGTGGACCAGCAGGGATGAAGGGTGGCAGGAAGGTAGGCAGGGAGGTTGGTAGCATATTGGTTAGAGCACTCGGCTTGTAACGCGGTGAGTACGGGTTCGAGCTTCCTCCGAGATGGTTACTGCATAGGGATCTTTAGCAAGTCCTTAACTCACAATAACTCGGTGCCATCGATTGATGATAAGTCATTAAATAGTGGCGCCTAATAAATGCAGAAATAATAATAATAGACAGGATGTTGGCAAGCGTGGAAGCTGGCGATCCAGTGCCACTAAGTTACCCAGTCTGACTGAAGCAGAAGCAGAGAGGCAGAGGAAGACAGATAGCAAGAGACAGAGACGAGGACAGACAGACACAGTTTGTTCCAGCGTCATTGAATTACACATACAAGGACAAACAGACAGAGAGACGGAATGACGTACAGAGAGATAGACGGACAAACAGATGAATCCGACCCACAGAGGAGGGTAGATATTGGGGCATTTTCTAGAAATGCGTTCAGACCGGACGAAAGCGGGGTTGGTGGTGGGAGAGGCCTTTCCTTCTGAGCCATCCATTCAGCTCGACATAATGGCTAGGAAATTACTTCGCCTGAAATCGTTCGTTTCCCATCTGGACACGGGGATCGCACCTAAGCTGTACATCCCGTCGTTCATAGTCTGCAGAACGGGCAATATTGATGGCCTACGGGGGGCTTACGGCGCGTCTTCCTCTCCCCTTTCTTCGCAACCTTTCCTATAAAGCCCCGATTCATATCATCACGATATTGCGGCCTCTCTCTCACCCTCTCGCGTTCCCCGGTCTCGTTTTTCCCTCTTGGTTTTGTGTCTCTCTCTTTTCTCGTAAGATTCAGCAGTTGATGAGCATCCCCCCAGCATCCCCCTTCTCTGCACAGACGGAACAATCGCCGTGATTTTCATACAGGTGAATAGAAACGAAGGGACGAGTGAAGTGATTGGAATGAATGGATGGATGAGTGAATGGATGGATGGATGAGTGAATTGATTGATGAACGGATGAATGAATTAGAGAGTGGGTGTATTAGAAGATGGGTGGGTGGATGGATGGATGGATGATAGCAATGATTGAATTAAGGATGAATTGATGAATTGGTTACTGCGTAGGCGAATGTACTAGTAGGTTGGTGAGTGGATGGGTGAGTGAATGGATGGATGGATAGATGGATAGATGGATGGATGAGTGAATTGATTGATGGGCCGATGAATGGATGAAATGATGGGTGGACGGACTGGTGGATGGACGGATGGAAGGATTACGGGAGGGTGGCTTGATGTGTGCAATAATTATTATGGTTGGCTTGTTGGCTAGTTTGGATGGATGGATGGATGGCTGGATGGCTGGCTGGATGGGTGGATGGATGGATGGATGGATTAATAAATGAATGGATGGGTCATTGGGTTGGTGGGAAGGTGAATGAGCAAACAGATGGATTGATGGACAGAAAAATGGTTGGTTGGAGCTAACTATCGTGAAATGGACGGAGGAAGGGCGGAAAGATTGGAATAGGGTGGGCAAATAAGAGGCTTTTGGAAATTTGTGAAAGGGTGATTGAAGGCGGATGACAAAGTGGGCGCCAGACCCACGATCCGTTTGATGGACGAACTATGGATGGATGGATGGAGGCAAGGATAAATGGATGAATGTATATATATGTGTGTGTGTGTGTTTGAGGATGGAGTGAGGAAAGGAGGAAGGTATAGGGTTTGCATCTGACCGTCTGAAAGGCGGCTCTTCTTACTTCAGCTGAATGCAGTGGTCGAATCTGAATAAACTCGAACGGACAGATAGGTAAAAGGCTTTGAGAGAGGCAGACAGGCAGGCAGTCAGTCAGTCAGACAGACAAAGAAAAACACAGATACAAAGACAGGGACATAGAAAGAGAGTCCATCAATGTGGATGGCGTTCTCGTCTGTCCTTTCTCGTTCTTGCTCGCGTTCTTTTCTTGATTAGTCTTCATATCAGTGTTCTCGCTTTGTTCTGCTTTTTGTTCTTATTCTTGCTCTTCTTCTTATTCATTCTACATATTTCTTGTTCTCGTTGTACTTTTCTTTCTTCTTATTTTTTCTTGTTCTGTTGTTGTTCTTGATATTCAAATTGTTCTTCTTATTTTCTTCTTCTTCTAGTTTTTTCTTGATGTTGCTTTTCTTCTCCTTGTGAAAGTAATTTTTAATCCTCGGGTTCATATCAGCTTGATTTCTTTCTTTTCAGTCATTCAGGAGTTCCTTCTACCTGACTTCGGTACGTTCAACTTCTGAACATATAATCAAATTTCATGGACTTAGAGAATTAATATCGGGAGATTATATATAGAGACCGCCTCATAGAACTACGACAGTTTTTAAACGAAGGCCTTAACGTGGATAGCTAGGCCTACAGTGTAATGAGGGGTGTAATAGCCCGAGGGTGATGCCAGAGAATGGGTTCTTTGTAACAGTTAATTTTTGGTTTTTCAAGTACAACTACAGAAGTTTTTTGGGTGATAAAACTGATTTTCTCGCAGAACTTTGGCATTCTTATATAATTAAAGCCTCAGCCCTTGAACCGTACATAGCAAAGGGGCAACGAAGATAATGCGATGGCGTGTGACAAAGAATGGGATGATTGTAACAGCTTTGAGATGTTTTGGATTTTCTTGACGCTCTTCGATATTGGTAGAGATGAAGGTGCAATTCTTGGGCTGAAGGTCAGAGGTGGGCTTCTTTGACAGATCTCGTTTGGCGAAGTCCTTCGAGCGAGTTTCCGTACTTCGGAAATTCTATCACAAAACGATCGGACCACATGTCAAGCGACGCACGGCGAATCTACATCGACGTGAACTCGAGCCTGAAGCAAGGACTTCTGAAGAACTTCTACATCTTTGCCCACTCCATTCCAGGCGTGTTCGAATCGTGGATTCGAATCCAGGTCTGGAGACCGACTGATCTCGAGGCGCGGGGGAAGAAGTACCAACTGGTCTGGGAACATCGGGTTCTCGTCGACATGGAGGCCTTTCCAGAGGGTGTCGTTCACCAGGTTTTATATTCATTTTCTGATCATTATTAATTAATATAATTGCTATAATTATTTGGTTATTTAATTGTTTTGAGTTTTCAACGTGTGCTTAAGAACGACACAGAGGAAATGGATTGGACACATACTGAGAGGTGATTCCCCTCTGAGAGATATCATAGGGGGAAGAATGGATGGGGAAAAGAGAAGGGAGATCTAGACAAATGCTGTTTGACTGGATGATGGTGAACGGTTAGGGCAAACTGAAGGAGGAGGCCCAACAACGTCAGCAATAGCGCCAGACTGTCTGTCAGAGCAAGCATTAGACTGCAAATCGTTGACTTAATTCTTCCTCATACAATTCCTAATCTTCTTCCTCCAACTCCTAACCCCCTTCTCCAACTCCTCCTCTTCCATATCCAACTTCTTTCCAGCTCCTCTCCTATACAGAGTATATACACCAACTCCTCCTATGCTTTATATTTCTTCGCCTCTTCTATTTCCTACTCATTCTTTTTCCCTTTCTCCTCATTCTTTTTCCCTTTCTCCTCATTCTTTTTCCCTTTCTCCTCATTCTTTTTCCTTTTCTCCTCATTCTTTTTTCCTTTCTCCTCATTCTTTTTCCCTTTCTCCTCATTCTTTTTCCCTTTCTCCTCATTCTTTTTCCCTTTCTCCTCATTCTTTTTCCCTTTCTCCTCATTCTTTTTCCTTTTCTCCTCATTCTTTTTCCCTTTCTCCTCATTCTTTTTCCCTTTCTCCTCATTCTTTTTCCCTTTCTCCTCATTCTTTTTCCCTTTCTCCTCATTCTTTTTCCCTTTCTCCTCATTCTTTTTCCCTTTCTCCTCATTCTTTTTCCCTTTCTCCTCATTCTTTTTCCCTTTCTCCTCATTCTTTTTCCTTTTCTCCTCATTCTTTTTCCCTTTCTCCTCATTCTTTTTCCCTTTCTCCTCATTCTTTTTCCTTTTCTCCTCATTCTTTTTCCCTTTCTCCTCATTCTTTTTCCCTTTCTCCTCATTCTTTTTCCTTTTCTCCTCATTCTTTTTCCCTTTCTCCTCATTCTTTTTCCTTTTCTCCTCATTCTTTTTCCCTTTCTCCTCAGTCTTTTTCCCTTTCTCCTCATTCTTTTTCCTTTTCTCCTCATTCTTTTTCCCTTTCTCCTCATTCTTTTTCCCTTTCTCCTCATTCTTTTTCCCTTTCTCCTCATTCTTTTTCCCTTTCTCCTCATTCTTTTTCCTTTTCTCCTCATTCTTTTTCCCTTTCTCCTCATTCTTTTTCCCTTTCTCCTCATTCTTTTTCCCTTTCTCCTCATTCTTTTTCCCTTTCTCCTCATTCTTTTTCCTTTTCTCCTCATTCTTTTTCCCTTTCTCCTCATTCTTTTTCCCTTTCCCCTCATTCTTTTTCCCTTTCTCCTCATTCTTTTTCCCTTTCTCCTCATTCTTTTTCCTTTTCTCCTCATTCTTTTTCCCTTTCTCCTCATTCTTTTTTCCTTTCTCCTCATTCTTTTTCTCTTTCTCCTCATTCTTTTTCCCTTTCTCCTCATTCTTTTTCCCTTTCTCCTCATTCTTTTTCCTTTTCTCCTCATTCTTTTTCCTTTTCTCCTCATTCTTTTTCCCTTTCTCCTCATTCTTTTTCCCTTTCTCCTCATTCTTTTTCCCTTTCTCCTCATTCTTTTTCCCTTTCTCCTCATTCTTTTTCCCTTTCTCCTCATTCTTTTTCCCTTTCTCCTCATTCTTTTTCCCTTTCTCCTCATTCTTTTTCCCTTTCTCCTCATTCTTTTTCCCTTTCTCCTCATTCTTTTTCCTTTTCTCCTCATTCTTTTTCCCTTTCTCCTCATTCTTTTTCCCTTTCTCCTCATTCTTTTTCCCTTTCTCCTCATTCTTTTTCCCTTTCTCCTCATTCTTTTTCCTTTTCTCCTCATTCTTTTTCCCTTTCTCCTCATTCTTTTTCCCTTTCTCCTCATTCTTTTTCCCTTTCTCCTCATTCTTTTCCCTTTCTCCTCATTCTTTTTCCTTTTCTCCTCATTCTTTTTCCCTTTCTCCTCATTCTTTTTCCCTTTCTCCTCATTCTTTTTCCTTTTCTCCTCATTCTTTTTCCCTTTCTCCTCATTCTTTTTCCCTTTCTCCTCATTCTTTTTCCCTTTCTCCTCATTCTTTTTCCCTTTCTCCTCATTCTTTTTCCCTTTCTCCTCATTCTTTTTCCCTTTCTCCTCATTCTTTTTCCTTTCTCCTCATTCTTTTTCCCTTTCTCCTCATTCTTTTTCCCTTTCTCCTCATTCTTTTTCCTTTTCTCCTCATTCTTTTTCCTTTTCTCCTCATTCTTTTTCCCTTTCCCCTCATTCTTTTTCCTTTTCTCCTCATTCTTTTTCCCTTTCTCCTCATTCTTTTTCCTTTTCTCCTCATTCTTTTTCCCTTTCTCCTCATTCTTTTTTCCTTTTCTCCTCATTCTTTTTCCCTTTCTTCTCATTCTTTTTCCCTTTCTCCTCATTCTTTTTCCCTTTCTCCTCATTCTTTTTCCCTTTCTCCTCATTCTTTTTCCTTTTCTCCTCATTCTTTTTCCCTTTCTCCTCATTCTTTTTCCCTTTCTCCTCATTCTTTTTCCTTTTCTCCTCATTCTTTTTCCCTTTCTCCTCATTCTTTTTCCCTTTCTCCTCATTCTTTTTCCCTTTCTCCTCATTCTTTTTCCTTTTCTCCTCATTCTTTTTCCCTTTCTCCTCATTCTTTTCCCTTTCTCCTCCATTTCCTACTCCAATTCATCCTTCTGCAAGCCCGACAAACATACACATGGCGTTTATATAACGTCTTAGTATGTATATATGTATATATACACGTATTGTATGTATACATACATGTGTATATATGCATGCACACATAAATACATACTCGCATACATCAGTACATAATTACATACATACATAGTATATGCATGCATACATAAATAAATAAATACATACATACACATCTACAAATATACTTACGTACATACTTACGTACATACACATATACATTCATACCAAGATTCATACATACATACGTAGATACATATATATATTGTAGTTCAGCGTGAATGCTTCCCACGTGCCAATTGAGACGGGCGACATGATTGGCTGGACCTTCGAGGAGGAAACCGATGGCCCCATCGGGTTCGACCCCTTGCCTGGAGCAAAGACCCTCTACCGGACCCTGACGTCGAGGGACTTCCCGAGGCTCGGGCTCGTTTACGAATTCCAGGCTGAGCCACTGAACGCAGCCTTCTCAGTGGCCGTCGAGGTCTTCGAGTACGATGCCTGCTCCAGATGTGGTGATGGGACACTACCATTGGAACCACTGCGTACGATCAAGATCAGTCTCTGTAGCACATACCACCTCAAACACTGTCTCTCTTCTCTCCTTTCTCACTCTCCCCTCTCTCTCTCTTGCTCTCTCTCTCTCTCTGCTCTCCTCTCACTCCTCTCTATCTATCTATCTATCTATCTATTTCTCTCCTCTCTCCCTCTCCTCTCTTTCCCCTCTCTTTCTCTGTCTTGCTCTCTCTCTCTCTCCTCTCCTCTCTTCTCTTCCCTCCTGCCCTTCCTCCCTCTCTGAGTTTACATAATAGATAGACCCACAGCGGCTTAAACCCCAATCTCTCAACTTATAAATAAACACGTATTACGCTCTACGAGCAAATGGGTGGATTACGATACACACCCGCACACACACACAAGTATGTCCTTTTATGAGCGCGGAATATATTAGACTTCGTCTAACTACACGCATACATAAACATGTATATGTATGTTTATACATGAATATATGTAGTCCTTCTGACATATATATATATATGTTTATAGAGGAGTATATACATAATAGACAGTCCTTCTGGCAATGGTTGTCTAAGTCCGGATAAGATCTCAACGCGTCTTCGTCCTTTTAATTCGATACTTGGCTTCATTATTATTTATGACGTAATAACGGAACTGTCCGCGTGCATTATGACTTCCGGCGTACGCTTCACTTGGCGCTATATCATCAAACACCCAAGCAGCAGCAGCAACTATGCAAGGCCTCGGAAATAAATAGCATCTGCTGTACTCAGAATGCATATTTGTAGATATAGATGCGTAGTCATATATACGACCTATAGAAAGGTTTGCATGTACAAACATTTCATGTATACGTATATGTACGTTTGGGGATACATTTATATGGAAATATATATGAGTCTGTATACATGTATCTATGTTTATATAGATACTTGGTCATATATAAGTGTATATAGAGCGTGTATACCTATATAGATATTAGTATACAAGTATATTGATAGTGTGAGTCTGTATAGGCCTACATGTTCGTATTCGAATATAGACACTTGGTCATATATAAGTGCATATAGGTCCTGCATATCTATATACACGAATAGATATGAATATATATAGTTCCAAGCACTGGGGCATAAGGGGTGACTTGCAATTGTGCTCCTGGTTCGTTCCTATCTGTCTCATTGCGTAGCTTCGATGCCCATGAGTTCAGCGGTGCATGCTTGCTGCTCAGATGGAATCCGCCCGAATATAAAATCGGCATTTCACGCTGCAACACCCCCATAGTCTTAATTCGCTCGGAAACTCCCGTGACAGTCATTAGACTTTTCTCCATGGACAACGTTTAACGATCGCACTTTGAGATACTACGCCGATTTCTCTGCCATGTCAGGCACACGAGCAAATGCATAAGATCATCGCAAACACCGTTACACGTTCTATACTTAACCAAAGACGTCAACACAGGACCCAGTTTAACGTTTAAAACTATGCTAAGTTAACTAACGCAAATGCTAAAAACCGACACACACCGTCCCTGCCAGAAGTGGGACAAAGATGTTAGTCTAGACATGAATTCCATGAATGGCAAGCACCCCATCTTGTCCCCATGTATGAGCACTCATGCAAACATTGTAATTCGTTTAAATCTAATAATAAACCTGCTCCAGCGTAAGTATCAAAGTAAATCGCCCTAGTTAAGCATAAAAATCTTTGCTAATTCATTTATAAGCTATCGCAAACTTCGTTACAACAAGACCTACTCAACCAAGAGCATAAAACGCCATAGGGTTTGAAAACTTCTCTACATAAATGCTTGAAATGAATGAATGGATAAATAAATGAATGAATTTAAAGTATTTAACCCTATTTTATCCTTCTTGCTCTACTAGCTGTTAGTGACTCGACCAACTAACTGCTATAGAAAGCCCTAACCAGTTTTAGAAGGCACAATAATGACTTACTAGTTTCTCCGACTTATCAGATTTAGACCTGGCATCTCCAATGGATTAGAGCTTTGACTACAAATTCCCTTGAATCGCCCATCGATTGATGCTTTTAGGAATAACGAATAACGGCGCTAAAGAAGTCATTGGATTAGATTAGATTTTAATGCATCTTCAAGATATGAGCAAGTCTTATTAGATTACAAAGCCTAATCTTAACGTGGATGTCTGGGTTCCATTATGAGACTGAATACATTTTAATGGTCTTTGGTTAGTGATAAATAATTTCTGTGCATTTCACTAATTATGTTCAGATGAAGACGAGAGTTTACCCGGGGATTTTGCAGGAGAAGCTTCAAAAGACTCGAATCTTGCCAAGTTGAAAGAAGCCGAATCGTGTTAGTTACAGGCTATTATATCGTATGCTATTACACTGTAAATATATATTGCATTCCAATGTATTTGCCAATTTATATAACGCCTCTTTGAGAAAAACTAATCATGGGCGTCCCGACATGACAGCCAGGAGAAAACATGTGAGTTTAAGGCAGAGTTGTAGCAATCCTTCCTCTCACAGCCACCTGTTCAAAGGGGCAGCAGCGGTGAAGGATCTCACCCGATAAATTCATAGAAAACTGAGCAAGGTCGAGGCCATACGGTCGTTGTAAAAATTATTGCTCAAATAATGACTCTACCTACTCGGTAGGTGTCTGTAGACGCACGTGGTCTACCTTTCTCTCTGTGTTTGGGTTACTCTAAGCGTACGTGCTAATATATGCTTGCATACTCGTGTGCTTGTAAAATAGATTTGCTCAGGTGTTGGCTTGTAACTGAATCTTCATTACGCCTTTGAACCTATTAATAACTTTGCTGGATTCAAACGCAACATAATCAACTACAGACGCAGAACCTGCCCCAACAATCCCGTCATAAAAATTAATCATAGTAATCGCAAATATGTGGCACGGTAGCTGATTGGTTAGAGCGCTCGGCCTGTAACGCGTAGAGTAAGGGTTCGATCCTTCCCCTTGGTGGTGTACAGGGTTCTTGAGCAAGTCCTTCACGCACAACTGTTCAGCGCTATAGCTGCTCTGTCGCATGGTCGTGTATGCACTGCTGAACTTTGGAAAGAGGGCAATATAAAATACAGTTGTGTTGTAAATATACTGTCAACTATTAAAGACCACGCTTCTGTAATGTAATGTATGGTAGGCCTGACTAAAAAGGAAAAGTAGAAATTTTCACGCGTTATGTCTTCTATAAACGCAGAACGTGACAAAACATCTAAACGAATAAAAGGCCGAAATATCGATGCAGGTAGCGCCACATATGGAGTGAATTGGTAACGGGCGGGAACTGTCAACAAAACATAGCATGATCTAAAAATATCACACAACGTAACATATAATTACATAATATTACATAACATAACAAAACCTAACCTAACATAACTTGGGTTTAAGAGGTCCAGATGTTATGTTGTGTTATGCTGACAGACCTCGGCCGGTAACAATTCATTCAATCCAGCCATGCAGGGCCTCTATTGGTCCGTGTTCTGGGAGTCTGCGAGAGACTGACATAGGAAGTCTTCTCCAGCTACATAGGCATCATTTGGCTGGAGAAGAACTTGTTCTTTAGAACTGGAATATCAAGAAAAGAATCCACAGAAGAAGAAAAGATCAGTCTCCTTTATGATAACCCCGACAGACACCCACTGTAAGTGTAATTGCAATCAGAAATTTATATAGCGCCGCTTCAGAGAAACTAATCAGAGAAGCTCTCTACCTCTACGATGCTACATGTCATTAAGAACAGACAGTTCATCAGTTAGCAAGCGATGTTCAAATGACTAGAAAGTCACCAGCGGTGGTCTCCCTCACACACGCAGAGCCCAACGAAAGGATGGACACGAAGTGTTAACGACTTCGCTTCCTTAGCCTCGGCGTACGAGGACGGGTGGCCGGAGGGGACTGAGTACGCTGATAGTGTACGATCAGCGTACTCAGTTTACACCTGAGCTCGCTAGGGGCGCAAGTGAAGCAGATAACTCGAAACTTATTTCTGCCCTGGTGGGGATTTGAACATCTGAACTCTCGGTAGAAAGTTCAGCCGCTAACCATCTAATCATTAGACTATCGCGCAAATAACTAATTAACTAATTAAATGCACAGTAATGCTTATGACGTCATGCATATCAGACGAATCAACATTATCATAATCATCAATCATTACCGTTATCATCACTAATTAACTAACTAAATAGACATTTATGCTTATGACGTCATGCATATCAGACGCATCAACATTATCATAATCATCATCATTACCGTTATCATCACTAATTAACTAACTAAATAGACATTTATGCTTATGACGTCATGCATATCAGACGCATCAACATTATCATAATCATCATCATTACCGTTATCATCACTAATTAACTAACTAAATAGACATTTATGCTTATGACGTCATGCATATCAGACGCATCAACATTATCATAATCATCATCATTACCGTTATCATCACTAATTAACTAACTAAATAGACATTTATGCTTATGACGTCATGCATATCAGACGCATCAACATTATCATAATCATCATCATTACCGTTATCATCACTATTACCACTACAGATCTGTTGCATGCACTGGTATGGTATGTTCGTGGTATTGTCCGTTGCTACAGCGGGGCATCGTACGGGAAACGACGTTAGTGTTATAGTCGGTCCCGTGCTGGGAATTGTCGTTCTCGCCCTAGGTGTCGCCAACATCGCTCTCTACGTCAGTCATCGCCAAATACAGAACAAGTAAGTATGATCATACAGTACAATAAAATACGATACGATACAATACAATACAATGCAATACAATACAATGTAAAGTGAATTTTAGTACACTAAAAAGAGAATTGATGAAACTGCCATCGTTCGTTACTGTGCCATTTACGATCAGTTTCCTTTCACCGATTGGAAAATGTATGCTTGTGTACATGTATCAAAGTACTTATATAGCGCATCTTAACAAATTCACGAGGGTGCTGAATAATTCACCGTCAGAGTGTTTTTGACGACAGACTGTCATTTGAATTCTATGGAATGGATTTGATTTTGTTACAGGAACAACAGGAGCCAACGGAATAGCACCAGGTCAGCGAATTCCTCTTTGTAAATAATATTGATAATGCATTGATAAATGTCCAAGAAATGAAAAGGACTTACACGTCACATCCTAATACTAACCCGACACGATATGGCTTAACTTCATATCCCCTTCCAGCGTCGTATCAATAACACTAAGCGGCCGCGGTGAATGTATTAATAGCTTAATGTAGCGCCTTATGGGTACTTCTCAACTACCACATTTTCTAGTAGCGGTTAGGAACTTCTGGAACTTACGAATTCTGTCGTGTATTTTTGTAGCAAGAAGCACGAAGAGACAAAACAAGTGAGACCCGTAGAGACTTGAAGCAATCTAAATCCAATCGATACGCATGACTGAACACGACGAAATCCAATGACGCGGATGGACAAATACCACAATATTTCTTTTATAAGTTCTATTTTAAAATTCTGCAAATATCTGAACTTTCCAACAGAACTATCCAATCCAATCGTTGGATCGGATTGGATCAGATTAGATTAGGACGCCTTAGGTTAAATTGGGTGTAATTAGATCTAGTCGACTTAGAATATGATCAGGATTAGATAGAGATTAGATTAGATCAGCTTATGAAAGCGGATAATCCCTTCAGACTGGATAACCTATGATTGTACTTCATCGTAAAGTTTCAATAAGTTTCATGCCGATTTGAGAGTTCGCTTAAAGCGTCATACCCCGCTGGTTCCCCGCAATACAGCCCGCACTGTCTGCACTTAGTCCTCCTAACGTGGTACTAATCAAGTCAGCACGAGACTGCGGCTTCATGATATTCGTCCGAAACCGCACCTCACCATTGCTTCATAGCGGAATAGACCTAAGTTTCCTGCTGGGATAGACAGAATTTCCGAGGCAAAGCGAGTTCGTACCAGCCGGACACCTGCGAGCACTCCTGCATTCAGGGTGGCCTCGGTCAAATTTCTGCGGATTTACAGCTCAAGATGGAGCACAGACAGACAGACAGACAAACAGACAGACAGACAGACAAACAAAAGACAAAAAAACAGGCAGACGGACGACAGATACAAGTTACCACACAGCTGCACTTACTAATGCACATTAACGTCTTTAAGTGGCTCTAAATATGCGCTAAATAAATATTTATATACATGGATACATTTACACACAGACAAGTTTAAGTTTAGACAAAAATATGTAAACATAAATGAAGAAGTGCTCTTTACTCAAGAAAAGAATTGCGAAGATCGAGTTACCCCGTATTATTTTTCAACTTAGAAAAACTAAGCTTCTTATACGGATGGACGGACGAAGACACACAGACACACACACACAGAGGCAGATACATACACAGACACAGACTTAAACAACACTAGCAGATAGATATACACTATGCGATGGGACTCCTTCAGTTGGGTTCTTCGGGTGTGCGAGGGTTTCCCTGTGGTGACTCTTCTAGTTATCCGAGCATTGTTTACTTAACGACGAACGTTTTGTTCTTAATGACTTAGGCATATTTAGGCTACCATACGCGACGCTGTTGTAAGGTACTCAAAAGGCGCTATATCAAGTGTATGAATACTAACTAATTACGGCACAATATGTACTTATTTAATTCATTATATTTATGGAACATTTATTACTTGTGTACAGTCGACAGATGTACACTTGAGGAATGGTTGAAGGTTAGTCAGTGACCGAAAAGGTTTGATGCAAAGTCCATACTAAATCTTATCCGTTCGACGAATGATTTAAGGCGGAAACCTTTCCATCTTTTAATAAATAACCACAGATGCAACACTTAACTGTCTGAAATGCAGTTGCCAGAAGCAAGGCGTTTTTCTCAGTTCAGGTACTAAAATTGTAGATGATAAAATATCACGCAGCAAACTCATTTGGCACAGCCCTTTGAAAATAAACAATAATACATAAGCATTCAACGGGTAAGGTAAGGTAAGGTAAAGTAAGATGTGTTTTTATAAATTCTGGTATTCGGGGGCGTTTAAAATGTAAATGTCAATGTACAAGTTTTCTATAGCTCATTTTTCAGTAGCCCCTAGGATTTTCCTAAAGAATTTCTCTCTCAATTGTGAGGCCTCGTCTTGAAGGAACTTTCGGCTGAAGCACACACATGACAACAACCTAAACAAGGAACTGTGAACATCACTTGACACATCGGGTTTCGAACTGCAAACGCAGTGGTGAACAGTCGGCGTGTTTCCACAACACCACCATCTTCCTCTCCTACTCCTCCCTGGGGCTGGTTCCTCCATCCTTAAAGAACTCGTAGCTTTCTCTGTCGTCGTTAGATATCCTTAGCTTAATCCGGGTTCGTTTGGATACTTGATTCAGATACTTGATTCAGAATCTCTTTTACACTTGACGCTTGCTCAGCGTTTTTAGATACTCGACGCTTGTTCCTTGTTCTTTGAATACTCGACGCTTGTTCCTTGTTCTTTGAATACTCGACGCTTGTTCCTTGTTTTTTGAATACTCAACATTTGTTCCGCGTTTATTAGATGCTCGTTTCGAGCATAATCACCCGATTATTAGCGTCACGTGGCGACAACTGAACCCTCGACATTGATCCCCCTTTTCCAGCGACGCCTCGAAGTCTGTTACTCGACGAATGCCCCGTCCCCTCGGAGAACCGCCGCACTCGTCCTTTGCTGCAGAACAGGCGCCACACCTTCCGCGTGCAGACGAACGCCGCGCAGAAGAACAAACCCTGAAGCGCGTTGAAGAGTACGAAGAGGTTCCAGAGGAAGGTCCAATGACTGGCCACGGCCACGACGGCCAGCAGCCATGCCACTCCCATCAGAATGGACAGCTGCATGGAGACGATGATTCGATGCTTGTACTTGTTCCGGTGATGCTGGAAGCGCGCCGGAAGCGTTTCGAAGCAGAGCTTACATGCGGCTATCACGTACAGGATGAGGTTGACAGCCAGCAGGAGGCAGATGGGAAGGGTGAAGAGCATCAGCTGGCTGAGACCCATCGCCCAACAACCCCCCGAGCGCGGCTCGTACGGGTGCCATCCGTCAATGCGCAGTACTGCCGTGGCCACTGAGCCGGCTACGACGATGAAAGGTACGGACCAGGCGTAGAGGGAGTACCAGACGAAACGGGTGCAGCATTCCTCTGCGATGTACGAGTAGGTCGAAGAGGACGGCTCAGAGGACTTGAGCCACCGGAAGACGTCGATGGAGACGACGTTGAGCCAGCAGAAGGCGGCCAGGAAGCAGTACTGCATCGCCTGCGACACGACGAAGCAGACGGTCGATCCGGGGAAGTCGTCCCAGACAAGGATGACGAACAGGTAGAGGAGCTGGGCGAAGAAGAGCGACGCGGCAAGGCACAGCACGCATTTGCCGTCAGTGTTGGTCCAGAGGCTAGTGAACATCGCATAGACGAGAAGATGGATGAAGAGAGCGACGAGGCAGATGATGGCGCCGACCAGCGACAGAGACCGCTGCGACGTCTCAAACTGGAACATCGTGAAGTTGTACCGCGGCGATAGAAACGTGACGTCGACGCCGGTAACGTCATCGTCGGTGACGTCACGCCCCTGTCGAAAGCACACCGACGGACTTCCGCTCTGCCAGACCACGTGACCAGCGGCGAAGACGCGCCGAAGGGAAATGACGTAGACAGAACCATTTTCGTAGAGCCTGTAGTCAGTTCGGTTGACCATAAGCAGCGGGCAGTGGCTCGTGGTCACGTGCGCCAATGACGCGGTTGAAGCAATTTCCGTCGTCACTTCCGACGCATCGACGAAGTAATCGTCTTCGTCATAATCGTCCTCGGTGCTCAACCGGATGCCGTTGTTTCCGACCGGATCCACTTCCGGCGGCGACCGCGTTTCCGGTTTCGACAGCGGAACGCAGTTTCCTGCGCGCAGAACCGACCCCTGGCGGCAGAAGAGCAGACGACACTCATCAGTGAAGGGATCATACAGTTTTCCGTCTGGGCAATCGGGAAACTGGACGGTTGAGCGACTGACGCTGCCGAATCTCCTCTCGTTGTCTTCCTCCGCCGAAATTAGTGCCTGTCGCCCGTTGAAGTCGAGCTCGGCTACGTATGGGACGTATTCCTCAAGCACAATCCTGTAGTTCCCATCCGCGTCGACAGGAGGCGACGACCGACTGTCTTCACACCGGATGTACGTCTCGTTCACGTAATTGCACACGGCGCATGCGCGGTTCCTAAAGGCGCGATTCCCGGCGTACACATAGTCGGTTCTTTCGCGGCACATCCGGGCAACTGTCTTATTCTGCCAGCTACGATCACACCGGCCAATGTTCACCTTGCAGGCGCGGGGTCCCGGAAGTGAAAGAGACTCGCGACTCGGGAGAACAGTGCTCGTACATCCGGCCTTTGCGAGACTGCGGAACATAGGACCCGATGAGTCCAGGACTCCAGTAGTTGGAGCCCCGCTACAGCGAAGAAGGACACGCCAGAAGACAATGGGTTGATCGCCGGCACAGATAGCACAGTAAGCATTGCGATAGAGCAGGTGCAGCGGCGGTCCACCGCGTACAGGGATGCGGTAGAAGCGGTCTTCATGGCTGACTGACGACGCGGTTGCGGAGGCTGGCTTCTCGCATCGTTCCCTCACATAGGCGTCGTCGTAGTCTGGGTGGCAGCGCGTGACGACGTAAACCTCCGACGTGGACCGGCCCGATTCGGAGTCTGGCATTCGCTGGCAGGTGACGACCGAACGAGGAATGTGGTAGGACAGGGTCAAGGTCGAGGAATTCAAGGACCTGAAGTCGACGCAGCAGTCGTCGTAGACGGCACACAGGTCGTCGCAGAAGCAGTTTCGCACGAACGTCGGCTGCTGAGGATGGAGAGGAGGATGCGGAGTAGAAGATGATGCTAACTCCGGTGTTTCGTCGCACTTGCTGCGTTGCTCACAGGAAATCGAAGTCGGCGGAGGAATCTGTAGACTTCTGGGGGTCGGCGTCGATACCGACTGCGCATGCGCGATACATGTACCGGAAATGAGTAGAAGCAGCGCTCCTATGAGCCTCTGGCCAATCGACCTCATCTCAGGATCACGTGTCACCCTAAACCCACCCTCAGAATAACCTCTAAACCTTAACTACCCCCAAAAGTAACCCTAGAGTAAGCCCTAAACTTTATCCTCCACGGTAAACCCCTTTCATCTAAAGTCAAGTCATCTCAACCCAAAAACCTAGAAGCCGAATGTTAGTATTTGCAGGGCTCGGTTGTACATGCTAACACCGGAATACACTCAAACTGTCAACGATTCGAGCGGACTTGAAGCCCGGTGTCGGTAAATATCTCAACGCCTTGTCACAGTTCAATGTATTCCTACGCATCCCAACGTGTCACAGTTTAACGTATCCCTACGCCTTCCCATGCGATCATTATACGATCCTGTATAATCCAAACGGATGCCGTTACCATTAAGCATAAAGAGGGTCACTTCAGGTGAACTCGTAGTCGAAATCGTAAACCGATGGAAAAGTCCGGTAGAAATCTTCCACGATTCTGATTAAATCCATTTTTATATCTTCTTCTGATTAATTCTGGGCTGTTCGGTTATAATGCGCTCTTAATCAAATCTTGGACTTATATAGCGCCACTACAACAATCCATGGAGCACCAAACTAGATAGCTGTATATCGTAATAGCGTGACCCAATCTAATAACGAAAATTCAAGAGTCTACTGTGATTCGTCAAGATCTGATAATGATACTTGAAGATCAATTTAGGATACCTAAATATCTTATTAGCATATATCAAAGTCTCAGTATGATATCTTAATAGCTTTATGTAATATCTCAATATCTTACTACGACATCTTCATATCTGACTGTGATGCTTCTTTATCTGGCTGCAGTACCTCTATATCTGGTTATGTATCTCTATATCTGTATCTGGCTCTGTATCTGTTCGAGATACCTCAAAATTATTGGCTATGGTAGGTCTAAATCTGGCTATGAAATCTATATCTATTCGAGATATCTCAGTATCTCCCTGTCTCCATATCTGGCTCTAATATCTCTCAAAATGTGACTGTTGTACATCATGACCTGGCAATGATGGCAAAATTTCCATCTCTCATACCTCAAGATCCTTTTGTGCGGCTCAATGACCCATCGCGGTTCTCATATATCTTGTAAATGAATCCATTCAAACTCCAACCTATCGCCTTGCTTAAATTCCTTTCTGAAAGACCTCTATCTCATCCTGTCATCTTCAGCGCATCCGCGTTTCCCCAAGTCTTCATATCTTGCAGAAGCCTCACTGAACGGATTCTTCTCAAAACATCGACTCGCCTAAAAGCAGAAAAATCCGCGAATTTATAAGACGCGATATTAATGTAACGAAATTTATTAGGAGCCACAAGTTGACAGCAAATCGTCGACATTATTGCGTGCCAATCCGCCTCGGCTTTTGACGAAATCACGCGACCCTCGTATTGGTTTATAAGCCGCACACGTCTCCACGTACAGCTGAATATACATTAGGAAAAAGTTACACATAGAGCTATAACTGGACATACATTTAAACATCCATCCACGCATACATTTACACATGCATCTACACAAACATCAACACATGCTTTTGCAAATACTTACAGTCATACAACAGCTCATATATTAACAGTCATCAGCACCTTTGAAATCATCTAATAGGCGCTATATAATTTCTCAGATACATACTTAACTATATAAGCTTACGTTTAGATATAAATAAGCAAACACGAAGGAGGTATGCTTTTCCCTACAATAGAATTGCAGAGATCGAGTTACCCTATATTATTTTTTTAACTCAGAAAAAGCTCATTAATCTACCCTTAAACTACGAATTATTTAAATATCATACGGTCGTACGTTTACAAGCACCCCTATCGAATTCAGTTATAAAATGAGTGCACCGACAACACACTGTCTTTAGAAAGATCAGGCAGTGGTATAGAACTGGCCACCTGCCTTCATACGGCGAAGCCAAGTAAATCGCACACATATGCCGAGACCAAGAAAGTCGTTAACACTTCATACCCTTCGGTTAAGGGACTGCTCATCCTCTTCTTCATCATCTTCTTCTTCTTCTTCTTCTTCTTCTTCTTCATCATCATCGCATAGGCAGACGGATAATCGGAAATACAGGCACATATACGCGCACAAACTTAGACATACAAGAAGACAGAAAGACAGGTATACACAATGCACGCACCTAAGCATAAAAGACGACAGCCGCCATCGCCCGCAAGAGATCCGCATCTGACGAAACAGCATCTCACATAGCAAAGCAACGAAACCCGCTGCTGCTGCTGCTGCTGATGCTGGCGCCTCGTAACAGGCTTTAGATTAGACTTCCGCAAGACACGGGTTTCTGCCCGCTCACGCAACATGACCGACAGATAAGAAGATGCTTAGTTTATATCAACGGCATCTGCCTCCTGCATCCCTCAATCAATCCCTCTCAGCTTCCCTCCCACATCCTCACTCCATCTCTTCCTCCATCCCTCACTCCTTCCCATCATCCCTCCCTCGCGGGTTCATCTATGCATCCAACGGGACTGTGCAAGTCACTACGAACCGACGCACGTGCCTTCATAGCCTTGGCTACAATTCATCGGCCATCAACAGTCAATTCCCAGCTCATGTACACGGTGTTCTGAAAAAGGAAATCCCAGATAAATTACAAGACTGAAGCATATTTTAAAGTTATTAATCCATTTTGGAAGATCAAATTATGTCTATCTTTTGCAATAGTTTGCTACGTCTGCCCCTCGTATTCATCACTTATCCGGAAATTCCTCAAATAAACGTTTTGCATCAAACTTATTATTTTGACGTAAACATTGCTAACATATTAAATCTGTCTTTTCATTTAAAAAGCCACTATTGCTTCGAGTTATCAAAACAATTGCGCAATAATATGACAGCATTTAAGGGGCCCAACCATGCATTATTAACTTAAGAACAGTAATCTAACCTAATCTAATCTAATCTAATCTAAAGACTTCTATAGCGCCGTTATCATAATGCCCAAGGCATCAGTCGATGGTCGCTTCAAGTCAAAATCACAATCCAAAATCATAATCCGTTGGAGAAGCCGGGTTGAATTCCGATAGGTCAGAGAAACCAGAAGCCAGGCTACGGTGGGTAAGCAAGTTGAAACATATGCATCTTTACTTTCTAAAATAAAGAAACTATTTTAGTTTAAGTTAAATTTCATAAACGTTGCTTATTATTCGCGTCTACCTAGTGGTTCCTTTTTTTGAACACCGTGTACATAGAAATTAGGCATGATGTGAATGCGTGTAAATCCGTATAGTTACGTGAGCATACACAACATACATATGTTGCATGTATGTACATGTAATTGCTATATGTTTGAGCGTGCCTGTATAAATGCGTGTCTGTCTGTCTGCCTGTGTGTCTGTGTATATGTGTCCGTCAGTCTGTCTGTGTGCATAAGTATGTGTATGTCTGTTGTCTGGTTGCATATCTGGTGTCGTTCATAAAGGATTGGTTTACGTGAATAAGCAAACATTTCCTAAATGCATCGAAACAAACTCGCCTTTGAAGGCGGAAGTAAACTCCCAGTCTAGCACTAGATGGCGTTACTCAGCATGTCTGCATCTCTTCACATACGTGTGTGCATGTATACGTGTATCAATGTATAATTGTATATGTATACTATGCATGGGAATCTTTCAGTGGGGTTCGGCGTGTCTGCGGGAGCCCACCAGTAGGGACTCTTCCAGTTATCTGGGCATTGTTTGCTTACCTAAGAAGTTTTAGTTCCTAATGACTTCGCGTCATTTAGGTAGCGCTTTTGTTAGCTATTAAAAGGCGCTATATTAAATGTCTGGCTGACTATTTATCTGTGTGTATGCTTTGTGTGTGTATGTGTGTGTGTGTGTGTGATGTCATTCGGTGCTAAGCATGTGAAAGCTTTAAACACATACATCCTACAGTGTCAGTGCACATATGTTCGTGTGTGTAGGCCTACATGTGATTCATCCAACTGGCTGCCTTCCAATCTAACTCATCTATCTATCAAATCTCAGGCTTTCCGTGTAAGACGGAAGTCTCACCTCTTAAGAAATATTACCCTAGTCTATCCATTCCACCGCCTTCCCGTTTCTCCCAACCTTAACACAACCCAACGTAGCGGCTTCTCTGTCTCCTTCTCTGTGTCCTTCTCCGTCTCCTTCTCTGGCCTCTCGGCAGCTGGCCTCGTTCAATCAAACCACAGATATGATGAAATACTTCCATTAGTATGAGCAAGTAAGTAAAAGCACAGTTTTGATTGTTTTCCTTGTGGTTTTCGTTGTTATTAGTTTCAATAGTATAGTTATAGTTTTTTATCTTGAGCTTTTGTTATTTTATTTTCGTTACTGCCTGAGTAAAGTTAAAGATTAACGAAACCGTAAACATTCGTCAGAGGCGAATACATGACAACCCAACAACCGGACGACCGATCCGAACTGGTCGCAAATCTAGACAACGGGCAGTCAATTTCAAAGGCCTTTGAAAGGTTCATTAACAGCGCTATATAATCGCTCATTTACATATCATACATGTCAATGTTCCGAGTGGAATCGAATCGAACGAGTTTCGTCCACAGATGTCGGTAGGATGCTGCCAGCGAACACTTAGACCGAATCAACCTGTCAAATAGCGTCTTAACTCATCACGAACAACATCGTCCCTCCGTCCGTCGCTCTAATCCATCCATCAGAGACGGCTGCTGCCAGTTTCCCCGCGGAACTGGAACGCATGGCTGACCAAAGGATGCCCGAATGAAACGGTAAACGGCACCAGGTGCGGTAATCTACGTAGTCGGCCCTCTAGACACCCTCTCATCACCGTCTGTGGCAGCCTCCTCTCTGCAGCGTTGACGTTTCCATAACATGTAGCCAACCGCCTCTACTCTGTGCTCTTTTCCAGGTCGTATGACACCGTCTAATCTGATCTAATCTAAATTAATCTAATCTAATGACTTCTATAGCGCCGTTAACACAATGAACAAGACATCAATAAAAGTGAAACTGTAGTGAAACTATTAATCCGTTGATGAAATCCAGTATCTAATCTAGTGACTTCTAAAGCGCCTTTATCATTCTACACTTCCGACTTGCGTTGGCACTTATTTACCGACCAGCAAAAGATGGCTGGCTGAGTAGGCGTTTGATGGCGTGTTGTATCACGGACAGTTACCCATCTTAATACTTAACCGGCTCGATTTATCTTCGTCTCTCTCTCCAACGACGTATCAACAAAACCAAGACTCCTATCTTAGTCCGAACCTTAGCTCGAACTTTAATCTAAATACCAATTGATCTAGATCGACAAACATCCTTACCCCACCCGGTGCGGTATTCTTTCATGACTGGCGCCGTGCTGAGTCGCGCCACCTTGTGACGGGTTCTTGTTTTGCTATTACAGAATCGCAGACATAAATTCAGTAGAGCTGCGGGGTTATTCGATCGATGGACCGCATAATGGAAACTCTAACACACGCTCGCTCTATTCGTCTTACGGTCCGTGCTATTAATTAAGTTCTATGTGATCATTTATGTTGCGCCTTTTAGTACATCACAAAAGCTCTTCTGTGTTCCATGAAAGGAGAAAGCGAAATGACAACGATCAGGTCGTAGAATGTGCACCCATGTCACCTGCTTTGGAAAATATCACCGGAGGGCAACCTTTCCACTTAGCTGCTAACCGCCTGGAAAATAGCGCCCTAATTCAGAATACCTCCAGACGGGTTCGAACCCTGGACTTGCGATAAACAATGCGCCGACCTATATACCAGCACCACATAGGCCATCACTTCTACGATTACCACCACCATCACCTTCACCGCCTTCCCTACTATCGCATCATCATCATCGCCATCATCATCGTCATCATCATCGTCATCATCATCATCATCCCCATCATCATCACCATCTTCATCATCAAAATCATCACCATTATCGTCATCGCCATCTTCATCGTCATCATCACCACTGCCACCGTTATCATCCATCTCCTTCTCCTCCTCATCACCACCACCACCAAAACTAGCATCACTATCGTCATCATCATCTTCCTTATCCTTCTTCTCCACCTCATCAGTATCATCATCATGCTCAACAACAACAACAACATTATCATCTTTCACTTCGACGCAACAAAACAGACCCATCCTGAAGCGAAAACAAAACCCAGATGCCACTCCTTCCTGTCTGCGCCTCGGTCATTTTTCCGTCGAGGCCGAGTGGCGGCGATAGCGGCGCAGAGGAGCAAGACGACACTCTCACCATTCGCTAACGAATAAACATTGTCAAGAGCACCACATGTTTGCTATTCGTCAAGCATCACCAACACACGGGGGCCCCGTGGCCGACTGGATAGAGCGCTCGGCTAGTCATTCGGAAAGTACGGGTTCGAACCTCCTCCCTTGAGACGCTTACTGCGTAGGGACCTTGAGCAATTCCTTCACTCACAAGTGATTAAATCGATTACATGCACTGCATCGAATATATTTATATAATATATATTATATATATTATATATATATATTATATATGTATACATGAGTCATCGATGTTCTGTCGAATGTTCGCGTTGAGCAGACCTTGACAGCATATGCCTTAAGGGCCGTGAAGATAAAATGCCTCAATAAACAAATAAATAAACAAATAAACAAAATAAACAGTCTAGGAACGGCTCGGCGGCCTATTGGTTAGCATAATGGACAGCACACCCAGAGGTTGGGGTTCAAATCCCCTCCCGGGCAAAAAATTCGAGATTTCCGTTCTACTGGCTCAAATATAAAGATACCACACGGCAGATCATGCGGTGAAAGAAAGGAATTGTCGGCCACTCGCCCACATATGCACAGCCTAAAAATGTATATGAATTTATACACACAGAGACATAGAAAGACAGACAGACAGACCGAGAAAGAGACATACAGATGTGACCATTGGTATGAAGTTTACCTGGTAGCTGCCTGACACGCTTGTGATGTAAGGATACTAGACATTTATGTAGCGTCCGAACAAGATGTTCAATAATACCCATATATCGAAACTATTGACACAGTACAGAATATGTACATTGAATATATACAGTACATATATTGAACATATTAAATCGAATATATGCTCTGCATCGAATATATCTTATATATATATACATGAGCTGGGTTAAAGAACTAATTTCCTTTCCCGGCGCCATATAAATGTTTCTTTGTCTTACGTTACATGGCCTAGTCTGTAAGTGGTCCAGTAGTAGGGTTGTTAGCGACCAAAACACAGGATGAAATATTTAGACGAAAAAAGGCGAAGTAGCGAGTCCGGCACTCCGTATAAAAAGAACGCAGTCAAAGACTTAATACTTTATATGCATGACAAATTGCACGGCTTAGGAGACGGAAGCATCCGCCTCCTTTCCCAAAATCCGGGTATTTGTCAGGCGGAGATTTCCGACAGGATGGCGGGGTTAGTTGTCCATCGCCGAAGCCAAGACATCTGTGTGCATTGGAAATTCGCCTAAGTGCTTCTGGAAATGGAGAATTGAGTGTTGTGTTTGCTCTCGTTCTTTTTCCCCGGGAGGGCCACTCTGTACATACCTCTCCGTCAAGGAGTCGACAAAGCCTCGATGGAAGGGCGAAGTTAGGAATGCTGTAATGGAAGAATGTCGTCAGTGGGATAGGTCTGGTTCAAAGCCTCATGAATTTCGCAAATTCTCTTTTCCTCTACCCCTTCCGTCGTTCACCCACCATCACCCGTCTCAAGCCCCTCTGTCTAGTACTCCTCAAGTACCCCATTCAAAACTGGTCTCACTTTTCAAGAAATCCCACCCTGATTCGCCGAATCCTCTGCATTCCAATTCCACACTAACAGTTCCTCCATCCTTCTCCTCTCCATCCTCTCCTTCCTTCTTCCCCTTCTCCTCATCCTCTCTGACTCCTATTCCTCCTCTTATTCCTCCTCCTCTTCATTCATTTTCTTCTCCTCTCCATCCTCCTCTGCTTCTTCCTCCTTGTTGTCATCATCCTCTTCCTCACTCTCTCTCTCTCTCTCTTTCTATCTCTGTTTAGCGACCGTTACGCCTCGACCCTGCTCATTTGTCAGTGAACTGATCGGGTGAGATCCTTCACCACCGTTGCCCGTTTGAATGGGCGCCACTTCATTCAAGGTTCCCGAGTACGTATAGTGCTAAATGTCACAATCAACATTTCGAGATATCGGTGGAGATTGCGAAATCTCTTCGTCAACTAGCTACACGATTTTTACCATATATCGTTACTAGAACATACCACTAAATAACATTAGAACATAGAACAGTCATGCAGCGCCCCTGTCGAGCCTTTGCGACAACAGAACTGATTACCAGAGTCAAATGCAGGCGACACCAACGTCATAGATCCCAACCGCTTTGTCTCCGTGAGCAATCTCACATCAGTGACGCGACCGCTGCAATATTTTCATCAGAACCGTGTCGTTTATTGCAGAAATCCTTAACGACAGAATAATAGGTGCCAGAGCACACAGTCCGTGATATCTGCGGCACTATTGCAAGTCGAGCTCTCGCCGTTCGTTAGTCAGCGGCATTCATACGATACCCGGCCTTGATAAAGGTCTATGGGCCCTCCAGCTGTGCGCCAATATAAAGTTACTGCTTATTTGTGTGTGTGTGCGTGCGTGCGTGTGTGTGTGTGTGTGTGTGTGTGCTGAGAGCGAGGCCTGAATTACGCTAGGCACTGGCTTATATCTTGCAAAACCGAACAGCATCTTCTGACGCCGACTTTCCAGCTGCTGCAACTTCTCGTTCCCATGTTCCTCTTCCTCTTCCTCGACTTCCTCACAATATTCATTCAAGTCTTCATCATCTAATTCCTCTTCCGCTTTCTCATCCTCTTCCTCCTCTTAATTTGTTCTCATCTTCCTTCTCTTCCTTCTCCTCCTTTCTTCTACCTCCTCTGTTCTTCCTCCCCTTCTCGTTCTAACTTCTCTTAATCCTCTCCTTCCTCCACTTCATTCAATTCCTTATCATTCTCCTCTCCATCCTCTCATTCCTTCTTCCCCTTCTCCTCATCCTCTCTGACTCCTATTCCTCCTCTTATTCCTCCTCCTCTTTATTCACTTCTTTCTCCTCTCCATCCTCCTCTGCTTCTTCCTCCTTGTTGTCATCATCCTCTTCCTCACTCTCTCTCTCTCTCTCTTTCTATCTCTGTTTAGCGACCGTTACGCCTCGACCCTGCTCATTTGTCAGTGAACTGATCGGGTGAGATCCTTCACCACCGTTGCCCGTTTGAATGGGCGCCACTTCATTCAAGGTTCCCGAGTACGTATAGTGCTAAATGTCACAATCAACATTTCGAGATATCGGTGGAGATTGCGAAATCTCTTCGTCAACTAGCTACACGATTTTTACCATATATCGTTACTAGAACATACCACTAAATAACATTAGAACATAGAACAGTCATGCAGCGCCCCTGTCGAGCCTTTGCGACAACAGAACTGATTACCAGAGTCAAATGCAGGCGACACCAACGTCATAGATCCCAACCGCTTTGTCTCCGTGAGCAATCTCACATCAGTGACGCGACCGCTGCAATATTTTCATCAGAACCGTGTCGTTTATTGCAGAAATCCTTAACGACAGAATAATAGGTGCCAGAGCACACAGTCCGTGATATCTGCGGCACTATTGCAAGTCGAGCTCTCGCCGTTCGTTAGTCAGCGGCATTCATACGATACCCGGCCTTGATAAAGGTCTATGGGCCCTCCAGCTGTGCGCCAATATAAAGTTACTGCTTATTTGTGTGTGTGTGCGTGCGTGCGTGTGTGTGTGTGTGTGTGTGTGTGCTGAGAGCGAGGCCTGAATTACGCTAGGCACTGGCTTATATCTTGCAAAACCGAACAGCATCTTCTGACGCCGACTTTCCAGCTGCTGCAACTTCTCGTTCCCATGTTCCTCTTCCTCTTCCTCGACTTCCTCACAATATTCATTCAAGTCTTCATCATCTAATTCCTCTTCCGCTTTCTCATCCTCTTCCTCCTCTTAATTTGTTCTCATCTTCCTTCTCTTCCTTCTCCTCCTTTCTTCTACCTCCTCTGTTCTTCCTCCCCTTCTCGTTCTAACTTCTCTTAATCCTCTCCTTCCTCCACTTCATTCAATTCCTTATCATTCTCCTCTCCATCCTCTCATTCCTTCTTCCCCTTCTCCTCATCCTCTCTGACTCCTATTCCTCCTCTTATTCCTCCTCCTCTTTATTCACTTCTTTCTCCTCTCCATCCTCCTCTGCTTCTTCCTCCTTGTTGTCATCATCCTCTTCCTCCTCAATCTGGTCATGTTCATACACCTCCTCCTCCTCAGAGACCTCCCTTTCCTCCTTCCCCTCCTCCTCTTCCTCTTCCTCTTCCTCCTCCTCCTCCTCCTCCTCCTCACAGTCCTCGCGATCCAAGCAGACAGGAGCAGGTATAACATATTGCGTAAGTTCACGGGGTCGTCAACTTCTCGATCGTATTTCAACAGGGACATTTCGACGGCAACGGCTGCCACAGCCTCCTGGCGTTGACCGCTCGCGCCGCTTCGGTTATGAGCAACGACGTGTATGGGATGCCGTGATCATCAGGCGCCGACTCGTAGCCAAGCGTATCGATCATGGCCCCTACACCACACAGTATCTCCCAGATCGATCGAATCTCTGCCTGAACCGTTTCATACGTCGACTAATTCAATAGATTTCGTTTCGACGAATCGAACGCTGGCCATCCCGTCTTTGTAATTCCAGCGGCAGCGTCACCGAAAACGCAGTCATTTGTAGGGATCAATTATTTTTCGATCCGGGAGCGTGCCTTTCTTATTGGCATTTTGCCTGAGGTATGGCGTGATTGAGTTGACACTTAAAAGAGCAATTTGAATGGGTTTTTGAAACCAGTCGTCCGCAAGTGAATCCGTAAAGTTCGGCCGTTGAGGTCTCTCAGAAAGATTAGGATTACAGCTGCTCGCGAATGATTTCGTATGCCGAGACCGTGAAAAAGAAGTCGCTGCAACTTCAGAGATAACGGCGAGGTAATTTAGAAACAAAAGATAAATACATAGCGGAAAACACAGACAACACAGAGGCAGATGCCGACAAGACAAGAGAGGCAGTAGAGATAAGAGAAAAGGCAGCAACAGACAATACAAAAGACTAGTACAGAGAAGACAAAGGCAGATACAGACAAGACAAGAAGACAGAATCAAAGACAAGCAAGACAAGACATAAGAGAGTCAGAGAAAAAATGTGAAATCTAGACGTCAAGACATAATCGACACACCCTTCACATCCAGACTGGAATTCATCATGCGCAACTTGATATTCCTCTTTAATAGCCCACGCCATCCTTAACTCACTCACTCATCTATCCATCCATCCATCCATCCATCCATCCATCCATCGCTCACCCTCAACACCCCGTGGGCCACTCCCATGACCTCACACACCGATAAACGATGACTAACTCCCGCTGCAGCAAATTTCATTCGCTGAAAGGAACACGGCGAGCCCCGACCTATAAAAATAGCCCCATAATATTTATACGAACGCACAATGCGTTTATTTGGCCAGACGTAAGACACATACACACAGAGGGAGCTAGCGAGCGGTTGGCGTTGGGTATAGGGTTACTGGGGAAATTCTACCCTCTGAACTGCGCATAAACAGTCTGCACTGTTGCATGAGGCAGGAATGAAAGCACCAATCCCTCCCTCCTTCAATCTTCATTCCTTCCAATCTTTCCTTCTTGCCTCATTTTCTTTCTATCTTCCATAGATTTTTCATCGTATACCTTTCTTTCTTCTTCCAACAATTTTCTCCCTTTCTTCCTTCCTCACTTCCATTCTTCTTTTAATCCTTTCTTTCTTCCGATCTTCCTTCCTTCTTCCGCTTTCTTCGTATTCCTTCATATCTATCTTTATTTCTACTTCTTCCTTGCTTCCTATAGTCCTCCAATCCTCTCTCTCTCTATCTCTCTCTGTCTCTCTCTCACTCTCTCTTGGTTTTTCTTTCCCTCCCTCTCTCTCTCTCTCTCTCTGGCTTTCTCTCTCTTCTCTCTCTCTCTCTTGCTTTCTCTCTCTCTTGCTTTTTTCTCTCTCTATCTCTTGCTTTTTTCTCTCTCTCTCTCTCTATCTCTTGCTTTTTCTCTCTCTCTCTTGCTTTCGCTCTCTCTCTCTCTCTTGCTTTCTCTCTCTCTTACTTTCTCTCTCTCTCTCTTTCTATCTATCTCTCTCTATCTATCTCTCTCTTTCCATCACTCTCTCTCTCTCTCTCTTGTTTTCTCTCTCTCTTACTTTCTCTCTCTCTCTCTTTCTATGTCTCTCTATCTATCTCTCTCCATCACTCTCTCTCTCTCTCTCTCTTTGCGCTTCCTCCTCTTTCGCCTCAACCCTTTGCCTGTCTCTCCGTCCCTTCCGCCTTTTCATTCTTCCTTCCTTCCTCGTTCCTCTGGCTATTCCCTGTACCGCTCCCTCTCGTTCCAATTCCCTCAAGGGTTTGCATTCTTCGAAGGAGCACGACTTCCAACCAACCCAACCACCGATCCCAGCCCCCCTTTCCGCTCACTCTCTCCCCACCGGCAGAAACATCACCCAATATTGATTGCATGGCAATGATTAAATGTCCCTTTCGTCTCTCCGTCTACACTTCGTTGGCTGACTTGAGCGAAACGAACACAATGACTAATCTTTAAAAGCCGACATTTTCTAATGATTTCTGCGGGAAGAAACGCATTTGTCGGTCAACTGAGAGACATATAATAAGATCGCCTCAGCCCTTTGGGGATGTTCACAAAATACGCTATATAAATGCGCATAAACATACAGACATACGTACTTATAATACATTCACACCTACATACATACATACCTTTATACATATACACGTACATACGCACGTACGTACGTGCGTACTTATATACATACATACATATACACCTATATACATACATACATGCATGCATGCATACAAACATACACACCTATATACATACATACATGCATACATACACACCTATATATATACATACATACATGCATACATACAAACATACACACCCATATACATACATACATGCATACATACACACCTATATAGATACATACATACATGCATAAATACACACTTTTATACATACATACATACATACATGTTCATATCTACCAAGTAGCCACAATTTAGGAACGTTGATAGACTCTCGAAAGGCGCAATATAAATGCCCAATCAGCGACAGATCCAGACGTTCACGAAGGGGGAATATCATTAATCATCAGAATTTTTGCGGCAATTATATACAGTCACAAAATTACTTTATTTTTTATGCATAATGACTTTTAGTTATTTTCTCAATATTATTGTCTTCGTTTTAGGAATTCTGATGATTTAATCCTTGAGCTCATAATCTTTGAACTAATATGGCGCATTTATAATTATAGACATCAACTTATGTCAGTATAAGACCGATAGGGAATCCGGGACTATTCCGAGTTGGCAATCAAACCAGGAATTCATTGGTGTGTCTCTCAAAATCAAAAGCGCCCCTGTTGAGTTTATTCTGTAAGAGGCGCTTAATAAATCTTAAATTACAATTAAATTACAAAAAATGGAGTCACGACCGCCTTCTAAACTAATCTAATCTAATATAATTACTTCTATAGCGCCGTTATCGTAATGCTCAATCGATGGTCGCCTCAAGTGAAATCTTAATCAAATCATAATCGATTGGAGAAGGCGTGTCGAATTCCTACAGGTCAGAGAAACCAGGAGCCAAGCTACGGTGGATAAGCAAATTGAAACAGACGAGTCTTAAGTTTAGACAGTGTGTCCAGAGTAGGCTACTAATACACGTCCTTTGAACTGTTCTAAGCAGGTGAGTCTTAGGTGAGTAGGTAAAGAGTGACTGATCTCATTTTCCTATAATCTTTCCATCTACTATGTTCGTAATTGAAGTTAGAAATGCAGCGAAGAAGAGCTAAGAACTGACAGTCTGCTTTGAGGAGACAATTCATCAAGGGAATCGAATCAGGCGTGAACAGGATCAGCCATGGATCACAGATAGCAGGTCGACCCTACGCTTGGGTCGCTCGAAAGCTGGGGCAGAAAACGATATCGTATTCTTCACCATCAGCATCGCTATAGGCAGCTTCAGCAGCAGCAGCAGCAACGATCTGGTAGTCATCATCATCACTGTCGCCACCACCACCACCACCACCATCATCATCATCATCCTCATCATCACCATCATCATCATCATCATCATCAGCTTCGTTGTCGTTATAGTCATTATTATCGTCCTAGAGATCATCATCATCATTATCATCATCATCATCAACTTCCTCCTCCTCCTCCTCTTCCTCCTCTTCGTCTTCTTCATTATCGTCATCTTCAGCCTGTGAATCCAAGCCATTATTACCGTCCTGTTCGAATGATTGATTGATCGACTTCCTTCCTTTACTTTTCATTCAGGTCACTTACGTAGCGCCTCATAAACCTATCTACTCCTCGACACTTCGTCCATCTTTCATAGTCGGACCTGCTGCTGTATCGTTCTGTGTCCCGTTTATTCTCGTCTCGTGTACACCCGGGTTTTTCTCCTTTGAAGACTGAACGTTGCACGTTTTCGAGTAATCAGTTTAGAACTTCACAAGATTTCTATTCGGGTTTTCCATATTGTATTGTAAAGTGATATATGGAAACTGCAGACACTAATGAAGCCAGTACGTTTGAATACATCAGCTGTCTAGTAATAAAGCACAGTCAATGTGGTCTATCTACAGCCAGACTTTATTGTCGCTTTTTGAGGTAATTAGACATTTACAGCGATAGTGAAGGTGTTTTGACACTAGACAGTTTATGCCTGCAAAAGTTCTAGTCACGCTTTCCCGCTTCTCTGTCTGAGCGGACTGATCTTCTGAATGTTGACCTGATTACGGTCCGATTTTGGTGCGCCATCGGTTGATACCTTGTGCATTAGACACCGGCGCTACAGAAGTTACTAATTAATAATAATAATAATGCCTAATTATCTCATTTTACAAACAACTCAAGACTCATCATCTAATTTCAGCTGCCTGCGCAATGAGGTGGATTCATAAATTAGCGTGACATAAATATCTGATAATAATAATAATAATAATAATAATAATAATAATAATAATAATAATAATAATAATAATAATAATAATAATAATAATAATAATAATAATACATACATACATACATACATACATACATACATACATACATACATATGTACATAAATAAATAAATATATACATACAAACAAAGATGTATACATACAAGAACAAATGGTATTCAAGAAATAGTTTTATGATTTGAGCATCAAAGGACAAGAGACACGATCTGTCGATATTGAAAACGACTCAATAGTTTTGAAATTCTCATTTTTCATTTTACAGGCGAGACTTTGTCTAAACGGGTAACGGAAACAAATCGAAGAGAGGAGAAAAACTTTAGCATAATAGGCTAAATTGTTTTAATTGGATACGTATTTATCTAAACGGGTAACGAGACAGTGTTTACAGGTTCTGTAAAGTAGACAAACAAAAGCGACTGCTTTTGTTGAAACAGAAGGTTAGAGTCGTTCCTTAGAAGTGAAAACCAAAGCATATGGAGTTACGCGGAGCTCTTAACCGACAACTGTGCTTAGGATCAAGTTAACGCTGATTGTTTTTATAACATTTTAACAGCTGGAGCTGTCAGCCTCTGGCAACAAAATAAGCAAAGTAAGAAAAAAGTCCCTGAAAGTCAAGCAGTCCAAGGAACGTTTCTTTTCTACTGAGAACTGATATTTTATATTACCTAACCTGATCTAATCGGATTCAGTGTGGTATATTCTGATCTGATATAACCTCATTTGATCCTACCTAAGTAAGATCTAATCTAATCTGGTATAATTTGATCTAAGCGAAGCTGTTCTAAAAAGATCCAAACTAATCTGACATGCTTTGATCTAATCTGGTTTAATCTGACTTTTACCTAATCCAGTTCAATTCAATCTGTTCTAACTTAACCTAATTAATCTAACCTAACACAAACAACTCTAGCCAACTCTATCATAACCTAATCTAACCAACTTGAGCATAACCTAACCTGACCTAGTTTAACCCGACCCAAATGTCCGACTTCTCTATTAACACTGTCATAACTGAACCACAAATCGATGGGTGAACTGAAGTCCAGCTTCAGTCCGGACGAAACTGTTGCATTGAGCCAAGACTAGCGACGTTCGGGTTATGAAAGTCCAAATGGATGGACGGATGGAGGAAAAAAGGCCCCAAAATAGGCAGAAAGGAGGAGGAGGAGGAGGAGGAGGAGGAGATAGACTGGCATTTAGAAATAGTGAAAGGCAGACCCGATCAAAGCGGGACTTTATGATGCAATCTGTGGCAAGCTATTGTACGTCCCTATCAACCCAAAGCGTCCAGAGAATCCTCGTTGAGGTGATGAGGATATTTCGCAGCTAAGAACCAACCAACAGCAGCAATAAAACTTCCTTTCGTCGCCGGAGTCTAGTTTTTATGACATGATGAAGATCTGATATCAGAGAAGATTCGTCTCTGGACTGGCGAATGCTTTTTAATTTAGAAAAGTGCGCGGTGCAGCATATAAGGAAAATAAGCAGAGTTCTCATATGAAATCGGGGATAAGGTTCTGAAAGTGAGTGCGGAAGATAGTTATTACACATGCCTACATACACGCTCACTTACTTACCCTACTCTGCTGTAAATACCCACCCTATGTGCCTACCTACCCTACCCAACTCTTCCTACATACCTACTTACCAACCTACCCAACCCTTTCCAGCATATCCATCTTCCCTACCTACCCACCCTACCCAAACCTACCATACATTCCACCCTACATACCTAACTACCTACCGATACTTCGGTTGCTCTGTTCGTCCTCCGAGGCGGATTCTGACTCCGTGGAGTGGAACTAATGTGACCCAGTAGACTAATAGGCGTTCTTCTGGCCATCAGTGATTCGTCGGACGTCAGGCTTCGTCTAATCAGGCGCACAGCTGCTGCTGATGCTACCGATAGCTGGCGCCACCATGCCGGCCAAGCCACGCACCGTGCAGCTCGCTTGGCTGACTGGTCGCCGACGACCGATGGACGGACGCAGGGGCGGATGGCCGGCAGGCGATGGAAGCCCTGGCCAAGGCACGACCGACTGGGGCCCCTTGGTCGAAGCAGGAGCCGGAGATTTATAGGAGAGGCAGTGACGCAGAACTAAATGTCATTTGCACCGCAACCGGATCTGATCTTCTATCATCTGATCTGACCTGACCTGGTCTGCTCTATTATTATTATTATTATTTATTATTATTATTTATTATTATTATTATTATTATTATTATTATTATTATTGTTATGAATATTATTATTATTATTACTATTACTACTATTACTACTATTACTACTATTAATATTAATATTAATACTAGTAATAATATTAATATTATTATTAGTTTTAGTAGTAGAGTAATAATGGTGGTGGTGGTGATGGTGGTGGTGGTAGTAGTAGTAGTATCATTTACTAAGCACCACTATCTAATGACTAAGCATCAATCGATGGCGCTGAGCAACTGTGAGCGAAGGACTTGCTCAAGGTTACTACACAGCAACCGTTGCAGGGAAGGAGGCTCGAACCCGTACTCTTCACATTACAAGCCGAGCGCTCTAACCAATCGGCTAACCATGGTTCACCAAACCTTAGTTAAGAATCTTAATCCGTCGAAGAAGCCGGATTGAAATCAAACAAATCAAGGAAAACTAGAAGTCAGGTTACAAATGGGTAAGCAAATCGAAACAGTAACCCATACCCAATCAATGGGTAAGAAAGCCGAAACAGTAACCCATACCCAATCAATGGGTAAGAAAGCCGAAACAGTAACCCATACCCAATCAATTGATAAGCAACAGACGAGTATCAAGAATTCATACATGAATGATATTCAATAAGCGACAGAACGCAGAGAACTGGAAAAAGAATTCCAAAGCTTCCGACCATCCACCGATAACGAGTTTTTCGTACAGTTACTATTGCTTAGAATTCGGACGTCTCTCCCATGGGAGCTCGGTCGGTCTTAGACTGTTGTGAGGACATTGGATCAAAGCCAAGGACGGCAGAGGCCAACGAGGCCACTGAGATCTCGTCATCGGCTCATGAGATTAGGTGAGGACTAAAACACGAATCGAAAAGCCGACTAAAATCCACGACTACACAGCCGTAGTTTACAGGAATCCGTCGCCTTGAGACGTTCAAAATGTTTAGTTACATCAGTACATACATTCACACATACAGAGAAACATACGAAATAATACATCCTTATATCTATGCACATACACAACCGCATAAGTCACTCACACACTCGCATACATACACATACATTCATACATATATACATACATACACATACATATACTTACACACATTCAGTACATACATTCACACATACAGAGAAACATACAAAATAATACATCCTTACACCTATGCACATACACACACGCATAAGTTACTCACACACGCATACATACATACATATACATACATACATACACACATACATATACTTACACACATACATACATGCATACATACATACATACGTGCATATGCATGCATGCACCCACAGATGCATGCATATACATACATGCATACACACATACACATTCACACATACACACAAGCGAAACATATAACTTCACTGGTACATAACATTTGATGCGCTCTGTTGATTCCTACACCGGCGTACAGCGCGTGCATAAAAATGCTTTATCGGTGCTGATCAGTCAGCATCCAATTCCTGATAACCTCTGCTGCTGAAGCTGCTTTGCTGCGGCATCAGAGGAGCAAATGCAGATGCTAAAAATAAGGGGCGTTGATGAAACTATACACCTGCGCTGATTAAGCCACGCAGCAGAGTTTTTCATCAAACGCATAAAACGAGCAAAGAATCCACATGAAACAAGATGAAGGATATTCCGACAAGAAACACACCATACCTTATATCATCATAAGACTCGTGTCTGGCTGCATCTATATTAGTTTCTGATTTTTTCCAGACATCACCACCCGATAGCGAGTACACTTTTATACGTATTACATGAAAGAACTCACGTATATATGTATATGTATATAATTACAGAGGTCAGCCACGGTTTATTTACATTTGCATGCAGGTCTAATACGGATATAATACCTGATGCCCACCGCTTTTGGAATCATGTATACATAAATCCAACCATCTTCGCATCCACCATCTATCCATCTAAACATCTATCCATTCAACCATCTTTTCTATTGATCCATCAATCCATCAATCCATCAATTCATCCATCCATCCATTCATCCATCCATCCGTCCTTCCATCCATCCATCCATCTATCCATGGATCCATCCTCCCACCCATCCATCCACCCACCCACCCATCCGTTCATCCATCTATCCTACCATCTAACGATCCATATATCCCCCTATCCATACATGAATCCAATCCATCCATCAATCCCCTCCTTGTTTTGATCCATCGATACATCCACCCACCCGCCCATCCATCTATTCTTCCAGCCATTAACCAATCTACCTATCTCTCCGTCCAACCATCCACATGCCTATTTGTTTCCGATCATATGCCTCATAACACAGCCTGCGCCTCGCTCGCGAAAGAAATCTTTAATTGATGGTTGAAGACATCGCACCTCGGTCAATCTTTTCCTCAACCCCCCTTCGACCGATCATCATCGCCCAACCTCTTCAGGGACGGAGCTCCCAAGGCTCGGGAGTCAAAAGGCGCCAAAATGACAACCTTGCGAAGATGAATTGTTGGAGGAAAACCCGATGCTCCATATCCGAGCTGACCCTCCAACAGACGCTGATGCCTTAACATAAGTTTCAATTATCCAACGGCTGACTGTGGGCGACTGATATGACGAGTCCGTCGTTATGTTGACAGCTGCAATGGCGAACACTGAGCATAGATCGCGTGTTTCGTTCGCACATCTGGTTCCACGATCTGTGCTGAGTCGACATCGATTTCACAGTCGTTACGGTTCAATATGTGCTTAGTTATTGGGTAGTGGCGTTTAATAAATGTAGAAACAATAAGACAATATCGCAAGCCAATCAGATCTCATCAAATCCTGTCCAATTCAGTGCCATTCGGTCTAATTATAGAACATTTCAAACCAATTCAAACCAATGCGAGTATGTAAAATTTCCTCTAGTATAGACTAGTCTAGCCTTGTAGTCGAGCCTAGTCCAACAGAGCCTAATCTATTCTCGCCTAGTCTAGCCTATAGCCTAGCCTAATCTCGTTTTGTCTAATCTTAGCTAATCTAATCGATAATATTCAATTTCTTCATAATAGAATTAATTTAATCAATTCAACCTGATTCTATTCTCTGTTCCTTTCTCTTATTCTATCCTATTCTATTCTAGTATCTTGACTTAACCTACAGACAGCGAAATTTTCTATGGCTGCCCTTATGAACAATTGCCTAACGTTATTTCTGAGATCTTGTTAGCCGTGTAGAATGCTCTCGTTGTGTTTAGTGCCTGAAGCCAACGTGCAGAAAATTGATTAATCTCCAAGAGAACCGACGTCGATCTGACCTTAGCAACAGTCGACCTTTGACCCCGGGGATCTTTCTCTCGCCAGAGACTGCCTTCATACATAATATACATTTTATACAGATGGTACCAGTCTCTGGAACTGCTCGCCTGCTGTGCAAGGAGGGTCATAGTTCACCACGCTCATGTAAACAATGTCTGCTATGAGCAGGTACTAAATGCAAGCAGAACACAGATGCCAATGTCTTGTAACAAATTATGATTGGAAAATGTAATCACAAATTGTATAGCGCCTTTTAGAGAAACTCCTCGGAGAGGATCAAAAATCACGAAATATACAAAGCATGATAGTTTTGCACAGATCCAGTCATTATTTTGCAAAAATTGGACGTAATTGTCGGAATGTATGCAATGAGGATCTCAGAAGAACACAGCTTGTAACAAAGCACAATCCGTAAAAGTAAACTTGAAGTGCAGAAAAATGTGAAACTAGAGTTAAAAGGCAAAGTAAAGGTCGGAGTAGAAGCAAGGAAGAGGTAACACACTTGTTGCCATTTTTCGGCCGGTTCATCACCTGACAACCTTTCCATTTTCTTATATTTTTCAAGTACAGCAAATGCAAGGGAATTAATTCACAGTTTTACACAGATACAACATGCAATCATGTGTTTGCTTGTTTGTAAACAATAAAATTATAGACTTACCTTCCATCATATCGTCCTTTCTTACGGATCTTGGACTTGACTGGATCACCATCTTGACAGCCGGAACTTGGGAACTTGACCACAAAACCTTCAAATTGATCAGTGGATCACAATTCAACACAGGAACTGGACAGTCCATTGGAAGCTTCCATTAGTTTTCACTATCCTGACATTGTTCACTCGGTATGCCATTCCTCTATAATTCTGTTGAAACAGCTTGGCCTCCCAATACAGTTCGGCTTCCACGCCAGACAGAAGTCACGCCTCGATATGATCTGCCCCTTCACACAACAACTACAGAGAAACACTTGCTGAGCTAAAATATTTCTTCCAGATCAACATTCAGGCTTTGAACTGACAATTCCGTTCCTCCGATTGTCCGATTCCGTTCCTCCGGTCACGACAACATCGTACCAGAATCGTAGATCTGCTACAGGTCTGAGATGCTTCCAATATCCAGGCGGATACGTGGATAGGAATATTGCAGAGCATTCCACTGCTGCCACTGCAAACGTCATCGTCCTTCGGATAGTCCTCAATTTCACCAACCCCGAGATGGATGGTGGAATCTGCCATTCTTCGTTGTGGTAGCTTATTCCAGTAAAAGAAATTCGTACATTTAAGGTTTATTTTACTTAACACCGATCCAATCCGTGGTCTGCTAAATCGTTTCAAGGACTCTTCAACTGTCGCTTTTCTACCGATTTCACTGTGAAGTCATACCAATGTCTTTTAACTACAAACAACCACATTTGTAATTGTATTTACGACAATTTATATAGGATCGTTAGTAGCATGTTACTTCTAGGGTGCTTTACAAAGTCAAAAGTCACCCCAAGTACTAAGAGTTATGAAGTAAATAGAACATTTGACAACGTTCTCTTCAAACAACTCTTAGCATGAAACTCTACAACTGGGCTGTTGTCTTAAATATTGTAATTAAACACAACCTAATAAGCGTACACTTTCGACAATGTCTTCCCTTCAAACATCTCTTTATACAACTAATTTAGAATAACTGTTCAATAGTTTTTACTGTCGCAGTTCAAGGTAACAACTTTTACTTTATCACAGTACGCAAATCAATATCGGCTATCGACACGCTCAGTGTTTCTTCGAGGGCTGTACTTTCTGTCTACCTTAGCCTTAGGGATGGTTATTAATTAGAACATCGGAATGTTAATAGCCGCTCTTACTACAGTTGTATAACCTGTTTCCAGACGTTAGCCTACTTCTGGGAGCGCTGAGATCTAGGTCATAGACTGCCAGACAATTATATCTAACTGATGCAAAATGATGACTGGATATATTTGCAGCCAGTGTTGCATGTATACTTATATTTATATGCATGATCAGTAATATATGTAAGTATGTAAGCATATAAGAAAAAACTTGATACAGCGACTTTTGAGTAACTCACAAAAGCGCTAGTATTATAATCATATACGATGCATATGCAACAATGACTGTGTTTTATTATCAGACAACACTAGCTTGCTACTTTATTCTCTGCTGTATCCAGACATACCCACTTAGCAAATGCCCGTCGGTTCGCTGCAGTGCTGCCACCTGGCGTCCAGTTCTAGCGCCAAGAATCCCGAAAGAATCAGTCGTCTTATTACGCGGTCGATTGTCCGTGATGACAGGCGTGCAGTAATAGTCTATTAGTAGATGTCAGTGTATGTATGTGTGTATGTATGTGTATATGTATGTATGTGGGCCCTATGTGTGTACGTGTATGTATCTGGATGTGTGTGCTTGTGTGTATGCGTTTGTATGTTTATATGCACGTTCTTATGTATATTTTATTTGTGTATATACATGTTTATGTACGTATAAATGTAAATGTACTCGTTTTACTATGGCGACCGTATGGCCTCGACCCTTCTCAATTTGCAATGAATTTATCGGGTGAGATCCTTAAACACCGCTGCCCTTTTGAATGGGTGCCACGCCGTTTAAGGTCCTCGTATACGGACCGTGCTACCCCGAGATTAAAATCTCTGAAATAAGCTACGACCAGACGTGAACCGACATCCTCACGCTCATAGGTCCCTTGACGTACGCTTTATAGCCAATGTAGCTAACCAGGACTAGCAAGTGTGTGTGTGTATAGGTGTGTGTTAAATATAAGATGAGAAGTTGTTAACGGATCGGATATCCGTTGCTTGTTGCATCAGGCGAATGTTGTACGCCACAAAAATTAAAATAAGATGTTCTCGTATCACTAACAATGATGACAATGATAATAACGACGACGACGATGATGACGAATATGAATACAGAAACTCCTGAAAGCATGGCCCTGATGTTAAAGTATCACTCGGCTGAAGCGCAAACACAACGACGGTCTTAGCCTCCAGCGAATACAAAATTGTCAAGCTTAAATGACTGCATTTAAAGCAGTTCTTCCTTGTGTGCAGCGACACACAAAGACAACCCGTAACTCAACTAAGCATTACGGTTTTTCCAATGCGCTAACATGCAACCACATACATACATAAGTTAACACAATGACTTCACGCTCCGTTGACACTCGCAGCATAGACCTGTAAAGCATGTGACCATACGTCTTGCCTCAGGAAAAGATCGTCAAAGTTTTGATGTAGGTTTAAGTTTATACGGAAGATACATTTCTCTGTAAGTTTTAGCATAGGTTACATACCTAGGCCAACGGCAGCGTAATAGGAAGTCAGAAAAAACCTGGTAAGCTATTACCTTAGATTCATTAGTCTAAAAACGTGCAAAGCTGACTGATTGGGGTGAAACTGTAGCAATGGGCTCACTGTTGTCATTACGCTTTGGCCTTTTAAACACGGTTGTCTATTCTGTATCCTTCATCTGTTTCAACTTTCTCACCCACCGTAGCCTAAATTCTGGTTTCTCTGACCCATAGGAATCGACCTGGATTCTCCGATGGACTATAATTTTGATTACGGTACGCTTGAAGTGACCATCGATTGATGCCCTGGCCATTATGATAACAGCGCTATAGAAGTCATTAGATTTGATAGATTAGATGAGATAGTCGGTTCAAACCTGCTAAGTGATATCCATGTAACTACCCAGGGCAAGCTGATCGCCTACGATTGAGTGTGTCATCAAACAGTAAAATTTGGCACCGACGTAAGCTGGGAAGTATACGGAAAAGTCCAGCGATGCACTGGCCTCGTGTCCAGAACTTAGGGAATTGCCCACTGCCGGCTCAACGGCTTAAAGAAAAGGAAATGAGAGCTTCCATTAAGTCGCGTTATGGGATTATATATATATGACACGTCACTTAATTTTTGCTTAGGTTACTTAATTTGACTCAGGTTTTATTTGCTAATTACAGTCTTACCACAGATTCAGGTCGAGGCTTTGCAGGCACTTGAGTTCTGTTTCCTAATTGGACCAAAGGGTTGGTGTAAAGTTTGTTCGTGTGCTCTGTCTTTGCTCCAACAGTTATTTAATTGTTATTGCACTGTCAGATGTGAAGGCTTTCCCAGTATAAATAGTTACTTAGTTATCTGGATACATGGCGCTATCAATTAAATAAATAATTAAATAATAGAATGAGAAGACTAATTAGTTAATTTAGTTACTTTAAACTTTTGATTGCTTGATAATGTATTTCGATGTAAGTGAGGCCAGCCTTGAAGTCATATCTGTTTTGAACAGACACCAGTATGTATAGCAGATATATACTGTCAGCTGGCAACGCGTATTTATTGTTGTCTTTTTGTGGAGCAATAAACTGAAATGATGGTGATGATGCTTGCCGTTAGACAGTTTTGTCTCACAACCTCAAAGGTTGCCACAGAAATGCCCATGTTTTCTTTATATCGTGCAAAGATATCATGCGAAGATACCATGCAAAGGTGTCTTGCAAAGGTATCACGAAAAGATATTGTAATCGTAATTATAATCGCTAGTGCGCATTTATATGGCGCCTAATAAAGAAAAGGCTTCATCAGATGCCCTCTCGACCTGAAAACACGTGAACATGAGCATATCGAATTGTCTTCAACCACTGACGAAATAGAGACAGAGCAAGGACAAGAAGCTCATGCAAAGCTCATATCATGCAAGTACGGATGTCATTCAAGTGTATCATAAAAGGAAAGTATCCAGTATATCAAACTAGCATGCATAGCAGCGTAGTAGATATGTGAAAGATAGTTTCAGCTGTCGATTAAAGTAAGTCATATATTCTTAGGTCACGATTAGTTTCTTTTTAGACGTTGCCAAATGTTAAATAAACGCAGAAAACTGGAGCGTTTCAGAATGCTGACTTTGGTAAAGTGCAAACGTACTTCTGCAATCAAAGCAAATGATTTAACTGTACGTGGGACTCCGCTCACTGCCTTGGACGTCTATTGTTCCCGTCGGCATAAAAGTGGCTTGCTTGCTTTTGTCATCAATTGTTGTTCTTTATGATTGTCGCATTTGGCCATAGGAGATTTATTCATTTCAACAATGTCAAATACGACAGCGAATCCAAAGACCTTCTCTGATCTTTGCCCTCGACAGTTTTACGATCAAAGATTGGTACTTTCTGCAATATCATAACGGCGCTATTTATTGAATAGAATAGAATGAGCATGTATTATATTGCATTAGGTCCTATGTTGTATTGTATTGTTATTAGATTTTATTGTAGTAGATTGTGTTGGATTTGACTAGATTACAATTGGATCAGATTTGATTAGATTAGATTAAATCAGATTCAATTCAATTAGATTAGATTAAACTTGATTGATTAGAATTGATTAGATTTACCGTACAGCGAGTTTGACAAATGTATCGCGTCCTATCGGCACGAGCACAGACTGATTTATCCCCAAACAAGCCCTTCCTTTTGTACACAAGAGAAAACAGGGAGTGCTTCGGCGAAGACGCAGCCTACTGTACTCAGACCAAATAATAATGCCTCCTAGTCATTATTCAGCTCTTCAAACCGACGTGGCCTTGTAGGGCGACCTTTCGCCTGAATATTTACCTACCTTTCCTATGAATACCTGCCTAATTACTGACTTAATATGTGCCAAACTTTTGGCTGAATATTTGGCGGACGAAGTAATAAATCGAAGTGTGAAAGTTGCATGGTTTCTTTTCACGGATGCCAGATATGATCATAAATTTCAGCAATTTAAATTAATACCAAGACCAAATATGGGTCAGCTAACTCTGTCATCCATTCGGGATCGGTAAATGAGGACCCCTGCAAAATGGAAGGGTATACTATTACAGGATTAGATTAGTGGTCGTATTACATAGCATCCAATTGCATAACAACAAAATATTACGTTAATATTACTTGAAGTACATTACAGAAGAGGAAGTGAATAGCTTACAGATGGCTAGTCCCAAGTGCAAAGGTTATTCATCGTGAATCCGTATGACTCAATGGTCATTTCAACCATCAGGAAATACAGCGCTATTCGATTGCCGACGTTTTATACGGGACTACAATGGCTTATCATAAAACCATACCCGTTCAGTATGCATTGCCCTATGAAAAAGAGCCTCTCTGTATATTCAGTTATGCATGAGCGCGCACTCTTATACGAGCATAAATATTTCTTGACGCTTATATTGCGCATTTTATCACCGGTTCTCAAAGTGCTACGTGATCATGCATTCGCCATGAGAATAAGCTTCTAGAGTTTTGAGCGTCGGCCGTTCACTTATTCGCAACCACGCCCTTTGATGTTTCTCTCCCTTCACCTCAGCTTAGGCTTAAGTAGCTCCACGCCCATGTGAGGTTCCTAACAGGCGCTACATAATTACCTAAATGCATGCATATGAACTCATATAGTAACAAGTAAAGCTCCCTAGTGAAAAGTAGGGGAGGCGCTCATGTCCCTCTGTCATTTATCCGGCATTGGACAAATCCCAACGTCCTGGACACGGGCCAGTGCATCGCAGGGCTTACCAGGTGTACTTCCAAGCTCGCGTCGTTACCAGAATCTACTGCTTGGTGACAAAGGCATGTTGGCGCAAACAACTTGTCCACAGTCGTTACACAGAGTCCGCTCAGCAGGTCCGAATCCGTAATCGATGGATTACAGATCTTACGCGCTAACCGAATAGACTAACGGTCGCACATGAACTTATCCCGGAATAAAACGATAATTATCTCTTTAAAATGAATGATTGCTTTTACTCTTTTGAGCTAGTATATTGACATCTACTTTGTCTTAAACTGTTTCAGCGGCATGCACTTGAATGTGATTATTTATTAATCCGGCCCAATCAATTTCGGATTCTGAAACAGACCTCGATTGTTACTCGATATTTACGTCAAATCTAAGATAAATCGACAGCAAGATTTACGCCGGAAAGCAATTTAAATCAACTCGGCAGCAGCCAATATGTTCTTCAACTCTTTCAGTTCTTCAATCAAGGCGCTAATTTTTCTTTGGATGGTCGGCTTTCTGGTAGAGTTTGGTTTTTCTGAAACTTCTGAAACTTCGACACCTCCCGGACCATGCAGATACGATGCAGCCATTGTTTGCAAACACATAGGAACGCCAGAAGAACACATGAATGCTTTAACCAGCGCTTTTAGTGGAAACCATGAAATCGATCTGATATTCATCATCTGTAACACGTCGGACTGCAGTGCAGCATATTCTAATGTGAGTAGATTCTTAGTCAAACTAGTTTCTCTGATCTCGACTAAATACGAATCCTATATTGACGAAAATCGGGTGCATATCTCAATGATCGTCTACGACGATTCATCAGTTCGAGTGACTTTGAACGACATCCAGGAAAAGAAACCCACAGTAGGAAACTGCGAGTTCGAAAAGCGGCTTCCTAATTTGGTTTCTAAAGCTGAAAAGGAGGATAATGCGGTCTGCTGGTTACCAGATAGCCTGAAGGAAGCCAGCGCAATCTTTGCTCAGTCCATTAGACCGAATGCCAAAAAAATACTTTGGTTGTTTTCGAACTGCGGCGGTGTTACTGACTCATTAAGCAATTGGAAGCAAGACGCTGAAACTGCCATTGACAACATTAAAAAAGGATATGGGAAGGACATCGAGATATTTACTGCAGGTATTTCTCAGTGTCCCAAGGGATGGTTTTACAAATTGTCACAAGAAGATCTGATGAAGGAGATGGCGTCGTCAAATTCCAGTCACTATGCATGCATTGGCTCGTGGTACGACTTTACCCAGATGAAATTCAACCCAGGTATCAGTCTCATTCGGCATTAATATTAGGAAATTTTAAGATAATCCTAAAAATTTCAGTAGTTTCGTTAAGACAATTTACTACACGCTAGTCGACAACAGTATCCCATCTTTATACCTACGAAACTGCATAACCCCACTGCATTTAACTTTTAACTTTATGACTTGTATCTACCCAGGAGTTACGGAGACATGCTTACACCATTCTTTATACTCACGACACTATTAATTTACTCTTGTTCTTTATCTCTGCTTACTACGCCTCAAGGTCAGTAAATAAGTTAGTAAGTAGCCTTTTATTAATATAAGACAAACGCTTACATTTTACAACATACACACTTGATGTAGTTCAGAAAAGCCCAAAACTGCCCGTCCATAGCAGCTACTGTGAGCGCTTATGACACTCGCATCATGATAACTAGATCGAAGAACGATGAATTTATTGATAGCCGATTGATGATAGCGAAGGTGACACCGAATTTAAAGCATAAGTAGCGATGTCAAAAGATTATCGCCGAAAGTAATGCTTCGCGAGTCTTGGCCACAGATGGTGTCTTGCTAGCATCTCGATAGTCCAAATCTTAATTCAAAGCACCAGACAAATGTACGCACACAAAGTGTCAAGGATCCTTACCCGAAGTTCGCTCAGCTAGTTCGAAACTTCAATCGTCTGATTAAAGATCCTGCAGGTTAACGAAGAGACCGACGTGCGGCACAAAAATCGCATTTACATGTAAATAGTCATAATATCTGTGAACTAACTGATGTGCTTTTACCTCTAGGTACCTCTATTAACCAAACTTGGTTAGAAATCAGCAAAGAGGACGACATCGGTGAAAACTGTAGAGGATGTGCTAATTCAACGTCTTCTTACAGGTGCGCCTGTCAGATCTCGTCGATGCAGTATGTTTGCCACAGTAAGCATGGACTTTCGAAATGAACATTCAGTTGCTCTTTGTTAAGAGACCGGACACTCTACTTTTTGACTAGTTTCGATTCACTATTCTGCTTAACATAGTGTTTTTAAAAATGCATGTGTGTACGAGTATGTGTGCACATGTGCTTGAATGCATGCATGCATGCATGCATGTATGTATTTGTAAGTGTATGTATGCATGTTTGCTATGTATGTATGTATGTATGTATGTATGTATGTATGTATGTACCTACCTGGCTAATTATTTGACGCCTGCTCAAGACGCTTAAAAATGCCTCTTGTGCCAATGTCTTTTCTCTAGATTTTACATATGTCATTGAGCTTCAAAACCAGACACCGGACTTGATCATTGCGCTAGGAGTTGGCATCGGCGTTGGCATATTTGTCATCATCATTGTCGTCGTCTTCATAGTTGTCGTTGTTCGTCGATCTAAAAGACCCGGTTCGCCACCACCACCATTGCCCCGTGCTCGTTTTCAAAGGCCGCCCGCCGCACCTCCAACCCCAAGGCAAGAGGCGATCTACCGCAATGCCGTAACTGAACCAGAAGAATATGAGGTAAGATGACTATGTATTGCATAAGCAAACACTGTTATTGTAACGCTTAGGAAGAACACATCACAGTATTGTAACCAACACGCTTTTAAAAGATGGCTGGCAATACATTATGCTCACTATGACCTACACTTACAAGAAGCAATATCTCGAATCAGCAGACACAAACGTAGTCTGACTGCTGATTTACCTGATCTGCCTAGTAATACAGCAGACTCACTGTGGCCAACAATCAAGAAAGTAATGTCTTGAAAGAACACACATTATTGTAGCCAGGACGCTCTTATGGACATCAACTTTTCTCGTCTTATCAGTTTAAGATACTTTTACTCATAACCAGAAACGCATGTGCATATTGGATTTAAGAAGGAACTCATTTCGAGGATGATTGCCTCCGAGGTTACTCACAGTTCGACGAGATTTATGTCGTTTCCAAATGACGGATCCCAGATTTGGAACCCAGAAGTGAAAAGCCGATGTGTTAGCCGCTTGGCCACTGTGCTATGCAGTCCCCTCCCTAGCCACCCGATCTTCAAATCTAATCTGATCTGATCTAATCTAATCATTTCTAATTACTATAGTGCCGCTATATCAATTAACAAACAAGCCTGCTTACTAGCTGTAAGGAGCTTACGAAACACTGGAGACCATCTAACAATACCATTACATAGTTTTCCTCGAGTTTCGCTACACGACAAACACTTGCATTATTAGATACTGGAGCTGGAGCGGAAAATGCCAGGGTGGAGCGCGCATCTGCAAGCAGTGAGGCAAGAGCACCCCCTCATTCTGCATCTGGGTGTCTACTCCATCGATCAAGACTATTTCGCTCAGACTCCCGGCTTCAGTCTCACCCAATCGCAAAAGATGTCACTTGTCAAAGCCATGGTAAAAGGAAATTCCAGCAGAAATTCCCACAAACACCGTGAGGTCACCGTTAGCAGTAATACGTACGTCATCGAAAGAAGAACGCGGGAAACACTGAATGCGCGTTCAAGAGACAATACAAGAAGGCTTGTGGTCGTGTATCGAGACGGATATATTGCTGTTGGAGTCGCAAAAGCCGACGGCAGCGAAGATGGTCAACCTGTAATCAGCGAGATACTTGAGACTCTAACGCGATCGGATGAGTGAATCTGATTTATGGTTAAAGACATCGCACCTCGGTCAATCTTTTCCCCAACCTCCTTCGACCGATCATCATCGCCCAACCTCTTCAGGGACGGCGCTCCCAAGGCTCGGGAGTCAAAAGGCCCCAAAATGACAACCTTGCGAAGATGAATTGTTGGAGGAAAACCCGATGCTCCATATCCGAGCTGACCCTCCAGCAGAAGCCGATGCCTTAACATAAGTTTCAATTATCCAACGGCTGACTGTGGGCGACTGATATGACGAGTCCGTCGCGATGTTGACAGCTGCAATGGCGAACATTGAGCATAGATCGCGTGTTTCGTTCGCACATCTGGTTCCACGATCTGTGCTGAGTCGACATCGACTTCAAAGTCGTTACGGTTCAATATGTGCTTACTTATTGGGTAGTGGCGTTTAATAAATGTAGAAACAATAAAACAAGATCGCTAGCCAGTCAAATATGATCAAATCTAATCAAGTTCAGTGCCATTCGGTCTAATTACACTGGTCAACATAGAAATCGTTACTGACTGGAAAAGGCCCTAATGTGTAGCATCTTGGTGTGCTGAACACGAATATAACCATAAAATTTTTTTATTGGCTCTCGTTTTGAAAATATTTCATATAGTTCATTTTTTATGTTTCACCATGTAAATTTATGCAGTAGGACTGCGACAATATCCTAAATAAGTCTAGAATGATGTAATATTCCACCTCATTGCATAATCCCATCATGGACACATCATGCACAGTTGATTACGTCATTTTCTGATGCAATGTAAAACTACAGCCAGTCGGCTGCTGACGTAAGATGACGTCAGCAGTGTACTATATAAAGCGAGTCGGAACGGTTGAGCATTTACAATATTACAGACTTTGTGCGAGACAGCTTAAGTTACTGTTTTATAAAACTATTATTACTTTATCCATTTAGATACAATACAGAACAGTAATGCCTCGGAAGTGCGTAAATACTGTGGACAACTTTTGTTACATTTGTGGGGAAGTGACATTTGCCAACCAGAAGAAAAGTATCACTTATCAAGTCAAGAAGGCATATCATGCTTACTTCGAATGCAAGGTTGGTGACCAAGACAAGCCATGGGCCCCGCATATATGCTGTGCTACATGTACAACACAGCTTTCACAGTGGTTGAATGGCAAAAGACCATCAATGCCGTTTGCAGTTCCCATGGTGTGGAGAGAGCAAAGCAACCACGTAGATGACTGTTACTTCTGCTTGGTTCCTCCTCTTTCCGGTGGAATAACGAAGCAAAAGAAGTCGACAGTAGTCTACCCAAACATTCCGTCAGCATTGAGACCAGTTCCACATGGTGATGGACTTCCTATTCCAGAACCTCCAGCAGAATATATTTTCCTTGATTCATCTGATGAGGACAAGGGTGAGCCGACATGTTCTTCTCCTGGTCCGTCAGCGTGCAGTGATCCCGATTTTCACTGTGGTGCATCATCAACCCCACACAGAATAACACAGGAAGAACTAAATGACCTTGTTCGTGATTTGGACTTATCCAAAAACAAGGCAGAATTGCTAGGATCAAGACTCCAACAATGGAATCTTCTAGAAGAAGATGTCACAATTACTTCATATAGAAAGCGCCATCAGCAGTTGAAACCTTTCTTGATGAAGGAAGGTAATCTGGTATTCTGTTCCAATATTGACGACCTCATGAATGCCTTACAGATCACTCATGACCCACAAGAATGGAGACTCTTTGTAGACTCTTCAACACTGAGTCTTAAGGCTGTGCTTTTGCACAATGGAAACCGTCTTCCATCTATTCCATTAGCGCATGCTGTCCACATGAAAGAGACATACGATAACCTAAAACAGCTACTGCATTCCATTGACTATAACAGGTACAAATGGCACCTGTGTGGTGATTTGAAGGTAGTTGCCATTTTAATGGGACTGCAGCAAGGATATACAAAATGTATGTGTTTCTTGTGTGAGTGGGATAGCCGAGCAAGAGAGTTGCACTACGTGCGGAAGGAATGGACTCCCAGACAAAACATGGCAGTTGGACAGAAGAATATCCAGCACCCAGTTCTGGTCGAGGCTCACAAAATCCTACTACCACCCCTTCACATCAAACTAGGTTTGGTGAAGAACTTCGTGAAAGCCATGGACCGCACTTCGCCAGCTTTCCGATACCTGCATGAAAAATTCCCTCGACTCAGCGAAGCAAAGATTAAAGAGGGAGTTTTTGTGGGTCCTCAGATTAGACAACTCTTCAAAGATGACCGCTTCAACAACTTGCTGGAGGGTGATGCGAAACAAGCATGGAATGCTTTTCGTCTAGTGTCTACAGACTTTCTGGGGAATGTTAGGGCAGAAAACTACAAGGAACTAGTAGAAGACATGCTCAAGCAGTACCAGAAATTTCGCTGCAATATGTCTCTGAGGATGCATTTCCTTCATTCCCATCTGGATTTCTTCCCTGACAACTGTGGTATGGTTAGTGACGAACATGGCGAACGTTTTCATCAAGATATCGCAACAATGGAGCAAAGGTACCAGGGAAAATGGTCCACTACAATGTTGGCTGACTACTGCTGGACACTCCGCAGAGATGCTCCCGAACAGCTGTACAAGAGACAGGCAAAAAATCTAAGAACTAGTCTATGACCTGGTTTTTACAAATATTAACTGTAAGTGTATCACTATTGGCATGCATTGTGCGATATAAAATTACTTCATTTCAGATTACAAAAAAACTAGAGCCAATTCGGCATTTTCACTGTCATATTCGTGTTCAGCACATACAAATTGATAAGAACTGACTAATTTCATTTCAGTAACATGACTAATTATAGAACATTTCCAACCAATTCAAACCAACGCAAGTATGTAAAATTTCCTCTAGACTAGACTAGCCGAGCCTTGTAGTCTAGTCCAACCTAGCCTTCTCTAGTTTAGTCTAGTCTAGTCTAGCCTATAGCCTAGCCTAATCCGTTGAATGCTCTCGTTTAGTTTAGTCCTTGAAGCCAACGTGCAGAAAATTGATTAATCTCCAAGAGAACCGATGTCGATCTGACCTTAGCAACAGTCGACCTTTGACCCCGGGGATCTTTCTCTCGCCAGAGACTGCCTTCATACATAATATACATTTTATGCAGATGGTACCAGTCTCTGGAACTGTTCGCCTGCTGCGCAGGGAGGGTCATAGGTCACCACGCTCATGTAAACAATGTCTGCTATGTGCAGGTACTAAATGCAAGCAGAATACAGATGCCAATGTCTTGTAACAAATTATGATTGGGAAATGTAATCACAAATTTGTATAGCGCCTTTATAGAGAAACTCCTCGGAGAGGATCAAAAATCACGAAATAATAAAGCAAGATAGTGTTGCACAGATCCAGTCATTATTTTTGCCACAAATGGACATAATTGTCTGGATGTATGCAATGTGGATCTCAGGAGAACATAGATGGTAACAAAGCACAATCCGTAAGAATAACTTGAAGTGTAGAAAAAGGTGAAACTAGTGTTAAAAGGAAAAGTAAAGGTCGGAGTAGAAGCAAGGAAGAGGTAACACACTTGTGGCCATTTTCGGCCGGTTCATCACCTGACAATCGCTCCATTTTGCTTATTTTTCAAGAACAGCAAATGCAAGGGAATTAAATCACAGTTTTACACAGACACAACATGCAATCATCTGTTTGCTTGTTTGTAAACAATAAAATCCCAGACTTACCTTCCATCAGATCGTCCTTTCTTCCGGATCTTGGACTTGATTGGATCACCCTCTTGACAGCCGGAACTTGGGAACTTGACCACAAAACCTTCAAATTGATCAGTGGATCACAATTCAACACAGGAACTGGACAGTCCATTGGAAGGGTCCATTAATTTTCACTCTCTTGACACTGTTCACTTGATATGCCATTCATCTGAAATTCTGATGAAACAGCTTGGCCTCCCAATACGGTTCGGCTTCCACTCCAGACAGAAGTCACGCCTCGATATGATCTGCCCCTTCACACAACAACTACAGAGAAACACTTGCTGAGCTAAAATATTTCTTCCAGATAAACTCCGTTCCTCAAACTGTCCGATTCCGTTCCTCCAGTCAGGACAACATCGTACTAGAATCGTAGATCTGCTAGAGGTCTGGGATGCCTGCAATATCCAGGTGTATACGTGAACAGCAATATTCTAGAACATTCCAGAGCTACCACTGAAAATGTCATCGCCCTTCGGGTAATCATCATTTTCACCAACCCCGAGATAGATGATGTAATCTGCCATTCTAGGTTCTGTTGGCGTACTGCGTAGCTCAGTAAAGGAAATCCAAAATTTAAGGTCTCTTTAACGCCGATCCAATCCGTTGGCTGCTAAATCGTTTCAAGGAATTTTTCTACTGTCGCTTTTCTATCGATTTCATTGTGAAGTCATACCAATGTCTTTTAACTACAAACAACCACATTTGTAATTGTATTTACGACAATTTATATAGGTTCTTTAGTAGCATGTTACTTCTAGGGTGCTTTACAAAGTCAAAAGTCACCCCAAGTACTAAGAGTTATGAAGTAAATAGAACAGTTGACAACGTTCTCTTCAAACAACTCTTAGCATGAAAATCTACAACTAGGGAGTAGTCTTAAATATTGCAATTGAACACAAGCTAATAAGCGTACACTTTCGACAATGTCTTCCCTTCAAACATCTCTTTATACAACTAATTTAGAATAACTGTTCAATAGTTTTTACTATCGCAGTTCAAGGTAACAACCGTATACTTTATCACAAAACGCAAATCAGCTGTATCCCGCTATCGACACGCTCAGTGGTCCTTCGAGCGCTGTACTTTTTGTCTACCTTTGCCTCAGGGATGGTTATTATTTAGCACATCGGAATGTTAATAGCCGCTCTTACTACAGTTGTATAACCTGTTTCCAGACGATAGCCTACTTCTGGAAGTGCTGAGATTTAGGTCACAGACTGCCAGACAATTATACCTAATTGCTACAAAATGATGACTGGTTATATTTACAGCCGGTGTTGCATGTATACATATATTTATATGTATGATCAGTAATATATGCATGTATGTATGTCGGTAAACACGCATGCATATAAGAAGACACTTGATATAGCGACTTTGAGTAATTCACAAAAGTTCTAGTGTTATTATCATATACGATGTATATGCAACAATGACTGTGTTTTATTACCAGACAATACTAGCTGGCTAAAAAATTCACTGATTTAGCCAGACTTAGCAAATGCACGTCGGTTTGCTGCAGTGCTGCCACCTGACGTCCAGTTCCAGCGCCAAGAATCCCGAAAGAATCAGTCGTCTTATTACGCGGTCGATTGTCCGTGATGACAGACGTGCAATAAGAGTCTATTAGAAGATGTAAGTGTATGTGTCTGTGTGTATGTGTATATATATATGTATGTATTTGGGCCCTATGTGTGTATGTGTATCTATGTGGATGTGTGTGCTTGTGTGTATGCGTTTGTATGTTTATATGGACGTGTTTGTGTGTGCATTTGTGCAAACACATGTTTCTGAATGTGTAAATGCAATATAGAGGTTTTATATAGCGACCGTATGGCCTCGACCTTGCTCATTTTTTCAATGAATTAATCGGGTGAGATCCTTCACCCCGCTGCCCGTTTGAATAGGCGCCACGCCATTTAAGGTCCTCGTGTACAGACTGTGCTAGCCAGAGATTCAAACTTCTTAAATAAGCCACTACCGGTATGCCAAGCGGCATCCTCCCGCTCATACGTGCCTTGACATACGCTTTATAGCCAATGTAGCTCACCAGGACTAACAAGTGTGTGTGTGTGTTAAATATAAGATAAGAAGTTGTTAACGGATCGGATATCCGTTTCTGGTTGCATCAGAAAAGTGGCAAGATTAGAATAAGATTTTCTCGCATTACTAACAATGATGATACTGATAACGAAGATGACGACGACGACGATGATGAAGATGAATACAGAAACTCCTGAAAAGCATGGTCCTATGATTAAAGTATCACTCGGCTGAAGCGTAAGCACAACGACGGTCTTAGGCTCCAGCACATAAAAAATTCCCAAGCTTAAATGACTGCATTTAAAGCAGTTCTTCCTTGTGTGCAGTGACACACAAAGACAACCAGTGACTCAACTAGGCATTACGGTTTTTCCAATTCGCCAATATGCAACCACAGACACGCACGAGTTAACCCAAATAGACCTATAAAGCATGTGACAATACGTCTTGCCTCGGGAAAAGATCGTCAAAGCTTTGATGTACGTTTATCTGTCAGTTTTAGCATAGATTACACACGTAGGCCGACGGCAGCCTAATAGGAAGTCAGAAAAAACCTGGTAAGCTAGTGTCTTAGATTGAATAGTCTAAAATCGTGCAAAGCTGACTGACTGGGGTGAACCTGTGCCGTTGGGCTCACTACTGCCATAGAGCTTTGGCCTTTTAAACACGGTTGTCTCTATTCTGCGGCCTTCATCTGTTTCAACTTCCTTACCCACCGTAGCCTAACTTCTGGTTTCTCTGACCTATAGGAATCGACCTGGTTTCTCCAATGGACTATGATTTTGATTACGATTCACTTGAAGTGACCATCGGTTGATGCCCTGGCCATTATGATAACAGCGCTATAGAAGTCATTAGATTTGATAGATTAGGAGATTGTCGGTTCAGTCCTGCTAAGTGTAGCAACCCTGGGAAAGCTGTTCGCTAACGATTGTCGGTGTCATCAAACAGTAAAATTTGGCACCGACGTAAGCTGGGAGTATACGGAAAAGTCCAGCGATGCACTGGCCCCATGTCCAGAACTTAGAGATTTCCTCATTACCGACTCAAGGCCCTGTTCTCTTTCGCCGAGGTTGGTTTGGGAGCGCTTCTGAGTAGTTTTCTTGAAAGGGCGCTATATATGTGTTCTGTATAAATAAATAAAATAAATAAAAAGGAAATGAGCGCCTCTATTAAGTCGCGCTATGGGATTATATATATATATCACAGTTCACTTAATGTTTGCTTAGGTTACCTAATTTGACTCAGGTTTTATTTGCCAATTACAGTCTTACAATAGATTCAGGTCGTGGCTTTGCAGGCATTTGAGTCCTGTTTGGTAATTGGACCAAAGGGTTGGTGTAAAGTTTGTTCGGGTGCCCCGTGTTCGCTCCAACAATTATTTAATTGTTATTGCACTGTCAGATGTGAAGGCTTTTCCTGTATTAATAGTTATTTAGTTATCTGGACACTTAGCGATATTAATTAATTAACAATTAAATAATTAATAAATTGAATGAGAAGACTAATTAGTTAATTTAGTTACTTTAAACTTTTGATTGCTTGATAATGTATGTCGATGTATGTGACGCTAGTCTTGGAGTCATAAATGCTGTGAACAGGCACTTATGTGGAAAGCAGATATATATATATATATATATATATATGTATATATGTATATATATATATATATATATATATATATATATATATATATATATATATATATATATATATATATATATATATATATATATATATATATATATATATATATATATATATATATATATATATATATATACTGTCAGGTGGCAAAGAATATTTATTGTTGCTTACAGTTAGACAGTTTTGTCTAACAACCTCAAAGGTTGCCACAAAAATGCCCTTGTTTTCTTAATATCATGCGAAGATACCACGCAACAGTGTCTTCCAAAGATATCACATAAAGATACTATAATCGTAATTATAATCGCTAGTGCACACTTATATGGCACCTAGTCAAAAGGAAAGCCTCATCAGATGCCCCCCCCCCCAACTTCAAAACACCCGGGCATGACCATATAGAATCGTCTTCAACCACTGACGAAATAGCGTCGAAGAAAGGATAAGAAGCTCATTCAAAGCTCATATTATACAAATACCGATGTCAATGAAGTGTATCACAAAAAGAATAAATCCAAAAGTATCATGCATAGCGGCGTAGTAAATATGTGAAAGATATTTTAAGCTCTCGACTGAAGTCATATATTCTTTGGTCAAGATTAATTTCTTTCTTAGACATTGCCAAATGTTTAATAACCGCAATAAAAAGGGCGTTTCAGAAAGTTGGCTTTGGTACGTAACTGTCATGATACAGTGCAAACCTACCTACCCTACCCAAACCTACCATACATTCAACCCTAGATACCTAACTACCTATCGACTTACTTACAGGAATTCGGGTCTAGGGATGCTTACTTCGGCACTTCCGCATTGCGCATTTTATCACCGGTTCTCAAAGTGCTACGTGATCATGCATTCGCCATGAGAATAAGCTTCTAGAGTTTTGGGCGTCGGCCGATCACTTATTCGCAACCACGCCCTTTGATGTTTCTCTCGCTTCACCTCAGCTTAGGCTTAAGTAGCTCCACGCCCATGTGAGCTTCCTAACAGGCGCTACATAATTACCTAAATGCATGCATATGAACTCATATAGTAACAAGTAAAGCTCCCTAGTGAAAAGTGGGGGAGGCGCTCATGTCCCTCTGTCATTTATCCGGCATTGGACAAATCCCAACGTCCTGGACACGGGCCCAGTGCATCGCAGGGCTTACCAATTGTACTTCCAAGTTCGCGTCGTTACCAGAATCTACTGCTTGGTGACACATGTTGGCGCAAATAACCTGTCCAGAGTCGTTACACAGAGTCCGCTCAGCAGGTCCGAATCCGTAATCGATGGATTACAGATCTTACGCTCTAACCAAATAGACTAACGGTCGCACATGAACTTATCCCGGAATAAAACGATAATTATCTCTTTAAAATGAATGATTGCTTTTACTCTTTTGAGCTAGTATATTGACATCTACTTTGTCTTAAACTGTTTCAGCGGCATGCACTTGAATGTGATTATTTATTAATCCGGCCCAATCAATTTCGGATTCTGAAACAGACCTCGATTGTTACTCGATATTTACGTCAAATCTAAAATAATTCGACACCAAGATTTACGCCGTAAAGCAATTTAAATTATCAACTCGGCAGCAGCCAATATGTTCTTCAACTCTTTCAGTTCTTCAATCAAGGCGCTAATTTTTCTTTGGATGGTCGGCTTTCTGGTAGAGTTTGGTTTTCCTGAAACGACAACGACATCTCCGGGACCATGCCATGAGGAGGCAGCCATTGTTTGCAAACACATAGGAACGCCAGAAGAACACAGGAATGCTTTAACCAGCGCTTTTAGTGGAAACCATGAAATCGATCTGATATTCATCATCTGTAACACGTCGGACTGCAGTGCAGCATATTCTAATGTGACTAGCTTCTTAGTCAGACTAGTTTCTCTGATCTCGACTAAATACGAATCCTATATTGACGAAAATCGGGTGCATATCTCAATGATCGTCTACGACGATTCATCAGTTCGAGTGACTTTGAACGACATCCAGGAAAAGAAACCCACAGTAGGAAACTGCGAGTTCGAAAAGCGGCTTCCTAATTTGGTTTCTAAAGCTGAAAAGGAGGATAATGCGGTCTGTAGGTTACCAGATAGCCTGAAGGAAGCCAGCGCAATCTTTGCTCAGTCCATTAGACCGAATGCCAAAAAAATACTTTGGTTGTTTTCGAACTGCGGCGGTAATACTGACTCATTAAGCAATTGGAAGCAAGACGCTGAAACTGCCATTGACAACATTAAAAAAGGATATGGGAAGGACATCGAGATATTTACTGCGGGTATTTCTCAGTGTCCCAAGGGATATTTTCACACCTTGGAGCAAGAAGATCTGATGAAGGAGATGGCGTCGTCAAATTCCGGTCACTATGCGTGCGTCGAGTCGTGGTACAACTTTACTAAGACGGAATCCAACTCAGGTATCGGTCTCATATAGCATGAACATTAGCCAATTTCAAGATAATCATAACAATTTCTATAGTTTCATAAAGAACCAGTCGATACCAGAAATCTTCACTATCCCATGTTTATACCTACGAAACTATACAACCCTACTACAGTTAACCTTTAACTTTTTAACTTTTATTTATCTATGAACTACGTATACAAGCTTATGCTATTCTTTATGCTCGCTACACTACTTACTTACTCTTGTTCTTTATCTCTTCATATTTCAAGGTCAGTAAATAAGTAAGTAAGTAGCCTTTTATTAAAGTAAGACAAACGCTTACATTTTACAACATACACACTTGAAGTAGTTAAGAAAAGCCCAAAACCGCCCGCCCATAGCAGCTACAGTGACAGTTTATGACACTCGCATCATGATAACTAGATCGAAGAACGATGAATTTATTGATAGCCGACTGATGATAGCGAAGGTGACACCGAATTTAAAGCATAAGTAGCGATGTCAAAAGATTATCGCCGAAAGTAATGCTTCGCGAATCTTGGCCGCAGATGGTGTCTTGCTAGCATCTCGATAGTCCAAATCTTAATTCAAAGCACCAGACAAATGTACGCACACAAAGTGTCAAGGATCCTTACCCGAAGTTCGCTCAGCTAGTTCGAAACTTCAATCGTCTGATTAAATATCCTGGAGGTTAACGAAGAGAACGACGTGCGGCACAAAAATCGCATTTACATGTAAATAGTCATAATATCTGTGAACTAACTGATGTGCTTTTACCTCTAGGTACCTCTATTAACCAAACTTGGTTAGAAATCAGCAAAGAGGACGACATCGGTGAAAACTGTAGAGGATGTGCTAATTCAACGTCTTCTTACAGGTGCGCCTGTCAGATCTCGTCCATGCAGTATGTTTGCCACAGTAAGCATGGACTTTCGAAATGAACATTCAGTTGCTCTTTGTTAAGAGACCGGACACTCTACTTTTTGACTAGTTTCGATTCACTATTCTGCTTAACATAGTGTTTTTAAAAATGCATGTGTGTACGAGTATGTGTGCACATGTGCTTGAATGCATGCATGCATGAATATTTGTAAGTGTATATGCATGTTTGCATGTATGTATGTATGTATGTATGTACGCCTGTATGTATGTATGTATGTATGTATGTATGTATGTATGTATGTATGTATGTATGTACCTACCTGGCTAATTATTTGACGCCTGCTCAAGACGCTTAAAAATGCCTCTTGTGCCAATGTCTTTTCTCTAGATTTTACATATGTCATTGAGCTTCAAAACCAGACACCGGACTTGATCATTGCGCTAGGAGTTGGCATCGGCGTTGGCATATTTGTCATCATCATTGTCGTCGTCTTCATAGTTGTCGTTGTTCGTCGATCTAGAAGACCCGGTTCGCCACCACCACCATTGCCCCGTGCTCGTTTTCAAAGGCCGCCCGCTGCACCTCCAACCCCAAGGCAAGAGGCGATCTACCGCAATGCCGTAACTGAACCAGAAGAATATGAGGTAAGATGACTATGTATTGCATAAGCAAACACTGTTATTGTAACGCTTAGGAAGAACACATCACAGTATTGTAACCAACACGCTTTTAAAAGATGGCTGGCAATACATTATGCTCACTATGACCTACACTTACAAGAAGCAATATCTCGAATCAGCAGACACAAACGTAGTCTGACTGCTGATTTACCTGATCTGCCTAGTAATACAGCAGACTCACTGTGGCCAACAATCAAGAAAGTAATGTCTTGAAAGAACACACATTATTGTAGCCAGGACGCTCTTATGGACATCAACTTTTCTCGTCTTATCAGTTTAAGATACTTTTACTCATAACCAGAAACGCATGTGCATATTGGATTTAAGAAGGAACTCATTTCGAGAATGATTGCCTCCGAGGTTACTCACAGTTCGACGAGATTTATGTCGTTTCCAAATGACGGATCCCAGATTTGGAACCCAGAAGTGAAAAGCCGATGTGTTAGCCGCTTGGCCACTGTGCTATGCAGTCCCCTCCCTAGCCACCCGATCTTCAAATCTAATCTGATCTGATCTAATCTAATCATTTCTAATTACTATAGTGCCGCTATATCAATTAACAAACAAGCCTGCTTACTAGCTGTAAGGAGCTTACGAAACACTGGAGACCATCTAACAATACCATTACATAGTTTTCCTCGAGTTTCGCTACACGACAAACACTTGCATTATTAGATACTGGAGCTGGAGCGGAAAATGCCAGGGTGGAGCGCGCATCTGCAAGCAGTGAGGCAAGAGCACCCCCTCATTCTGCATCTGGGTGTCTACTCCATCGATCAAGACTATTTCGCTCAGACTCCCGGCTTCAGTCTCACCCAATCGCAAAAGATGTCACTTGTCAAAGCCATGGTAAAAGGAAATTCCAGCAGAAATTCCCACAAACACCGTGAGGTCACCGTTAGCAGTAATACGTACGTCATCGAAAGAAGAACGCGGGAAACACTGAATGCGCGTTCAAGAGACAATACAAGAAGGCTTGTGGTCGTGTATCGAGACGGATATATTGCTGTTGGAGTCGCAAAAGCCGACGGCAGCGAAGATGGTCAACCTGTAATCAGCGAGATACTTGAGACTCTAACGCGATCGGATGAGTGAATCTGATTTATGGTTAAAGACATCGCACCTCGGTCAATCTTTTCCCCAACCTCCTTCGACCGATCATCATCGCCCAACCTCTTCAGGGACGGCGCTCCCAAGGCTCGGGAGTCAAAAGGCCCCAAAATGACAACCTTGCGAAGATGAATTGTTGGAGGAAAACCCGATGCTCCATATCCGAGCTGACCCCCCAGCAGAAGCCGATGCCTTAACATAAGTTTCAATTATCCAACGGCTGACTGTGGGCGACTGATATGACGAGTCCGTCGCGATGTTGACAGCTGCAATGGCGAACATTGAGCATAGATCGCGTGTTTCGTTCGCACATCTGGTTCCACGATCTGTGCTGAGTCGACATCGATTTCAAAGTCGTTACGGTTCAATATGTGCTTAGTTAGTGGGTAGTGGCGTTTGATGAATGTAGAAACAATACGACTATATCGCAAGCCAATCAGATCTTATCAAATCCTGTCCAATTCAGTGCCATTCGGATTAATTATAGAACATTTCCAACCAGTTCAAACCAACGCAAGTTTGTAAAATTTCCTCTAGACTAGACTAGCCGAGCCTTGTAGTCTGGTCCAACCTAGCCTTCTCTAGTCTAGTCTAGTCTAGCCTACAGCCTAACCTAATCCTTTGAATGCTCTCGTTGTGTTTAGTGCTTGAAGCCAACGTGCAGAAAATTGATTAATCTCCAAGAGAACCGACGTCGATCTGACCTTAGCAACAGTCGACCTTTGACCCCGGGGATCTTTCTCTCGCCAGAGACTGGCTTCATACATAATATACATTTTATACATATGGTACCAGTCTCTGGAACTGTTCGCCTGCTGCGCAGGGAGGGTCATAGGTCACCACGCTCATGTAAACAATGTCTGCTATGAGCAGGTACTAAATGCAAGCAGAACACAGATGCCAATGTCTTGTAACAAATTATGATTGGAAAATGTAATCAGAAATTGTATAGCGCCTTTTAGACAAACTCCTCGGAGAGGATCGAAAATCACGAAATATACAAAGCAAGATAGTTTTGCACAGATCCAGTCATTATTTTGCAAAAATTGCACATAATTTTCTGGATGTATGCAATGTGGATCTCAGAAGAACACAGCTTGTAACAAAGCACAATCCGTAAAAGTAAACTTGAAGGCAGAAAAAGGTGAAACTAGAGTTAAAATGAAAAGTAAAGGTCGGAGTAGAAGCAAGGAAGAGATAACACACTTGTAGCCATTTCTCGGCCGGTTTATCACCTGACAACCGTTCCATTTTCTTATATTTTTCAAGTACAGCAAATGCAAGGGAATTAATTCACAGTTTTACACAGACACAACATGCAATCATGTGTTTGCTTGTTTGTAAACAATAAAATCCCAGACTTACCTTCCATCAGATCGTCCTTTCTTCCGGATCTTGGACTTGACTGGATCACCTTCTTGACAGCCGGAACTTGGGAACTTGACCACAAAACCTTCAAATTGATCAGTGGATCACAATTCAACACAGGAACTGGACAGTCCATTGGAAGGGTCCATTAATTTTCGCTATGCTGACATTGTTCACTTGATATGCCATTCCTCTATAATTCTGCTGAAACACCTTGGCCTTCTAATTCAGTTCGGCTTCCACGCCAGACAGAAGTCACGCCTCGATATGATCTGCCCCTTCACACAACAACTACAGAAAAACACTTGATGAGCTAAATTATTTCTTCCAGATAAACTCTGTTCCTCCGATTGTCCGATTCCGTTCCTCCAGTCAGGACAACATCGTACCAGAATCGTAGATCTGCTAGAGGTCTGGGATGCCTGCAATATCCAGGTGTATACGTGAACAGGCATATTCTAGAACATTCCAGAGCTACCACTGAAAATGTCATCGCCCTTCGGTTAGTCATCATTTTCACCAACCCCGAGATGGATGGTGTAATCTGCCATTCTAGGTTCTGTTTGGCGTACTGCGTAGCTCAGTAAAGGAAATCCGAAATTTAAGGTCTCTCTTTAATGCCGATCCAATCCGTTGGCTGCTAAATCGTTTCAAGGAATTTTTCTACTGTCGCTTTTCTATCGATTTCATTGTGAAGTCATACCAATGTCTTTTAACTACAAACAACCACATTTGTAATTGTATTTACGACAATTTATATAGGTTCGTTAGTAGCATGCTACTTCTAGGGTGTTTTACAAAGTCAAAAGTCACCCCAAGTACTAAGAGTTATGAAGTAAATAGAAAAGTTGACAACGTTCTCTTCAAACAACTCTTAGCATGAAACTCTACAACTGGGCTGTTGCCTTAAATATTGTAATTGAACACAAGCTAATAAGCGTACACTTTCGACAATGTCTTCCCTTCAAACATCTCTTTATACAACTAATTTAGAATAACTGTTCAATAGTTTTTACTATCGCAGTTCAAGGTAACAACCGTATACTTTATCACAAAACGCAAATCAGCTGTATCGGCTATCGACACGCTCAGTGGTTCTTCGAGCGCTGTACTTTTTGTCTACCTCAGCCTCAGGGATGGTTATTATTTAGCACATCGGAATGTTAATAGCCAACCTGTGCCGTTGGGCTCACTACTGTCATAGAGCTTTGGCCTTTTTTAACACGGTTGTCTCTATTCTGTGGCCTTCATCTGTTTCAACTTCCTTACCCACCGTAGCCTAACTTCTGTTTTATTACCAGACAATACTAGCTGGCTACAAAATTCACTGATTTATCCAGACATACCCACTTAGCAAATGCATCTTGGTTGGCTGCAGTGCTGCCACCTGACGTCCAGTTCCAGCGCCAAGAATCCCGAAAGAATCAGTCGTCTTATTACGCGGTCGATTGTCCGTGATGACAGGCGTGTAGTAAGTTTATTAGTAGATGTAAGTGTATGTATGTGTGTATGTATGTGTATATGTATGTATGTGGGCCCTGTGTTTACGTGTATGTTTGTGGATGTGTGTGCTTGTGTGTATGCGTTTGTATGTTTATATGGACGTGTTTGTGTGTGCATTTCTGCATACACATGTTTCTGAATGTGTAAATGCAATACAGAGGTTTTATATAGCGACCGTATGGCCTCGACCTTGCTCATTTTTTCAAAGAATTAATCGGGTGAGATCCTTCACCCCCGCTGCCCGTCTGAATAGGCGCCACACCATTTAAGATCCTCGTGTACAGGTCGTGCTAGCCCGAGATTCAAAGCTCTTAAATAAGCTACTACCGGTATGCCAAGCGGCATCCTCCCGCTCATAGGTCCCTTGACATACGCTTTATAGCCAATGTAGCTCACCAGGACTAGCAAGTGTGTGTGTGTTAAACATAAGATAAGAAGTTGTTAACGGATCGGATATCCGTTTCTGATTGCATCAGAAAAGTGGCAAGATTAGAATAAGATTTTCTCGCATGACTAACAATGATGATACTGATAATGAAGTTGACGACGACGACGATGATGAATATGAATACAGAAACTCCTGAAAAGCATGGTCCTAAGATTAAAGTATCACTCGGCTGAAGCGCAAACACAACGACGGTCTTAGCCTCCAGCACATAAAAAATTGTTAAGCCTAAATAACCGCATTTACAGCAGTTCTTCCTTGTGTGCAGTGACACACAAAGGCAGCCTGTGACTCAACTAGGCATTAAGGTTTTTCCAATGTGCTAACATACAACCACAGACACGCATGAATTAACTAAATTTCATGCTCCGTTGACACTCGCAGCATAGACCTATAAAGCATGTGACCATACGTCTTGCCTCAGGAAAAGATCGTCAAAGCTTTGATGTAGGTTTATCTGGCAGGTACATTTATCTGTCAGTTTTAGCATAGATTGCATACCTAGGCCGACGGCATCGTAATAGGAAGTCTGAAAAAACCTGGTAAGCTATTATCTTAGATTCATTAGTCTAAAAACGTGCAAAGCTGACTGATTGGGGTGAAACTGTAGCAATGGGCTCACTGTTGTCATTACGCTTTGGCCTTTTAAACACGGTTGTCTATTCTGTATCCTTCATCTGTTTCAACTTTCTCACCCACCGTAGCCTAAATTCTGGTTTCTCTGATCCATAGGAATCGACCTGGATTCTCCGATGGACTATGATTTTGATTATGATTCACTTGAAGTGACCATCGGTTGATGCCCTGGCCATTATGATAACAGCGCTATAGAAGTCATTAGATTTGATAGATTAGATGAGATAATCGGTTCAAACCTGCTAAGTGTAACAACCCTGGGCAAGCTGTTCGCTAACGATTGTCTGTGTCATCAAACAGTAAAATTTGGCACCGACGTAAGCTGGGAAGTATACGGAAAAGTCCAGCGATGCACTGGCCTCGTGTCCAGAACTTAGGGAATTGCCCACTGCCGGCTCAACGGCTTAAAGAAAAGGAAATGAGAGCTTCCATTAAGTCGCGTTATGGGATTATATATATGACATCTCACTTAATTTTTGCTTAGGTTACTTAATCTGACTCAGGTTTTATTTGCTAATTACAGTCTTACCATAGATTGAGGTCGTGGCTTTGCAGGCACTTGAGTTCTGTTTCCTAATTGGACCAAAGGGTTGGTGTAAAGTTTTGATCGCGTGCCCTGTCTTCGCTCCAATAATTATTTAATTGTTATTGCATTGTCCATTGTGAAGGATTGTCCTGTATTAGTAGTCAGTTATTTGTCTGGACACTTGGCGCTATTAATTAATTAATTAATAGAATAAGACGACTAATTAGTTAATTTAGTTACTTTAAACTTTTGATTGCTTGATAAAGTATTTTGATGTATGTGACGCTACCATATCTGAGGTGAACAGGCACTTGTGTGGATAACATATTTATTGTTGTTTGCCGTTAGATAGTTTTGTCTAACAACCTCACAGGTTGCCAAAGTAATACCCATGTTTTCTTTATATCGTGCAAAGATATCATGCGAAGATACCGTGCAAAGATATCATTCGAAGGTACCATGCAAAAGTGTCTTGCATAGATTTCACGTGAAGATATCGTAATAGTAATTAGAATCGTTAGGGCACATTTATATGGCCCCAATAAATAAAAGACCTCATAAGGTGCCCTCTCGAAATGAAAACACGCGAGTACGAGAACATAGAATCGTCTTCAACCACTGACTAAATAGCGACGAAGAAAGGTAGAAGCTTATGCAAAGCTCATATCGTGCAAATACCGATGTCATTCAAGTATATCATAAAAAGAAAGTATCCAATATGCAAAAGTATCATGCATAGCTGCATAGTAGATATGTGAAAGATACTTTCAGCTCTCGATTGAAGTCATATATTCTTAGGTCATGAATAGTTTCTTTTTTAATGTTTAATAAACGCAGTAAAATGGGCGTTTCAGAATGTTAACTTTGGTACGTCACTGTCACGATAAAGAGCAAACGTACTTCCGCAACCAAAGCAAATGAATTAATTACGTGGAACTCCACTCACTGCCTTGGACGTCTATTGTTGCCATCGGCATAAAAGTGGCTTGCTTGCTTTTGTCATCTCCTGTTGTGCATTTGGCCATAGGAGATTTATTCATTTCAACAATGTCAAATACGACAGCGAATCCAAAGACCTTCTGTGATCTTTGCCCTCGAGGGTATTACGATCAAAGATTGGTACTTTCTGCAATATCATAACGGCTCTATATATATATATATATTGAATAGAATAGAATGACCATGTATTATATTGCATTATGTTGTATTGTACTGTGATTAGATTTGATTATAGTAGATTCTGTTGGATTTGACTGGATTAGAATTTGATCAGATTTGATTTGATTAGATTCAATTAGATTCGGTTAGATTAAATCAGATTCAATTCAATTAGATTAGATTAGGCTTGATTGATTAGATTAGATTATATTTGCCATACAGCGAGTTCGACAAATGTATCGCGTCCTGCGTATTGTACTCGATATTTGAATGGCACGAGCACAGACTGATTTGTCTCAAAACAAACCCTTCCTTTTGTACACCCAAGAGAAAGCAGGGAGTGCTTCAGCGAAGACGCATCCTACGAGAGCCAAATGCATAATCATAGTTATTATTCAGCTGTTCCAACCGACGTGGCCTTGTAGGGCCACCTTTCGCCAGAATATTTACTTACCTTTTCTTCGAATACCTGCCTAATTGTCATGTCATGTCATGTCAATTCGTCATCGTCGCGTCGCGACGGTTGACTACATGATAGGATCGTCTTCGACCAAAGCCATCTATTGCGCGCAGCATCCAACAACCTGGTTCCCGACAAGCCAGTCCATGCCGAGATGTTGTCAATCCAACTTATCTTTGGCCTTCCGCGGCCTCGGTTCCCCTCAACAAGACCGATCATAACACTACTCTCGATGGTGTCCTGAGGATGTCTTATCACGTGCCCGAAATAACGCAACTTGCGGGCCTTAATGTGACTCAGCAGCTCGTTTTGCACCCCAGCCAGTTGGTACACCTGTTCATTGGTCATCTTCTTTGTCCAAGCAATCCGCAGTAACTTTCTGACGCACTTGTTTTCAAAAGCCTGAATGCGTCTCTCCTCTTCCTTCTTTAATGTCCAGGCCTCACACCCATATGTCGCCACCGGCCATGCCAAGGCCCTCATCAGGCGTAATTTGGTCTTGATGCTAAGTGACTTGTTTTTCCACATCTTTGTGAGCTTAACCATGACTGCCATTCCCATGGCTAGTCTCGATTTCACCTCAACCGTACAGTCCGCATCCACTGCTACTCTGCTCCCCAGGTACCTGCCTAATTACTGACTCAAAATGTGCCTGAATATTTGGCGGACGAAGTAATGAATCGAGGTGTGAAAGTTGCATGGTTTCTTTTCATTGATGGTACACTCTGCCAGATATGCTCATACATTTCAGCGATTTAAATTAATACCTAGACTTATGGGTTAGCTCAGCCTGTCATCCATTCGGGATCGGTAAATGAGGACCACTGCAAAATGGAAGTGTATACTGTTACAAGATTAGATTAGTGGTCGTATTACATAGCATCCAATTGCATAACAACAAAATATTACGTTAATATTACTTGAAGTACATTACAGAAGAGGAAGTGAATAGCTTACAGATGGCTAGTTCCAAGTGCAAAGGTTATTCATCGTGAATCCGTATGACTCAATTGTCATTTCAACCATCAGGAAATACAGCGCTATTCGATTGCCGACGTTTTATATAGCAATACAATGGCTTATCATAAAACCAGACCCGTTCAATATGCAATGGCCTATGAAAAAGAGCCTCTCTGTATATTCAGTTATGCATCAGCGCGCACTCTTATACGGGCATAAATATTTCTTGACGCTTATATTGCGCATTTTATCACCGGTTCTCAAAGTGCTACGTGATCCTGCATTCGTCTTGTGAATAAGCAGACAGAGTTTTTGGCGACGGCCGTTCACTTATTTTCAACCACGCCCTTTGATGTTTCTCTCGCTTCACTTCAGCTTAGGCTTAAGTAGCTCCACGCCCATGTGAGGTTCCTAACAGGCGCTAAATGCATGCACATGAACTTATAAAGTAACAAGTAAAGCTCCCTAGTGAAAAGTAGGGAAGGCGCTCATGTCCCTCTGTTATTGAACCGGCATTGGACAAAACCCAACGTTCTGGACACGGGCCCAGTGCATCGCAGGGCTTACCAGGTGTACTTCCAAGTTCGCGTCGTTACCAGAATCTACTGCTTGGTGACACAGGCATGTTGGAGCAAACAACTTGTCCAGAGTCGTTACACGGAGTCCGCTCGGCAGGTCCGAATCCGTAATCGATGGATTACTCATCCTGTGCGCTAACCGAATAGACTATCGGTGGCACACGAACTTATCCCGAAATAAAACGACAGCTAACTCTTTAAAATGAATGATTGCTTTTATTCTTTTGAGCTAGTATTTTGATATCAATTTTGTCTTGAACTGTTTCAGCGGCATGCACTTAAATGTGATCGTATGTTAATCCTGCCCAATCAACTTCGGATTCTGAAACAGACCTCTCTTTACTTATACAGAATGATGTTTACGGCAAATCTAAAATAAATCGACAGCAAAGATTTACGCTGGAGAACAATTAAAGTCAACTCCGCAGCAGCCAATATGTGCTTCAACTCTTTCAGTTCTTCAATCAAGGCGCTAATTTTTCTTTGGATGGTCGGCTCTTTAGTAGAGTCAGGTTCTTCTGGAATGACGACGACACCTTCTGGACCATGCCACAACGAGTCAGCCATCGTTTGCAAAAATATAGGAAGCGCAAAAGATCACCAGAATGCACTGACCTGCGCTTTTGGCGGCATCCATCAAATCGATCTGATCTTCATCATCTGTAACACGTCGGATTGCAATCAAGTATATGACAATGTGACTAGCTTCATAGTCAGTCTAGTTTCTCTGATCTCGACCAGAAACGAGTCCTGTATTGACGCAGATCGGGTGCACATCTCAGTGATCGTCTACGACGAGTCATCAATTCGAGTGACTTTGAACGACACCCAGATAAAAAAGACCACAGTAGGAAACTACGAGTTCGAAAGGTTTCTTTCAAATATGGCTCCTTCTAAAGCTGATGGAAGGCAGAATAATGCGGTCTGCCATTTACCAGGTAGCCTAATAAAAGCCAGTGAAATCTTTAATCAGAGTACTAGATCGAATGCCAAGAAAATACTTTGGTTGTTTTCGAACTGTGGATGCTGTGATGATGCACCAGAGGACGTTAAAAAGGCCTCTAATTACATTAAAAACGGACACGAGGAGAACATCACGATATTTACTGCAGGTATTTCTTGGTGTCCTACAGGATGGTTTCACACTTTGTCCAAAGAAGGTCTGATGAAAAGGATTGCGTCGTCAAATTCCAGTCACTATGCGTGCATCGACTCGTGGCGCAACTTTACCCAGATGGAGTCTAACTCCGGAAACGGTCTCTTGCAGCATTATCATTAGCAAATTTTAGATAATCATTAGAATTTCTATAATTTCATTAAAACACTCCGCATCAGACACTCAAAGACCCTTGAAATTTCCAGTTTCTCACACTAAGCTACATACCTCTACAATATTTAACCTTTAACTTTATAACTTGTATCTACCCACGAGATACGTAGACATGCATGTGCCATTCTTTACACCCGTTACACTACTTGCTTAATCTTATTCTTTATCTCTACTTATTAGGCACTCAAGGTCAGAAAATAAATAAGTAGCCTTTTATTAATGTAAGATAAATGCTTATATTTTACAAAATACACAGTTAACGTAGTTAATAAATGCCCTTCCATAGCAGCCACAGTGAGCGCTTATGACGATCGCATCATGATGATGTATAGAAGAACGGTAAGTTCATTGACAGCCGACTGATGAAAGCGAAGAGCACATTGAATTTGAAGTATAATGTCCGATATCAGAAGATTCCCGCAGACATTAGTGCTTCGAGATTCTTGACAATGCAATCTTAATCCGCGGTACGAGACAAATGTGCGCGCACAACATATTAAGGATCCTTACCCCGAGTCCGCTCAGCTAGCTCGAAATTTCAATCGTCTGATTACAGACCAGCGGATTGCCGCACACAACACGCATTTAAAGAGTCCTGTTATCTGTGAGCTAACTGACATGCTTTTACCTGTAGGCAGTAGTAATCAACACTGGGCAGAAATCAGGGAAGATGTCGACACCGGTGAAAACTGCAGTGACTGTGCTAATTCAAAGTCTTCTTACAGATGCGCCTGTCAGATCTCATCGAAGCAGTATGATTGCAACAGTAAGCAAGGACTTTCAAACTGAACATTCAGTTACTCTTTGTCGACAGGCTATGGATGGCAGGCTATGGAGGCATTTGTCTTTCTTTGACTAGTTTTGATTCAATGTTATGCTTAGCATAACTTTTGTATTGAATGCATGTGTACGAGTGTATATGTGCACGTGTGCTTGTAAGCACATATGTATGTATGCATGTAATGTGTGTGTATGTATGTGCATGTATGTATGTATGTACGTACGTATGTATATATGCATGCATGTATGTATAATTACTTGGCTAATTACTTGACGCTTTATCAAGACCCCATTTAAAGAGTATCAAGTATGCTTCTTGTTCCAATGCCTTTTCTCTAAATTTTACAGCTGACTTTCCCAATCACCGCTTGGCCATTGCGCTAGGATTTGGCATCGGCGCTGGCCTGTGTGTCATCATCATCGTCGTCGTCGTCATAGTCGTCGTTGTTCGGCGATCTAAGAGACCCGGTTCGCCGCCACCACCATTGCCCCGTACTAGTTTTCAAAGGCCGCCCGCTGCACCTCCAACCCCAACGCAGCAGGCGATCTACCGCAATGCCGTAACTGAACCAGAAGAATATGAGGTAAGATGACTCTATAGTACTGCACAGCAAACACTGTTAGTGTAGAGTCTAGGAAGAACACACTCTGTTGAAACCAACATGCTTTTAAAAGATGGCTGGCAATGCCGTATCCTCACCGTGAACTACACTTAAAAGAAGCAATATCTAGAATCAGCAGACACCAATGTAGTCTGATTGCTGATATACCTCACTGTGTAGTAATACAGCAGACTCACAGTGGCCAACAATCTAAGAAGTAATGTCTAGAAAGAACACACATTATTGTAGCCAGGACGCTCTTATATACACCAACTTTCTCGTCATATCAGTGTCAGATACTTTAATTGGTAACCAGAAATGCATGGATTCAAGAAGGCACTCCTTTCGGAGATGACTGACTCCGAGATTACGCACAGTTCGACAAAGCGATCTTTGTCGAGTTCACATGACGTGTCGGAGTTTCGAATCCGGATCGCAGAAGTAAAAAGCCGTGCGTTAGCCGCTCGGCCACCGTGCTATGCAGTCCCCTCCCTAGCCGCCCGATCTTCTAATCTAATCTGATCTAATCTAATCACTTCTAATCACTAATCACTATAGCGACGCTATATCAATGAACAAACAAGCCTGCTACTAGCTGTAAGGAGTTTACGGAATAGATGTAGACTACATGTATCTGTGAATACCACTACATAGTTTTTCTCGAGTTTCGCTACATGAGAAACACTTGCATTATTAGATACTGGAGCTGGAGAGGAATATGCCTGGGTGGAGCGCGCATCTGCAAGCAGTGAAGCTAGACCACCCGTTCATTCTGCGCCTGGGTGTCTACTCCATCGATGAAGACTATTTCGCTCAAACTCCCGGCTTCAGTCTCACAAAATCGGAAAAAATGACACTCGACAAAGCCATGGTAAAAGGAAATTCCAGCAGAAATTCCCGCAAATACTGTGACGTCACCGTTAGCAGTAATACCTACGTCATCGAAAGAAGAACGCGGGATACACTGAGTGCGCGTTCAAGAGACAATACAAGGAGGCTTGCGGTCGTGTATCGAGACGGATATATTGTTGTTGGAGTCGCAGAAGCCCACGGCAGCGAAGATTGTCACTATGTAATCAGCGATATACTTGAGACTCTAACGCGATCGGATAAGTGAATCTGAGAATACTTTTGTGTGTTTAAGGCATCATTCGCGGCTGGAAAGAGTAGTTAATTCCTATTGGTACTAGCGAAATGAGTGGGCAATTCACTCGGGAATAGTCCGAGGGTGAATTTCTCCTCACCCAAGCCACAAGTCACACCATGCCCGTATAGGCTTTTTCCTTTTCCCATGGATACTCTAGAGTACACTACACCATATACACAACACCACACTATACTACACTACGCACTATACTACACTACGCAACACTACATGACGCTACATTACATTACGTTACCTATGAACCTGTGTAAACACTCTTGCAAACGAAGCAATGTGTTTTCGAAATCTGCAATATTACTCATCGGAATAAACTTTGAATTTCATTAGTCTGGTTTTCTGTCCGTATATAAAATCTGACGTCTGTTGTATTTTATACAGAATGTTAGAATAGAAATATAATAAGTGACGTCTATTGTATTTCAGGCAGTGTTTGAATAGGCCTATGAAAAATCCAGGATTATTGAGCCTACTGTAGGCCAAGACATAATTATGCACCTATGCCTGTAATAACAAGTTCATATTCTAAAGTTGATTTAAATATGGCATCCATGTCTTCGAATGTGTTTTATCAGAAATCGTCTAATAATACTAAAGATAGTGGCAATAATGATGGTGATAATGATCATAAAGATGATGATGATGATAATAATAATAATGCATGAATTTATAAACCACCACTTCACCTGCAGTGACCAGCAGTCTAGTCTAGAATAGCATAGTATAATAGCTCTATCAATTGATCACCAACAGGTAAGATACCTGAATGTAAACACCCGTGCTGTACAGGTAAAAAACGCATTCGAAGTAGCTATGGAAATGAGTGTACATGTCAGACGTATAAGCAACGGCGTATGAAGACCAAACACGGCTACTGGAATTTGTTAAATGGCCTCGTATTGGATTTCGATAGGCTGAAGATTTCTGCATGCAATTACTACATTGTATAATATACAGACCACTTATACATTAGTAGGCCTACGCTAAGTCTGTAGAGGCCTAACATACACCGCAGCCTTCTTATAACGCGACTGCTCTTCTACTTCCTCTACTTCTTACTCCTCCTCTTCTTATTCTCTTTCTTCCTCCTCTTTCTCTCCCTCGTCTTCTTCTCTTCTTCCTCTTCCTTCTCCTCTCTTCCTCTTCTTCTTCTACGTAACAAACATAGCCTCACCATAACTTGGTATAACCAGGCACGGATCTCAAAGATATAGCGTGATTAGGAGTTTCAAGTGTACATATACATACTCATATGTACACATATTGGAGTAGGAATTTCTCGTATATACACGTAAAGGAGTCTTATATATCTATATATATATATATATACGGTGAATGATGAACTCTGAATATGAGAAATTATGGACTTGAGGCAACCGTAGTTCGCCTTTATATAGTGTTCGATGGCACTTGAGATTCTAGAGGCGATCGTCCCTATCGCACTCGTTAAGTGTTGCCCCATTCACCAACTGAATGCATCGGAACTGCGTTGCGTTCATACAGTTGTATGGAAATGACCATCGAACTATTAATAGGCGAATCTGCTTTCAAGATTAAGCGTAGTCGCTAAATAAGTAAGATTCGTGTGACCCTGTCAATTCTTTTAATGTCATTGAGTTCCCACCTTACTTGTTTGCCCACCGTAGGCTGATTTCTGGCGTCTCTGCCCTGTTAGATTTTTCCTGGACTTCTCCAACGGATTACAATATTTTTGACAGCGGTTTCGCTTGAAGAGGCCGTCGGTTGATGCCTTGTGCACTATGATAACGGCGCTATAGAAGTTATGTTAGATTAGATTAATGGCTGGTAAGGATGCACGAGTGTAACATGGTGGCATTTAACTTCTGGGGTTCGAATCTGGGTGCATGTGTTTATGCTTGTTTTGCGAGTTCCTCAACGCGGCCACAATAGGTGAAATACCACGCCACCTGGTGTCAACTCAGCCTTCCATCCTTTCGGTTTCGGTGACTGATTACCAACGCACGTTGAGAGGTTAAAAAGTGTCCTATCACTGGATTGTTGTGGTTGTGTTTGCGCCTCAGCTTCGATCTCGGGACCACGCTTCTGAGGAGTGTCTGTAGAGGTGCGTAAACAAGAGCGTTACCATTGCACTTTAGTGTCTGCAGTTTCGAGACATTGTTCTGAAGCGTGTTGAAGGGTTTTAAAACACCGGAACGTAGCGTGTTTTGCGATATGGATATCATGCTGTATATGTACATATATATATACACATAATACATACATATACATAAATATATACCTATATATACATCTGCTTATGTGTGTATACATATAAGAGTGTGTGCTAATGCATATGCGTGGACTTGACTTATATAAAGTGGCTGGTTTCATGTCACTATTGAAATTTATTGCCTGACGACTTGAGAGCCTCGGATTGCCACGACCAGTCATTGCCTATAAACAGTGTCTGTGCGGATTGCTCCGTTGCCACAACTTCAAACGACAGGGGCCGAGTTTAAAGATTACAGGTCAGCGGCTTAGAAGGATTCAAACAAAACCACACGAGGACAAAGGCTGTGTTTAGTATCGGTTATGGAGATACTAGAAGGATCGTATAGTGAAAAATCACGACAAATCAGTGAATCAGCGAAACACTGAATCAGTGAATTAAAGAATAAGTGATTCAGCAATCTAGCGAATAATCAATGAATCAGTGATTCAATGAATGAGCGAAACAGTGGACCAGCAAATCAGCAAGTGAATCTGTGAATTAACGAGTCAGTGAATCAGTGATGCAGTAAATCGGTGGATCTCAGAATCACAGAATCAGTGAATAGTTGATTCAGTGAATCAGTGAAACGGTAAGACTGTTAAATCCAGGAGTATAACACAGAGAACAGCTGATCCGTTGAACATAAGTAACCGTTGGATAAGAGCTGAAATCTGATCTGCAATGAATCGAGCGATTCCAGTCAGGCGGAAAGGTGTCGCCAGAGTAACGTACGTCGGTGACGCAAAGCATAACAAGTAAGAACAGACTCTGTCTCGATTCATGTCTTACACATGTACGCTGCATATTCACTATTGACAACAAACTATGAGAGGCTTTCTAAAGTCGCTATATAAATTCTCACATACCTACAGCCGCTAGAGAAATCTATAAGTAAATACATTTTGTCATCATCATATGCTTCAGCCCCCATGTCTGCGTATTCATCGATATTCATCCATATCGCAGTCACCATAACGTACACTATCTCGATCAAGGTATCGATCTAGATCTACAGTTTGATCGAGATTTATGATCTCGCTCTTGATCTCAACTACGTTCTCGATCTTGATCAAGGTCAAGATCAAGATTTGGATTATGATCTCAGTCACGATCAATGATGTTCACAACCTCCATTCCAAACACAATCTCGACATCACGATTTCGATCTCTATGCATAGCATATTATAACATATATATATATATATGCATGTACATATGTAAATATATGGCCACACATAGCGCCATGTAAAAACCTCACACAGTAGTCGATTGGTTAGAGCGCTCTGCTTGTAACGAGGTTCGAGCCTCTTATTTTGAGACGGCCATTGTGTAGGAACTTTAAACAAATCCTTCACTCGCAAATAACTCAGCGCCATCGATTGATGCTAAGTCATCAAACAATGGCGGTTAATAAATGCAGAAATAACAATAACGATAATGCCTTTGTGTCAATGTGTGCCTATAAACCCCATTCTAGGATAGAGTGGTTTTTTCACGATAAATAAACATATGTGTGACATGTGCAATTTACCAATGCTAAAAATACCTGACAGGAGAATTCGCCGACCCAACCATGTGGTCTGCGTCTGCCTGCCTTCTTAAATGTTGACTTTCTGTTTTGCCAATGGCCTTGGATTATTTGTGAAAGCAAAGGACTTGGCCGTTCATGCTTTCGTGCCAGAAGGATAAGCTACCGTGGCCGACGTCCATAACGACGCTTTAGCTTTGGCAAGTATACATGCATTATGTGTACATTTAAGTGTGCACGTAAGCCAACATGTAAGTATTCGTACACACGTATCGACAATAGCAAGTGGGTGAAATGTTATGTAATGTAATGTTACGTTATGTTTGGTCTTATGTTTTATGTCATGTTATGGTAAGTTATGTATCTGGCTCGGATTGCCGCTTGGTTTTCCACATACAACGCTGGTAGAAGCACAGAAGCTAAGCAGCAGCAAGCAGTGTCATATATAAGTATATGTATCGTGCATGCTAATGATAGATACAGATATCAAAATATATGGATATCATGTACATAACCATCATATATATGAATATGTCAATATTATGCATATACATGCACCGCACATATATGCCCTCTATCATGTAAAAATGTATCATTATATATAGACTCTCCACAATGTATACAGATAGTCACGTATGCATATATACGTGAATGTCGTGTATATACAGACTTGGATCGTGTATAAATATAAAACACATTCAGGCCATACATCATGTAGGCCTGACTGACTATCGGTACACAGCAAACAACTCAAGCTCCATGTCGCTTAGGTTGTTTGAAGGAATCCAGTGAACTGCTGCCACCCATCAATAGATCGAATTCCTGTGCACGGTCTGTGCAAATATTGCGACAGCCTTCACGCAACTCCCGTGCAACGGAACAACAGAATCTACCAACCAAACACAGTTCGAATGTTTGGCTCCCTAAGCTCCGTTTTGTTGGAGAAATTCTCTCAGCATTAAGTCCCGAGGTGTGAGTCGGAAACATACTTTCGTCAGTGCTTTGCGAAGTTTTGAAACTATTATGGACGTCCGTCCAGCATCGCCTTTAGAGCGTCAAACAACCGAGAGGTTTGCATATAATACCTGAAGAGATCTCAGCTTTTCTGTCAGACATGACAGCATAGCATGATATGTAATCACTGTTTTGAGTATTGCATTTATTACGAGCTCAAGGTCTGTGAATCTGAATCTGAGAAGTGAGATAACTGTGCACGTAAAACTTGTTCAGTGGTTCGTTACAAGGAGTACGCTCAGCAGCCTCTAACCCGCAATCGTTGGATTACAGACCATCGCTCTGCTGAATAGACCTCCGTGCCGCCCACTAACCACCTGGCCGCAAACCAGCATAGAATTGCATAGCACAGCATTAGGAAGCAAAGCCTTTTAAGTGACTCGCGAAGGCGCTGTTCGCTAGCATAACTGATGTTCTGTACTTCTTATGACAACACTGAGGTCTGTGAGGCAATGCTGTTATTATTTCTGCAATTATTAAGCGCCACTATCTAATGATTAAGCATCAATCGATGGCGCTGAGCAGTTGTGAGTGACCGACTTGCTCAAGGTCCCTACACAGTAGCCGTCTCAATTACAATATGGAGAAGGCTCGAACCCGTACTCTTCGCGTTACAAATCGACAACCGTGCACCTCGAGCTGTTATAAGTTAAACGAATCTGGACATTTGTCTCCAAGCAGTAGAATTTGGCACGGGGTAAGTTGGGAAATAAAAGGCAAGTCTTGCGGTGCCCTGACCCCGTGTCCAGGACCTTGGGATTCGTCCAATGCGGGTTCAACAGCCTAAGAGTATAGGAAATGAGCGCCTCCCCTACAATCCAGTGTGGGACGTGGTAATGCCCTATTACCCAGCATATTGTTTTGAGAGTCTGACATACACTAAAGCACAAATGCCAGTGTTTGCTTGGGCATTCCCCAATTACAATATGGAAAGCCTACGTGCACCTCTCGCACGCCTACAGGCATAAGTTGTGACCGCACCCCCTTCCTGCGGTACCGGTTGCAAATTAACTATGGGAATTTCTGGCCTCTGGGACCTGGCAATTTGCTCTAAGGGAGTCGATGACTATGCTTTAGGTAGCCGACTATTCAGGCAGCTATTAATTTATTTGCGTTCGTGTTTATGCCATTCAAAGCCACTTACATAGTCTTGTCGGAAAGATTCAAAGTTCAATTTGGTTTATATCTGATGCCATTCTTCCCACCGGACATTAATTCATTCAAGAGTTTCAGCTCTCTAAAATATCGACCTGTCAAATTTTATCATTTTATTATCATCGTCGTCGTCGTCGTCAACTTCGTTATATTATTTATCATCATCAATTCGTGAAGCCAAGCATTTGCTGGCAATGGATACGAATTAATGATCTCCATTCTTCTCGGTCGTTTGTCAAATTCAGTGTATCGAAAATCAAATAATTGTTAATTAATAAACTAAATTAGTTTGACTTATTGACGTCAATCAATGTCTTTCAAACATCGGCAATATATTTCATGGAGCAAAAGACCAAGGAATGCAAAGATACTTGAACAAATACCATAGGCTCAAAACTGTATAGATTATCGAAAGGTCCTAAAGATTTATCTCTGGAAGGACCAGGCATAGGCCTAAAGTTGCCACATTAATTGTCGGATAATAAAATACTGTGGATCATAGCTAGACATCAATGCAGTCACATCAGTTGTTTGCTAATAAAGCATAATCACTGTGGTCTGCCGTCAGACAGTAATGCGGCCTTTACAGTAGCTAGATAAGACCACCTGCCTGGCATTTGATGTGTCTGGCACCGGACAGTTTATGTGCATGTGCACACAATAACCACACTAGTACCTGCATTTAGCAGACTTTCGCTTCATATTAGCAGACTTGCCTATTGACTTGGTTTTTGAATATTGCCTGAAGTGTAAACCCGATAACGTTCCCTATACACTGCTGTACTCAAACTTTTGACTGGCTTCAATGGGACTTGGTGTGTTGAGGCTTAGAGGTGTTTAGAAGCTTGCATAAGGGCATTGGTCTGTAGAGACCTGCAGGTCCTTAGAGTCTTGTAAACAGAGGTGTAGTGTTTCCAACCACCAGCTTATAAATATTTACGCCGTCGAATTCATTTACACCCATTTGCACCGGCAACGGTCCGGGCCAAGTATAAGTTACCTAATTAGCCTTTATGAGCTGCGTGTATATGCAAACCCTGGCCAGGCGTTATATATTGCCAAGGCAGGAGGGAAGGGACTGCGTTGCACGACACGATGTATTAACAACTATTTCTACAGAATTTGCTTACATGGATTGTATTGGTAATAATTATTAGAAATAGCTTACCGTAATATTCTTAAGCATCGCACTTGGAGGACGTAATACCGTAATAATAATGCATTGAAATACCTAGATGAAGAATATATACCGTATTGTTTCGAAATACCGTAATCGGAGTGTGGATACCGTACTATTGCGAAATAGTGTACACGGATAGTGATATTCGTACAATACTTAAATGACGTCCTCACATAAAGTTTATCGTACCGTTTCAAAATACTGTATTCAAAAAGCGATACCGTACTATTTTTAAATCATGCACTCAGAGAAAGTAGCGACAAGTTTGAATCGTTCGGGAGATCGGTGTCTGAACTACGTAGTTCTTGGTTCCAACTGGAGCACGGACGAAGGATGTCACGTGGAGAAGTGCGTTTGCTTCTGTATTTCACACAAACACTCAACTACCAACACTACACTACACTATACTACACACTATATCGTACACACATACGCATCTGTTTGTAATCTTACCTCCGAGAAAATAATTAATTGCAAGTAATGAGTTACGTGTTTAATTGTAATCTCAGGAATATCCGACATCGTCCCGATTATTACTGATATTGTGTTTCTATTACTTAATTAATGTTAACGATTACACTATCAGCAACTTCTGAAAAACACCTTGTCTACATTAATAGTAGTGTTAAATTTCTATTAGCTTGTTAATAGCGCACTGCCGAGTCCTTGATGTCTTTCCTTTCTCGATTCAATGAGGTTTTGTTTCATCGTCCTTATCCTCTTTATGCTTCTTTACTGTCACATCCGACTGACTCTTGGAATTGACCGAATTCCAGATCTTTTTGGAGTGCCATCAATTGATGCCTAGTGCATTATTATAATGGCGATAAATTCTAAGATTTGATTAGATTAACAATTATAGGCTTATACAATGGCGCTATAAAAGTTCTAAGAATAGATCACATTTTAAACAGTTATAGACTTATGTGTCCATTTTCTTTTTAGTTTCACTCGAGACGATGTTCGAATAGAGGATGAGCTGCAACTGCATCACCTGCAGCAGCTCATGTACTGGTTCCGGGTTCATCAACCTCCCCCGCCTAACCCATACACAACCGGAACCTCCGAGTTCTCCATTCCAGTTCCGGTTTCGAAAGACCAGTTTCGAAAGCCAGGTCTGCTGAATCTCGAAGAGTTCAAGGACACGCTGACGAAGGTCATCGGAACACAGGTCGACGATAACAAACTGGACAGTCTCTTTACCAAGGTAGCTGCATGGATAGCATTGCTCATCAATAGCACTCCCACTGATGGTCCAACTGTGGAATTAATCTTACACCCTCTTACATGATAGTACATTCCATTACAGTATAATACGTAATACGTTAGTTTGTAATGTATTGCGTAACATTATATTGCATCTCATAAAATTACATTTTACTTCACTGTCATACATTAAATTGTAAGTGCATATAGCACACAATGAGCTCGCCAATGGTAACTTTCTGAGCTTCGATTTGCTTATTGTCAAATATGTTCTCAGTGAACTTTAGCATCACTTAGACTAGCCAAAAGGCACTATATTAAGTGCATGGATATATACCTTTTGCTATGCAGTTGGATACGGCAAGCGATGGCTATGTGGATTGGAACGAGTTCTGCACTTATATGCTGATGCAGTTTCGGGAGAAAGATTACATGAGGACCATCAGGCTGGTGCCATTTCAGAGCGAAACCAAGATCCGACATATCGTCCCAAACAAGGTCAGCAGATTCCATCCATTCATCCACTCATTCCATCCGTCCATCAATCCATCAATCGATCCATCAATCCATCGATATTCATCGATCCATACATCCAACTATCCATCCAAACAACCAACCAACCAAACAACCTTTCATTCCTTCTGTCCATTTGTTTTTACTTTTCGATCCTTATTTCTTTTTTCTTCGTTTATTCGTTCATCCTTCCTTCCATCCATCCTTCCATTCATCAGTGAATCCTTCTCCAGTTCAGCCATGTCTGTTAATCACACAAAAGCCGCATTAATTGTCTGCTTTTCGTCTTTAGCAAGAAACGACGACGAAAATTGTCTCAATTGACCTGCCCACAAAAATCGTCACATTCAGCAAGGTACATTATGCATATGTGTAAATTCATATGGAGTCTTCGTGCTTTTATATAACGCTTAGCACGAACCTCTTAAAGACCCGCCAGGTTAGCTCATTTCTACACTCTTCCGCTCCTAGAATAAATCCTTTGACCATTTTCAGGTTTAAAACGATGCAATATTATAGACAGTATAGACATGTAGACTTTTAAAACTTTATTTACAATATTGCATCATTTTCTGTAAAGTGTGGGCGCTTGTCTTCCCCTAATATAGATTACTTACTTACTGACCTTCAACATCATTCTCTGTGATTATCAGTTATACTCTGAATTATGTTATTGATACTTAGTATAAAAAATGGGTTCAGACGTTGCGTTATATCAATTTATGTATTATAAAGACATATACTGCAGAGGCAAGTATACGGGTTAGAGCCTTCTCCTCGTCACAGCTACTAAGTATAAACCTTGAGCAAATCCTTGACGCATAATTACTTAGCGCCATCGATTCATGTCTAGTTACGGTTTAAAAGATATCGAAATAATAACTTAATATAGCGCCTTTTAAGTACCTCACAAAAGCGCTGCTGCTCATTAAGTAGCTCAATGTTCGCTGAGGTTGCGCTGCATGTTACGTTCAGGAAGGGTCGATGTGCGTGTGGAGCGCTGGCCTTTACCTGGAAAAGGTCTACAGCCTCAACGACTCTGAGGGATCGCAGCAGAACTCGAAGAGGCGGATCAGAGAATGGATCACGGACGCCGTGTACATGGCCAACTGCCACCGACTGGCAATCGCCTCAACTGGGAGGGACATTCGGTTCTACGACACAACGACCAACGACCAGTACTACGAGGAATTCTATCTCTACGGTCAGCCACACTCGCAACAGTAGTGTCTAGAAACAGTACATGTAAATGTACACGTTTTTGTATGGCGACCGTATGGCCTCGACCCTGCTCATTTTCAATGAATTAATCGGGTGAGATCCTTCACCACCGCTGCCCGTTTGAATGGGCCATTTAAAGTCTCAGTGCACGGACCGTAATAGCCCGAGATTTAAATCTCTGAAATAAGCCATGATCGGGACGCGAACCGGCATCCTCACGCACAGTGGACGTACTCATTAACCCATGTAGGCCAGTGACACTAATGTAGTCTAACCGTTCGCATACATCAACTGCCCAGTGTCAAATCACATTTATTGTTGCCTGCAGGCAGACAGTCTGTCTCTGCAGCTGTAGTAATGCATGAGGCATCAATCGATGGACGCTTTATGTGAAATCGCAGTCAAAAATCCTATTACGTTGCAGAAGCCCCGTCGAAACCTAATAGGTCATGGAAACCAGAAGCCAGGCTACGGTGGATAAAAATGTAGAAAGATACGAGTATTAAGTTTGCACCTCAATGACATTTAAGAGCTGACAGAAAGCTCAGCACTGAGCAGTGAATTTCAAAGTTTTGAACCAGCAACTGAGAATGTCCAACAATGCTCTAGTACTAGGCATATCATTTTAAAAACTTATTAATAATCATTCTCTTTTAATATCGAATTATTTTGTTAACGATTTCATTAAAATGTCTATTTATTTTTCTTGCAATAGGTCTCCCTGACGTTCCTGCTTGCCTTAATTACTGGTACGATGAAAAGGTATACAAGCATATTATGTGTTTTTTAAAAATCTAATTAATTGTTTATAGCACTTATTACTCGCGCAGGGTCAGTTAATTTGAATCGGAGACGAGACAAATGTGGGCAAACAACTTGCCCAGGGTCGTTACATAGAGTGCGCTCAATAGGCCCGAACCCGCAGATTAGAGGCAGTGCCCTACCGAATAGAGATCAGTGTGGCCCCAGAGTCAGGTATAGGCCTATACAGGCTACAAAGAATAAGCAATAACGAAAAAAAATGGAACTTCAGCCCCGAAGTCGACATCCGAGAACTAACAGACCGGACAGAAATAGGTATCAAAGTCTATTATTTTTATTTCTGCATTTATTAATCACCACTATCTAATGGCTAAGCATCAATCGATGGCGCTGAGCAATTGTGAGTGAAGGACTTGCTCAAGGTTCCTACACAGTAACCGTCTATGGGGAGAAGGCTCGAACCCGTACTCTCCACCTTACAAGCCGAGTGCTCGAACCGATATGCTACCATGTCCACAAAGTCTATCTCATTCCGTTCAAATTGCACTTTAAGAGAGAACAAATTCTGTCAACCTAAACCGATGCACAAGTGATAAAGGTTAATCAACAACATCGAGGATCTCACGACGGCTCAACATAGTTGTAAATACAACACCGATGACGTGGCATTTATAAATACAGTCAAAATATCGGTAGTCCAATATAATACTGCGCTTGAACCTTGCACTCCACTCAACCCCAGCGGTATATAACTGTAATAAAACAAGCATTTGATTACCTATTACTGATGTACATGTTTCGTTCATTAATCCAATGACATCAATTAAGGTCGAGCTAGAGCATTCAAACAGTTGCAAATTAATATTGTATTGCGAGGTTGAATTGTGTTGACGCTTGTTCTCCGCGTTATCCCATGACATCGAGTATGTTGATAACAATCGCCTTAGGGACTTTGCTTCAGATATATGATGTACTGACTACTCCAGACAATTTACGGCCCCTTCTACCTGCCAGGCAACATATGCGCTGATAATTACGGTTTGTGCCAGGACAGACCGACGTGTAAGATAGGCTAATCAACACCTTACCTCATATTACAGTTCCCTTAACTTACTGTCTTACCTCACCGAATCTTGCCTTACCTTTGCCTAACTTACGTTACCCCCCCACTTTACCTTTAACATACCTTACCTTAATTTACCTTACCTCCCCTTGCCTTATAACCTTAACTCACTTTCCTATTGACCTAGCATACCTTACCTTTGCTTAATTTTTCTCATTTTACTCTTCCTTATCTTATATATAGCCTTATCTCTCCAATACTTCACCTTTTGCAATTTCAGCGCAGGTCTTTCACTCAAAACTGAAAAAATTCCTCTTCCACAAATCCTATCCTAGTTCTTCCTCTTCCCCTTATCTCACTTTCGGGTTCAATTCCAAACAACATCCACCATAGCCGTCTGCCTGCCTGCCTGTCTGTCTGTCTGTCTGTCTGTCTGCCTGCCTGCCTGACTCTTGGATCTTGACCTGGAACCGAAACCTTCCTTTCCATCGATTTTTATTTGACTGAGCGCCTGTGAATAAGCTGGTTCCCGCGACCTAGTTTTTGCTGTAGAAATCTCGAGCTTATGATTGCGAATACGACTACCACACCTTAACATATGGCCTAATGATCATCCTCCCTTATCTTAAAACCATAACTTACTTTTCATACCTTACTTTATAGCCTTATCTTACATTAGTCACCACATACTCCATCACAAGACCTTTGCACAGGACGTTTGTCTGCTGCGGACCGTTTCAGGCTCCCAGCGCTCAGTCACTGCTGCTGTACGGCGATGATCACGGAGCCATACATATTCTCTACTTCTCAAAACCGCTGAGACAGATGTTCGCCGTTCCGTTCAAGAAAGAACAAGGCGTCGAGAAAGTCTACTTTCCAGTAAGCACTCGTTCAACATGTGCATCTATGCATCTGCTTATTTATATAGAGCATCTCAAAGGTGCTAAACATGGCTAACGAAAAAAATACAAAAAGGTGCGATGTTGAAACTATGTAATTTCAGTGGGAGGTGCATAGCAATAGGCTGCCCCACCACTCTGGAATAAACTCCCCCAAAACTGCGACAGTTTTCGGACCCATCATACAAACTCACCAATGCTCCACCGCTTGCAATTTCTGCTTCGGCCTTTCACTCAAAACTGAAAACATTCCTCTTCCACAGATCCTATCCTGACACCCCTTCTTCCTCTTATCTGCCTCTGCTCTCCAGCCCCAAACATCACCCACCTTAGCTGCCACGCTGTCTCTCTCTGCCTGACTCTTGGATCTTGACCCGGAACCGAACTCGTTTGCCTATCGATTTTGTTTTGACTGAGCGCCTGTGAATAAGCTGGTCCCCGCGGCGCGGCTTTCGTTGGGCGCTGTAGAAATCTTGGGATTACGATTACGATTAGGCCTACATTCTATTTCATTACAAACCTTTACAACCTGTTTAAAAGCCATATACCCCACAATTCAAACTTCATCATAAAGACCTGGACCAAAATCGATTTACGTTACACTCTCTTCGTTACACTGTCTTACGTAAACAGGATCTGAATACGCACAGCGAGTGGGTGACTCACGTCCGACTGGAGAGTTCCTACATGGAACCGATTCGCCAGATACTGTACTTATCGGAGAACGACTATATCGCTATCTGTACTTCTGATTCACGTTACTCTATGGTTCTTACCGACGTCAGCAATAAGAACAAGTCGTATATATTCAGCCTAACCAAGGTGCGTACGGAGCTATACAAGTGCGACGTACACACGGGTGCGACTCATACGCGCAGCATCACAGTAAAATCACAGTAGATTCATGTATATAACACAGTATAAACACATCTGACGGATAACTGTACCTAGAACCACATTTCTAGCCAATGCAGATCATGCGACGTGTGATAGATCAGCAGTCTCTGCTTCAACTTCATTCTTATCTTCGTCATCATCAATATTATCCTCATCACTTGTAAACTTCTAAGGTAAAAGGTCAGTTAACCTTAAAGCTGAACTAACTGGTGATCAACTACAAAAGCTCACTAAGTCCTGCGAATGTAAAAAGCTAATAATTCTGATAACCAATAAAAATCAAGAAATACTTGTCCTCCCCGTTGTAAATTTCTGGATGCGCCAGTGGTTTTGTGTATACAGCGAATGCTATGATTTCTGTAGGGAGTTGATTGCTTCGACTACAATAGGACGTTGAATGCAATCGTGACTGGAAGTTCCGATCATCTGATTCGCATCTGGAATCCGTACGTAACGACTCGACCGGTAGCTGTTCTGAGCGGCCACAACATGGGTGTCGTTGGCATCAAGATCTATGAGGAACTGGCTCAGGTCTTCAGCTACAGCAGAGATGCAGTACGGTTTTCTTCCGTTAGTCTTTGTCTGCCCCGAAGTCTGCCTCTTTCTCTGTCTGCCTATGTTACAGTTTATTTCTTTGCCTGTGTTTGAACCTTTCCTTATGAATCTGTGTCTGTTCCTATACCTCTGTTTGTCTCTACCTCTGCCTGCGTCCTTACCTCCGTTTATATAGTTCTGTCTAGGTTTATGCTTACAAAACTGTGTCTGCCTATGTTCTGCTTCAGCCTGTATATTTGCATGAATATGTACTTGTATATCTGCCTGTATATCTGCCTTTATCTCTACCTATCTTTGCTTCTGCCTCTTTCTCTGCCTTTGCTTCAATTTCTGCTTCATTATTTGCCTATATCTATCTGTCTGAATCTCTGCATTACGACTAACAATTATCCCATTGTAACAGCTTCTACAGTACCTGATTAAAGAAGGTACTTTGATTTTATTCATACACTATCATCTAGTAATGCATTTTCTTTAGGTGGTTAAGGTTTGGGACATGAAGGAACACATCTGCCTTCAGACCGTCTGTGTCAAGTTTCCCAACAGTCAGCTGGGCCGTCTTCCCGAATACGGAACCTTTCCAATGGCTCTTCATTCCAACCCAAAGTCAGTTCTGCTCACGGCCAATGACTACATCGCAATGCTAAAACTGGGTCAGGTTAAAGATCCAGTTTTCTCGTCGCTACCGATGACCCACAAAACACAGTTGTGTGGCGCCATCTATAACCAACATCTGAAACAAGTAAGGGACGCGTTGTCTACGTATTCATTAGCTCGATATGTTAATGAGATTCCAACTCATTCATTCATACATACATCACGCAAGCAAGTTAAGTATTTGTGAATCTGAGGCGCAAAACAAGTTGCACATTTTGTCCAGGGTTGTTACACGGGGTCCGCTCGGCAGGCTGGAACCTACAATCGTTAGATTATAAAATCGAAGCGGTAACGTGCCGCACAATTTTTGCCATCACAATTAAAATTACATACAAAATGGTTTACCTCGTCGCCTGCTTGTGTGCTCGTAGCCTGCCCTTTAAAAACAAATTACTTCCATTATGAATTGCGCAAGACTTCTTCGATGGTCATTTCTAACGGCGCTAGATAAATTTAAGAAAATTAGCATAAGGAGGTGGAAGGTATAGGGTTGGCATTGTTGCTGAAGGTGGTGACTGCTGCTGATGACTCGACGATCGGAGTCTGGGACTTGGAGACGGGAGCCAAGTGTATGATGTACACGGGAGCCCACGGTTGCGAAGAGATCACCTGTCTGACCTTAGACGAATCTGGGCGTCGGCTTATCACCGGCGCCAGAAATGGAACCATCAAGGTCTGCGGTTGTCTGTATATGTCTATCTGTGACTGCCTGTATCTCTTTGTCTGTCTGTCTGCGTGCCTGCATGCCCGTCTGTCTGTCTGTCTGTCTCTCTGCCTGTCAGCAGTGACTATCTCACTCAGTTAATCAGTTACTCCGGCTTTCCGTTGGTATCTGGGTATTTATATTACCCCCCTTGGTAGAGGCTATATCCAAGGGGCAGATGTCCCAGCCAATATTTAGGTTGATGGAGACACATTATTGTATTCTGTTATGCATCAGTAAATAGAAATACACGCCCCTATAGAAATGCATCAGAAGCACAAAGGTAGCAAACGTGTCTACAAGCCTCTACAGAAACTCCTCAGGATGGTAAAGATAGAATTCGTCAGACGTGTGGTCCTGAAGTCGAAGTCTCAATCGGTCGAGACAGAAAGACGACCACTGAAACCCACCTTCTCATCAACGGCCGTTTCAGTAACGCACTTCAGCAGAGAGTTCCTTATCCTTCAAACTCCAAGATCAGCTTCTGAAAAGTTTATCAGAGGCTTGTAAACAAGTACCACTGGAATAAGTCTTGACTGTGGATCGAAGACGAATCACTTTGATAAGCCGTAGATAAATCCCACCCCAACTGCATTTTAAGTTTGCGATTTGGTTAATAAAAATATGATTTACAGCATTTTATCAAATCGAACGGTCGCGAGTCGCCACATAACATCAGCCAGGCTAGCAATAAGCGCTTTTATGTAGTACTTAAAAATGTTCAGATGCATACATACACATATACATACACACAAAAATACACAGATACAAGCACACATGCACACATATACATACACACATACATGCATAAGTATGTATGTACATACATACATACATACACATATACACACATGCATATATACATACAAGCATATGTATGTGCATTCATACATACATACATACATACATATATACACATATACATACACATACATACATGCATATGTATGTAAATGCATACATACATACTTAAATCTGAAGAAATCTGAGCAGATGTTCCAGCCCTTTTCCCGCAGAAATTCTTATTTCTTCGTCGTATCTATGTTCTAAGGCTTGGAACGTACAGAACGGTCACAATCTCCATCAACTGGAAGCCGTAGACGACTCGGAAATCACTGGAATCATTCCAATCGCAGACAAGAAAGCCATTATTGCGGTCGGATGGAGCAGAAAGATTGTACAGTACAACGACATGGAACCAGATGTACGTCTGTAAATCTTCAGAGTAATGTCTGGGAAGCAGCAGACACTAACCATAGCCCTCGTAGACATCAAATGTTGACGACATAGCTCATCTGCCGTTGCCTATATGAAGTCCTCAATTACGTCCGCGTATCAATGGAAATCACTGTACGCGGACGTATTTGAGGATCCCACGCTTAGAGTACACGTTCATTGAAATAAGGCAACGATTACATGCATTTCTTCTAATGTGAGATAATACAGAGCAATACAGTGCGATGATAATACAAATTCGGTAGATTATAGTAGTACCGAACATTGATTAATATATATGTATATATATATATTATAATTTTTCAAATTCAATCGTATGACTGATGTTTATGTGAGACTTTTAAGTTTACCCTTACAACTGCAGTTACAATTACAATATTTGTCTAAATTACATATCAAGATAACACACGTGCTCCTAAGTGCTCCTCTTGCAATGTCTGCACAGGCACTTAATTCAAAACTGAAAACAGTGCTACATGCTTGTCAAAAATATTATCCTGATTCCCCTTTCTCCTTATCTTTCTTGTCGCTCCAATTCCAAACACCATCCACCGTACTCATGGCTGCGCTCGCTTAACTGTCTGTGATCTGAACTAGAAACTGAGGCAGATCATACCACCCTCATCGATTTTTGACTATTCCCCCAAAAGCTGGTCCCCACGTTGTAGGTGTTTTGGGCGCTGAATAAATCCGGAGATTACGATTGCGACTGCCTTTAGTTTTTACATTTAAAAGCGTCAGCTGAGACTGAAAGGTAAATAAGAAGAAGTGGTAATCGACTAGCATGAATGACTTCGTTTTGACAGAATGTGTTTATCAAAGCGAACACCAACTGGAAAGGAGGTCATCTGCATGCGGAAGACATTTTGGCGGCTGTTGTGTGTCCCCCAAATCTACTCGCCACTGCCAGCTTCGATGGTGATATCCTCGTTTGGTTTCTTGAGACAGAGGCCCTCTTCAAGAGGCTCAGGAAGACGCGCCCAGTCAGAACGTAAGATTCAGTTCAGCTTAGGCAGAAAACTTCCAAGATGTAGTTGGGATATTTTGAATTTGTGCGACACGACGGTTTATTCAGCACCGCGGTTGGTCTGGTCGAACGATTGCCGGTTCAAGCCTGCTGAGCGGACTCCGTGTAACGACCCTGACCAAGTTTGTTCAGTTACCCTTGTCTCGATTATCAAGCAAACTGTGGCACTAGTTTCCAGGATTCTGCGTCTTGTCCGTTGCCGGCTAAAGGGCTTAAAGTAGAAAATATACGATTTTCGCTTAACTTTAATTACCAGTATGGGATTGTAGGACACTGCCTTAAGTAATTCAATTAATATATTGGGTGCTCTGCGCACGACTCTTGACTGTAACGCAATATTATCACCTATTTCTTTGAGGCTATAATGTCGAAAGTGTATAATGCCGAAAGGGCCTATTGTGGTTTATTCCGTAATAAGCACTCACATAAATTGAACAATGCAATACAATCACAATACAGTAAAGTATATTACTATCAATTACCCAAATTTTAAGGTAACAATTGACCGAACGATAATTAATTGATGTTTCTGCTCTCCACTATTGTTGTAGATCGGCCAAAGTTTCGGCGCTGACCGGGAATAGACAACATTCATCGCTTTCCAGACCCAATTCCCGTCACAGAAACAACCACAAGCCACCTGAGGGGTACAGCGCTTTGCATCTGCTGTCTTATTTTACCTTACCTTACCTTGTCTTGCCTGATCTTATCTTACCTTACCTCACCTTATCTTAACTTTCATTTCCTTCCAATATAAGTAATGACTTCTATAGCGCCGTTATAAAAATACAAAAGACATCAATACATCGCAAACGTGCATCGGAAAATCTTCTTTCCGTCACTGAATTCTACTTTTCAGCTCCTCAGCTCCAGTTGACAAACTGATGTTCTTACTCGCAAGAGCCGAAGCAAAGCAACCGGAAGCCGCCATTTTGGTGTCCAGTGAAGCCGGAATTCTCCGGTGGTGGAGCTTATTCGGCAGAAAGCTTGAGCTGGGTTAGTACATACCTCTTAATCATAAACTATATCCAGAAAAAAGAATCTACATACCCAATAATATAACATATCCATAAAAAGGAACCTATATACCTCTTAATCATAAACTATATCCAGAAAAAAGAATCTACATACCTTATAATATACCATATCCAGAAAAAGGAACCTATATACCTCTACATAATAAAGTATGTCCAGAAAAAGGAACCTTCAGACAAAATCGGGCAAAATAATTTTATGAAGTTAAAAAGGACTACAGAATTTCTTTCCTTAGTCATCTGCTCTAAACAATTTTCAGAGTTCGTGAACGGCTCCTTCAATAAGATATCATTAATGAGCTTACAGTGGTGCGACCAAATCTACTGTAAAGTAAAAATTTTGCCATATTGTTTGTGCACCAGCACGACTGACACACACACAGAGTGGGACACGGTACCCGACTGATTAGAGCGTTCGGCCTGTAACGCGGAGATTACGGGTTCGAGACTCCTTTGAGACGATTACAGTACAAAAACCCTGAGCAATTCCTTTGATCATAATTGCTCATTGCCATTGATTAATGCTGCTTAATCATTAGATAGTGGCGCCTAATAAATACGGAACAAACAATAATACAGCACGAGAGTGAGAGAGAGAGGTGGACAGACAGACACATACTTGCATAGCTAGTAACTTTTAGTACCTTTCAAAGCAACTTTCAAAAGCACATTTAAGCAAATCCAGGAAGACTAATGCGTAACTATGATCGTAGTGTAATTCCCTACAACCTACTACAATCTGACTTTGCTATTTCAATAAGCTAAGAAATCCATTTGCTATGCATGTCTGGTATAGGACACTTTTACGCGTGTGATGAACTGGACGAGTGCGTGCTGGGAATGTGTACCAATAAGAATAACAGTCTCGTGATGACTGGAGATACCCTGGGAAAGATCACCGTCTGGAAAACGGCAGACTATTGCGTACTAGCAGACGACGAGGTAAGTCAATTTGGATGTGCCTAGTGTATTTATAATGGTGACAATGATGCGGTACCATGGTCCTTTCGGTAGCGCGCTGGCTCTGTAATCCAGCGATAGTGGGTTCGGTTCTGCTAAGCGGATTCTGTGTAACGATCCTGAATACGTTATTCTGTAAACTTCTTTTGCCCTCGGATTCAGATATAATTATCTTGCGTGTGTAATAACTTCAATGAAAATGAATAAAAGAAAGAATACAAACGTGAACAGAGTATTTATTTAGCGCTTCTAAAGGATATCCTAGAAGAGCTCTGTGCATATATGCTACCAGCCAGATGATAAAGATAGTCGCTTGCATATTTTCACAGGATGCGTTTAATACAATCAAATAATCGCAGCCGCTGGTGTCGTTATCATAGTCCAAGTCACTCCTACTAGTTGTCATCAGTATTGGGCAGCTAGTAAAGTCCATGCACAGGGCCAGTAAATGGCGTGGCGCCCATTCAAACCGGCAGCGGTGGTGAAGGATCTCACCCGATAAATTCATTGCAAAATGAGCACAGACGAAGGCATACGGTCACTACAGAAGAACCGTGTACATTTACAGTTATCACTGTTATCATCAAAGTCCAATATAAAATCATTTTCATTATGATAAAGATCTTCATCGTCGCTGATGTCATGTTACATTACCATACAATATCTTATGCATAGTGTACACAGTAGTCCTGCGTTACGTAACAAGTCATGTAACATGTAACTTGCAAGTAAAGTTCGAATAAGTGAACCAATCAGATATAGTTCAAAAAAGCTAACTACGCTTACACTACCCAACCGTACCACACCCTACCCTACCTTACCCCTCCCCACTCCAACCCGCCCCACTCTACCCCATCCTACCCTATTTTATCGTAGCCTGACATGTTTATTTGTAGAGCAACGAGGATCGCCCGGAGATCCTGACCTCTTGGTCAGGCCACACGAATGCCATCGTCAGTCTTGAATGCATCGAGTACAACGACGCTACTTACTTACTCAGCGCGTCAACCGACACAACAGCCAAGCTCTGGACGCTCGAGGGACTGTCCATTGGCACCTTTGGCCAGGTCAGCTGTCTCCTTCGTCCTTGTGTCTTTAACCTCACGGTATAGGGCCAAGGTTCTGGCTTCAGCCTGGTTTCTTTAATAAATGGACAGGATTAAGGTTCTAACCGAACCCTGGACATTGCCGTTTCGCAGGCCAAGTGGAGGATCGACTTTAATGGATGTATCCATATTTGGAGGAAGAAGTTCACTGAACCAAAAAAGGCCCACGCCCTATATAAAAATTATTTTAAAAACCGACTGGAACTTAACACAGACATTCTTCAATGCAACTGTTGCAGACTGGTGGAAACATCTAAGCAGTAAACACACAAAAGGCGCACATGTACATATACATACATATACATACAAACACATACATATACATACAAACACATACATATACATACATATACATACATATGCATATACATATAAGTCTGCTTGCCTACTAACCCACCTCAATGCAACAAAGAAATGCTCAAGAGCCTTACCTAGCTGTTGACAACGTGTTGTGAAGAAATGATACCTCTCAAGAATATGATCTTCATTCTGCGAACGATGTTCTTGGTGGTTTCAGGAGCTTCTTTGATTGTCGGTTCAAGCGCCACAGCCGCTTTGATTGTAATCGGATTGCTTAAGATACAGCGGAACTCCTTAGATGCGTGTGTCCACAGAGCTGCCAATCACGGTGGCCAGTCATGCTGAACAAAAAGATTTCTCAAAGCTCAGTATTTCCAAATGGCACACTCAGCCGTGTGTCGAGTTTTGGACTCGAGCTTGACATCGACTGGAATTGGAATTGTAATCCTAAATTTGTATAGCGCTATCCAACCTGTGGCTGACCCAATTGGTTAGCTGGAATGTTTGTAAGTAAGCTGGAGAGAGATCAGCTGGCTACTGGGCTACTTCTAAGAGTAGGGCAAAGCCTACGATTTGCAGTTTCTTACATAAGCCGTAGCAGCGTTAAAATCGATCTTACTGCTTCTGCCTGTTACGCCGCTTCAAGTATTTTTCCACCTCCTGTAGGCCACTCATGGCACGACCCGTTTTGACTTCATATGTTCCTACAGTTCTTTAAACTTAAACTTTAAACTCCAATTCACTCAAAGAATTGTCGACTGTCCCACGTTCGTTCAGAGCAATATATCATATCAATCTGTACTCGCTACCACTCAGTGTTCTGCTTGTTTTCGTGCAAGAGTAACACATTAGCTGTTTGTGCACGACAAACTGTGAACAGAACTGACACAGGGATGGGCAACAGTCTAGTTCCATGGATAAGCTAAGTATATATATATACATACATACACACATATATATATATGTATGACCGTCCGAAAGATATTCAGTAGGCTAACTCCGATCACCCATTTTCCCATAACATGACATAGCATAACACAACGTGGCATAACATAACATAGCACAACACCATACAGCATGACATAACATGACAACATACAGCATGACATAACATGACAACATAGGTTTACGTGACTCAGAAGGCATTTGATTTGTGTAAGAACCACTGCAATTTGCAAGAAGTGTATAGATGTATTTCAAGAAGCTTACTACAGCACCTTTTATGCGCCTCTCAAAAGTGCAGAAAATGTTTATCTTTTGTCAGAAGAAACTGTGGAAACTGAGCAAACCCCTGACTTGGGTCCAGCCTCCTCAGTGGGCAAACGAGAAAGAGGAAAGGAGAAAAATGGAACTGATCAAGTCTATGGAGCCAATCAATCCTGAAGGTTGATTTGTTTATTCTAAAGTTTATTCGTATACGTGATTTAAGTTAACTGTTTTGACCGAACACCAAGAAGGCCTAGGCCTACCCCTTGAATCCGCAGTCGATGGATTTTAGGCCCACAGAGCTACCGAATAGACTGCCAAGCCGCGTAATTAAGCTTCAAATTACTAGTAGGAAATATTTGTCTTTTCATCCATTTATTCATCCATTCATTCATTCATCCAACCATCCATCCATCTACCCATCTATCCATTCATCGATCTATAAATAGGGTATAATATAAAGATATAAATATAGTTTCAAGCCCTTGAGTATTTTTGCATCTAAAACTCACAAATTCTGAAACTATTCAAGCTTCCATTGCGTGAGTTTGGTGCGCCTTCGTGCATTAGACTTCGGCGCCTCACCAGTCCCTAACTAATGATAATAGTAATAAAAGTAAATAAGCAAGTAAATAAATAAATAAATAAGCAAATAAGTAAGTAAATCGTCATTTACACTTAGTCTTTATTTAGAAGAAAGCCCGAAAGAAGTGCATAACGACGATAAAGAGTCCGTGTCGAGCAGTAAGAAGGAACCGATTAACGTCACTCCAGAGTTGGATCTTACGAAAAAACAGCGAAAAGTGAGCCATCAGTATATATAATCTAATCTAATTTAATCTAATCCAATCCAATAAAGTCTAATCTAATCTAATCTAAATCAATCTAATCTGATTTCTTTAGTGCCGCTGTAATGGGGTCTAATTTAGTAAGTAAAAAGTAGCCTATATAAGTAATCTTCATTACGCGCTTTTGAGAGGTACTTGAAGAGCGCTATATAAGTGTTTGTTACATTACATTACATTACCGTCATAGTTTCTGTTTTTGTCTTGTATTTTTTATGCGTTTATCAGTTGTCATGACTACATATGGGATAACGAATTGCCCGGTATAGGGCCCCCTGCTATTTCTGTATTCGTTGAACTGGATACTATTTATATTGTGAGCATCTTCATTATTTGATTTGAAGGTTATGTCTGTCGGGCCTGGAATTCCTCACGTGCCTTCGAAACCGAATTCCAATGCGGATGAAGTCCAGCTTCAGGATCGAGCGAAGACGTTCAACTGTGAAGTGAGTATTGACCCGGGTACCAAGGTAACTAAGATGAACAGATTACTCAGATGTAAAGATAGCTAAACTTTACAGATGACTACGATGCGCAGTTAATTAAAGGGAAGAGGTAACTAAGATTTACAGAAAACTAAGATGCACCGATCGATCGATATGCTCCGTGATGTATGTATCCTTAAAATGTCAACTCGGGATGGAAATCCGTTGGTTTGGCTCTACGCGTATGCGAAAACTCTTCCAATTATCTGAAGAATTTTGTTTACAGTTGACCTTGTTTTTCTTAATTGAAAACAAAACTGCTTTTTTTGTATATATTTTAGATTGGTCTTGGCAAGAAATTTGCTAACCAGCAGGCAAGAGTGCGGCAGGATCGTCAAGACAGACGGGAACACATGAAAGGCATTGATTTCAGTCGAACTAATCGATATGGATCGAAGCAATGCTGTGCCTACCAAGCTGTACACATTCCGGTAGGCGGCTTTGAGGTCACTACAGCGTGCGTAATATTGCGTTACACGTAGTGTAAATCTTGTAACCTTAGTTTACAACTGTAACTTTATGGGTGCAGGCCTGAATTTAGTATGCATTTGTTTGTGCATATATGTTGTGTCTATCTCTATATGTGTTTATGTGCGGCATGTATGTTTTCATATACTTAAGTAAGTATATACGTTAAGTACTTTTCTACATAAAAATAAACAATATGCACACATACATACGTACTGTATGTATATACGTATGTATATATGAACCCGAAATCGTTGGATTGCAGACCCGATGCGCTACCGAATGGACCACGTTGGTCTATTGTATGGTCATAACATACATTATTAATCCATGATCATTTCCAGGAACTGGATGAAGTGAACTTTGCCGAGAAGTTGCTCCAGTCCTCTCGAGCGGCCTTCAAAACGACAACCACCACCGGAGCCACTGAACCGAATCCAAACATGACACCTGGCGTCAAAGCTTTCGGTGGGGGCAAGACTCCTCGGTCGAGAGCCCCAAGCTCCATATCGACCGTAACGGGGGCAACGGTATCGAACGGAAATCGTCTCACAAATCCCTCCACCCAATCCACCTCGACAGTACGACAAAGCAGCTTGGGAAGCGTCAAGTTAAGGGGTGCGACCCACTGAACTGGAGAAGTGGCATTTATATCAAGACATCTGCTTTTCAACTCGGGTTCAAAGCCGGGGTCTGTCGTGTGTAACCTACAGTAGCTCAGTCCTCCGATGCAGGCGAAGCCTTCGCGGCCACCGACTTTGACACGAATGCTGCCTCTGAATTCAAGGCCGAATCATACATGTAATCGTAATCGAACATTTGTATGGCGCCAAGATACAAAATACAACACTGGAGCGATCAGTTAATGATTAATAAACCGGATATTCCGTCGTAATTGCATTTATGTAACGCCTGTTCTAAGGAACTCCCGAGAAGTACATCCAATGAGTATATACTACGAATACTGCTCGGTTGGGTAGTGAAATCTAAGAGACCCTCCCAGCTACTAGAGTCCAACAGAAGCATTGCTCCCATCACTAAGCTAAACAGAATATCGCCTGGGTATCTAAGATTTGATTTGCTATAGTCCTACAGGTCTGTATCTCCTTTAGGGAATACCCTCTTTCCGCAAATGTAGGCCTAATTGTTCCTGATTCATAATAAAGAATTGTACATAGTCTTACTTCTATAAGTTACTCGGTGAAATTTTATAGTACAGCACTTTTGTGAAGTACTTAAAAGGCGCAATATTAAGTGCCTCGATGCATAAAAGCATAAATATTTACATACATACATACATGCATACATACATACATATATACATGCATGCATATGAAGCACGACAGACTAACAGATTTAGAAAATACACAGAAACACAAGAAATCGTATTGGTAATAGTAAGCGCATATTTATATAGCGCGTCATCAGGAAAACTCCTCAGATGTGCTTCCGACCTGACTAATACAAGACCACGAACAAACAAAATGGTCTTTAATAATAAACAAATAATAAACAAATAATAAACAAATAATAAACAAATAGAGGGAGAGAAAGAATATGAAGGTCGTGTCGCAGGTCGCATGGTTCCAGAATAAGCGGCCGACCAACCAACAAACAATCCTTAACTTATGCACATTCTCTCACCCACCCTACTTTCAGCAAAAATGAAATGAATTACCCAAATCAAATTACATTACTGACCGTTTTACGTATTCACAACAACTTCGTCTTAGAAATGTAATTATAAATTGCACGCGAAAAGGACGCAAGACTGATACAAAAATGTTCGGCATTTGAAGTCCCAACGAGGTCTAAAATATTTGCATAAATAAAGGGCATTTTTATCAATCCGTATCTGCCTATTTAAATAGCGCCTCATAAGAAACTCACAAACGCGTTTTCTAAATACTGTCTTTATTTTACGAAATGTGCGAAAATAAATCCTGTTCACTGCATCAAGAACGCAATCACGATCACAACTTTATAAGCTAAAGCTTTCGTCCCTACTATCAATACATTGATATATAGGTCAATGTAGGTATCCGTGTATCTCCGTACATTTGTGTATCTTTTAATAGCCTACGTAAGCATAATTGTAATTGCAACTGTAATCACAGATTAAAATTACAATAGCATATAATGTAAACTATTAGTGTCATTATATACATGCATGCATGCATATGAGGAGTACATGTAATAGGTATCTCCTAACAGCTATATCTGTGTATGCATCGATATTAAAGGCATCACTTATATAATTTGCCTAAATAGTAAATAGATTTTGGTAAAATAGTAAAACAATCCTACAGGAGACAGTGACCTCGATTGTCCAGCACCAACTACTAAACTCGGCGACTTAAATTTTCAGTTGCTCTTTAGAATCGTGTCAACCTTCGGTCTGGATTCGACCGGCATTCTAGTCAACACAAGGTCAGCCATTTTCCAACTTCCATCAGCCTCTTTCCCAGGTTTTATCAGCTCAATTTATCAGCTTCTCTCAGCTCTTTACCAGCACCTGCCAGCTTTTTACCTAGTAAGATTTTTATTAGCTTGTTACAAGCTCTCTCTGTTCTTTAATAGCTTCTGACAGCTCTTTACCATGAGCCTTACCAGCTTCTGCCAGCTCTTTACCATGAGCCTTACCAGCTTCTGTCAGATCTTTACTATGTTCCTTACCAGCTTCTGTCAGCTCTTTACCATGAGGCTTACCAGCTTCTGACAGCTCTTTACCAGTTTCTGACAGATCTTTACCATGTTCTATACCAGCCCTATACCAGCGTCTCATATCGAATTATGTTGGCAATGGTGAAGCCCAAAAAGGCAGTGAACAAATCCGCCTCTACAATCAAAGCGTCGCCTCCCTCGGTCCAGGGTGTTCTCGATGCGTTCATTCGTTTGGCTGCTGAGAAAAGGCAGATGTCGCTAGATATTCACTAACACATTCCGTTTTCGGCACCGTTCTACAAGACAAAGATTTGGCATCAAACGATTGACATTGGCTATGACTAGGTTAGGTCTCTGAGGCACAATCGCCATTCTGCTGCCAACTATACTTCGCAAACTGGTCAGAAGGCAATCACCCTAAGCGCGACCACCTTGTCAGCTATAGCCCTACCTGGTCCATAAGGTCTATATTTCGTTGTAGGCATATTTCTAACTTTAAAAAATATTAAAAATCTACTTAAAAGCTAAGCGCAGGACACCAGCTCAAGTCAGAAGGGTCATCCAAAGACACCACGTGAAGAACAAGTCCAGTTGCCATAAGACCAGAGAGGGAAGGGGACAGAGGAACTGCTACGGTGGGTTGTGTTTACGTTGAGAGATATGGAAAGGCGGTCGATTGGATGGATCAGTGTAAAATTCTTGCAAAGAAAAGACTTCAGTTTTGAATGGAAAGTCTGAAGAGTCTTAAAGCAACTTGAGGCAAATGATGTTCGGCGACAGGACAGGAGAAGAAACGGAGAATTTCAAATCGTTCAAGAATACGACGTGGTATTAATATAATCCTGAGATTTTAAAATACAGAAAAATCAGTATTTGGGTCAGAGTATCAACAATACATCTACAGACCTGGTGTCAAAACACACACGGTCCTAAATTGTTAATACACATTACACGTGTATTAATTTGACTGACATCATAATTGTGCTGTGTGTATACTTGAAGAGGTACAGCAGGCTATCAAGAATCGTGTCTGTAATTCGCTTGACTGATACTTTGCCCCAGGGAAGGCGTTGCCTTTGAATTTCCTATTGTCAGCCTGTTTGTTTTTCTAGTGCTTCAATTGAAGCAGACGCAACCCTCATTCATTCGAGTATCCAAAGTAAGGGTGTAGCTAGAGAAGAGTTCGACACGGGGGAGTGATTTCGTACCTTTGATCTTTGAACTTTAGACTTGGTCGTGCGCCCTTGTTTTTGATTCCATTTTAATGCGCTTTGTAAAATACTTTTCCTACCTCGCACTTACTTCCTGATTCGTAAATTTTTAATCTATTTTGAGATCGATTGAATTTTATTTCTTGAGTATGTAACAAGTATTGTTTCGCAGTTTGTTAAATGTACTATGCAAAAGTGTCTTCAGCGAGACAGTCTGAGCCGGTTATGAGAGAAAATCCCATGCACAGGAGCAAAATGTATGGGTAAAAAGCAACTTCTGCGAATTATCAGAATATAGCTAAATGCAACACTATGCAGTTAGGGTGAATCACTGTGGGACGAACCAATGGGCAGAAGAGAAGGGGAAAAGTAAAGATAGTTTGAAGGATAGTGAAGGAAAGATTTGCCATTTCCCTTTCGCAAAGAAGTGGACCCCGACTAAACTCCCGAATAAGCCGAGGCAGAGTATTATTTCTGCATTTGTTAGGCGCCACTATCTAATGCCTTGGCATCAATCGATGGCGCCGAGCAACTGTGAGTAAAGGACTTGCTCAAGGTCCCTACACAGTAACCGTCTCGGAGGAGGCTCGAACCCGTACTCTCCGCGTTACAAGCCGAGCGCTCTATCCAATATGCTACCGTGCCCCAACAGTATTATGTGGAGTGGCACTTACTGCAGGCGACAGCTGAGGTCTTGACTTCGTTTGGTTTCTTGTCGGAGTTCGGTGGATGTTGTCGGGTTTGCCTTTCGCTCGCGATAGACTCCCCTGCAGCCGAGATAGGATTCCGCTCTGATCAAACAAACAGAAGAAGTTAGAATTACACGCAATTGGAGACAGTTAGCGAAAGCGTAAGAGACTGGACATTCAAAATCGGTCAGAATTAGAAGCCAGTGACGAAACCGACCCTGTCAGATTAAACAGAGTAAGAATTAGAGGCTGATAACGAAACTAAGACTAGATAGACAAAAGTAGTTAGAATTAGCGACATGCATCCAAAGTGAACATCTTATTTAGAAGCAATTTAAGAGTCCACGAATAGCAAATAATGCAACTCTGCCTGTGGAAGAAAGGCCAACTTCTTACACAAAGACGCACGAGAACTTCAAGAAAACACGTGCATTAAGTGAAATTTTTTTAAAGCAACAGACTTTCAGAAAAAGCAGGCGAAAATTTCACTTAAAGACGGGTGCATATTTCACGAAAAGACAGGTGAAAATTTCACGGCAACATTAATGAAACTTTCACGGACGAAATATGAGCATTTCACTAAAAGTTAGATAAACATATCACAAAGAGGTAGAGCAAATTTCACAAAAGGTAGGGGATAAAAATTTCGCGAAAACCCAAATAAAAATTTCCAAAAAACTTTAACCTTACACTGAAGGACATGAGTAGAAGCCAAACAAAACCACCACCAAATCACACGTGGGTCATGAGAACTGAAGCAAAATGGCCATGCCCTATAGAATTCTAAAAACATGCGGCAGATTGTGGTTAGGCTTGGGACAGAAATTAACTGAATTTTGTTCACCGGAGAGTTGATCATTAAACGGAATTCAACATCAGACCCAACATTAGATTCTGCTGGGTTTTTCAATTCTTTTACTCACTACCTTGAAATTATAAGCAACGCTTATTTGAGGTACCCAAAGTGCGTTATATTAAGTGCCTTGATACATACATACATATCTGTCTTTCTTGTCTCTCTGTCTGTCTTTCTACCTGTCTACCTATCTATCCGTCTGTCTGTCTGTATATCCGTCTGTTTACCCATTTACCTGACTACATATCTACCTATCTGTTTATCTATCCATCTGTCTGTCTGTATATCTGTCTGTTCACCAGTCTAGCTGTCTACCTATCTGCTTATCTGTCTCAGTTTTTCTGTCTGTCTGTTAATCTACCTATCTGTTCGTCTGTCTTTCTGCATGTCTGTCTATATATAAGTCGATAATTTTGCTTAGATAAACAGATAAAAAGGAAAAGCATTTAGTCACCTGGAGCTTTTGTTTCGCTCCATGTAAAGTGAGCACCTCACTCAACGACGCATCGTCGAAGGTTGATTCTCCCTGTCCTGCTTCAGCCGGCGTCCTGCCCGGCTGGTGTAGGCCGCCCTCAGCCCCCGTGGTCCTGGCTTCGAGAGGTGGGAGCAGATGTCGTGTGGAAGAGCCTCCCGATGATTCGCTGTGTCGCCCGAAGGTCATGGTGGGCACGAACAACCCCTCGAAGGTTGCAGGGATGCGCTGCTCACCGCGCTCGGCACCCGCCGAAGCCGGTCTCGGCAGCGACCTATCGAAGGGACTTGGAGCATGGTTGACCTGGAAGACTGGCGCACGGCCGGAGAAGATCGAAGGATCGTCGGGGAAGAGAGGACTCGGCATGTGATTGGAGGTCGCTTGGTCTGAGCCCGATGTTCCAGAATCGCTCGTTTCCCAAATGTTGATGTCAACGCCTCCCGCTCCTAATCCTCCTGCTCGTAATCCTCCTGCTCGTAATCCTCCTGCTCGTAATCCTCCTGCTCGTAATCCTCCTGCTCGTAATCCTCCTGATCCTAATCCTCCTGCTCCTAATCCTCCTGCTCCTAATCCTCCTGCTCCCAATCCTCCTAATCCTCCTCCTCTTCTCTCAACGTTGTAATTACCCAATCCCTCCTCCTCCCTCTTCTTTCTTGCCCCCATCTCCTCCGGCCTCCCCCAACCCTGACCCCATTTGACTTCGTAACCATTAGCAACCTTCGACTTGCCATCCTTCAACGCAAACACCGAATCCTTGTGCTGACGCAGTTGGTAGAAGCGGGTCTTGTCCAACTCGGGTCGTGGGATAGCACCGTTCCACATCTGACCAGCTGCAGCACCCTTAACATCGTTCAGCCTCCCGGGTCGTAGTCCCGCATCCGACGTAGCATCTCCGTGGTGCCTCAATGCCGGATCTCTGATCCCGTTCTTGGCCCGGATCGTGTCCGCCAGGTGTCTCTTCGGCCCTGATCCATCATCCGTCCCAACGTAGCTCTCGCCCCCTTCCAACCCGTGAACCGAGAGCTCGATTATGCTCGACTCACCACCGCGACGGCTCAGTGATGAGGTCGCCACGCTTGACTGCCACAGCAGTGTCTGTGGGCGCTGAAGCGGAAACGCTCCGCCTGCTACTTCCGGTTCGGGTTCAGCTGGTTCAGGTCGCAGGCGACGCTGACGCTTCTTGTGTCGCCATCTGACGAAGAAGATGACGATGAGGATGCAGATGAAGATAAAGAGGAAACCAACGACGCATCCGACGACCACTGCAACGATATCTACAGAATGAAGAAGCAGAAAACTGCATTTACATCAATCAGTGGATGAAGTGATCTGTTGTGATAAGATGTGGTAATGTGATTTTTAACATATGATACACCAATGTATAAAGAAATGTGTAAATGTACACGTTTTTCTACAGCGACCGTAAGGGCCTCGACCCTGCTTATTTCTCAATGAAGTGCTCAAGTGAAATCCTTCACCACTGTTGCCCATCTGAATGGGTGCCACGACATTTAAGGTCACCATGAACCAGCCCTAGCCCAAGATTAAAATCTCTGAAATAAGCCATGATCGGTAGGTATGCGAACCGGCATCCTCACGCAGAGAAGCGACTTGACGTATACTTCAACCAATGTAGCTAACCAGGCCAGATAAAGCAGAACACTGGTGTTAAATTGACCAGTGGATAATATGAATTATTAGGATACGACGTAATAATTCTCATTCCCATCTCGTCGATAAACACTGATTTGTGTTAATGTGATTTTATAAGATGCAATTATGAAAACAACAGTCATTATAATTTTAATTGCAATTCCAAAAGAACATTTGTACAGAAGCAATGATGCACATGTAACTATGTAATTTGTTACAATGCGATGTAAGTACCAACGTAATACATAATTTACATAGTGCATATGGTTAAATAGTAACCTGTAGGAGTCTTGATGCCATTCTCAGGCGAAAAGCCATTCTGAATAGCGTTATTCAGTTTAGCTCTTTCGTCGTCGGTGAGGTTCCGGTTGAATTCCAGCGCTGAATCCACAATCACACTCCCTGGTCTGAAATCCATCGATGTGACGTTGATGAATTCAGATCGAAACCCTTGCTTGCATATGTTAACAAGCTGTTTTCAAAAAAGAAAATGATTTTCTTGAGCATGACTATTGCAATCGTTAAAAAAATGCAAAGATGTGGAGGTTCGGTATGTTATCAGACCTAAATACTTTAGGTTGCAGGCAGAAAACATTCTTGAATAACAGGCTGCTAATAACATATGTTTGCATCAGAGCATTCAAATATTTCCTTTTTGAAAACCTCATAAGCGCTGCGGTAAGAACCCATATGTTGTCTCTATCACTATTCTTATGATCTCTCTATCTTATTTCTTAATCTTCATCATTATTAACGACAACAACAACATGTCCAAGTCGCTGTCATCAAGATCGTCAAAATGAGGATCATCATCATCACCACCACCACCACCACCGTCATCATCGCCATGATCCTCATGGGCTTGGTAGCCGATTGATTAGAGCGCTCGGCTTGTAACTGAGTACGGGTTCGAGCCTCCTCTGAGACGGTTACTGTGTTGGGACCTTGAGCAAGCCCTTAACTCACATCTGCTCAATGCCATCGAAACTGTGTCACATGGTCATACGTGAACTCCTGAACTTTGGAAGGAGGGCAGTATCAAATACAGCTGTATTTGTATCATTATCGTCATCATCGTCGTCGTAGTCATTATAATCATCATCACGTTTTTGTAGTATCTTATTAATAACTGTTTCTGATGCAAGAATCTCTGCTTTATGGTGCTAGTGAACACTGAATATATATATATATATATATATATATATATATATATATATATATATATATATATATATATATATATATATATATATATATATATATATATATATATATATATATATATATATATATATATTGTACGTATAGGAAATCCATATTCCTACCGGTTCATAAACATCTTTCCACATTTTTTGATACTCGGCAGAGCTCTTATTCTCCAACCGTATATTATAGACTTTGTTGGTCAGTCGGAAGGAATCAATTCTGACAATAAAAGGGAGTGGACTTGTCGTTGCAGCAACTGAAATTAGACAAGAGATTTCCTTAGAAAGAAACGTAACAATCAGACCTTGGTCTTGGCACCTCAAATTCTAGATCAGGAAGAAACAGTTAGGTCTTGCAAGACAGAAATGCACTTTTAGTTTGAATATTACAAGATCCTGTTTAAGGCAATCGAATGCATTTAACGTAGCGCTATCAAGTGGCAAAGTAAGCCAAGGCAAGAACGGCTTTACATTATTCAAGATAAGAGCACGACTCTTTTTTAATGATAAAAATCAATTCTGATCAAAATAAAAACTGTTATAATGGAGAAACTCACTGTTTCCAGGAGATTTACAAGCCGATGATATTAAAATGAATATTATTTCCCATCTGTCTGTCTGTCATTGTCTGGAATGAAAGTTGGAATGAAAGTAAAGAGCTTACCAGTTTGACTGGTGGTTGTGGACGGGGTAGTCGTGCTGGCGGTGGTGGTTGAAGTCCACGTGGTATAAGTTGACGACGAAAATGAAGGTGATGAAGAAAGTGACGGTGTTGTCCTCACTTTTGAAATAGTCGTCGTTGATGCAGTTGTTGAAGATGATGATGATGACGATGGTGATGATGATGTTGAAGCCGTCGTTGATGTTGTTGAAGATGATGACGATGATGATGATGGTGATGATGATGATGAAGTCGATAATGTTGCCGATGATGATGATGAAGTTGAAGTTGATGATGATGATGACGATGATGACGTGGATGTTGATGTTAGTGATGATGCGGATGTTGTTGGTGTTGATGTTGCTGATGATGATGCTATTGTTGATGATGTAGTTGATGGCGTCGATAATGCAGTAGATGCTGTCGTTGACATGCTTGCTGATGATGCAGATGAAAATGATGATGATGATGTCATGGATATCGATGTTGGTGGTGATGTTGCCAATGATGATGTTATGGTCATTGATGTAGTTGATGCTGTCATTGACACAACCATTGTTGTTGTTGGCGGCGATGTAGTGGTAGTTGCAGTAGTAGTCAACGATGATGATTCAGACACCAATGATGACGATGGTGTTGTACTATTGACGCCATCGCACGAACTATTACCAACTGCAGGACCGGAAGTGGTATCATATAAAGTGGTATAACCACTTGTGGAAACAGTTGTGTCAGCGGTGGAATGACCAAGTGATGTACTCTGGACCGGTGACCCTTCCGACCAGGTGGTAGAAGGCGAAGGTTTCGTCGAAGTGTTAGGCTCTGCACTGGACGATGCAGCTTCGGGTGTCGTGGAGCTGCGCATGGGAGATGTAACAGATGTAGGGATCATTGTGCAGTTCAAGGTCTTCGAAGAGATCATCTCGGCCGTTGAGGTCGAGGTCATGGTCGTCTCATGCGTCTTTGAAACTTTAACTACACCACACGCATTCAGACGTGAATAGTTAGTAGGACCCAAGCAATATATTAGGTAATAAATATACTGAAATCTACTACATAGTAGATTTCAGTATATCTATTACCTAATTATATGAATAAATAAGGATAAATAGATTGACTGATATGTAAGAATTATAAATACAGACATACAGACAGCCGGACGGATGGATGGACCAATGGTTGGTTTGGTGGATGGGCAGATGGACGGATGGATGGATGGATGGATGGATGTATGAATGGATGGACAGAGGTAGGGCTGGATGATGGAGGGAGGATGGGAGGAACAGACAGACAGACAAGCAAGCAGACTGATAACCAGAACAGAAAGACAGACAGACAAATAGATAGCATCACATGAGAGAACCAGACATGAGCATCGTCATCATTATTAATGCTCAATCATTTATTCATTTACTGCAATTTATTACATTTATTACAATTATCCATTTATTACGCATGCAAGGGGTCAGTAAATTTGAATCTGAGACACAAGATAGTTGTGCGCTAGCATTTAGTTCGGGTCGAACTCGCAACCGTTGGATTACAAACCCAACGTGCTACCGAATATCGAATATCGCATATAGTAAGTCCAATAAACACATAAATAAGAGACCTGAGAAGTCAACTGTGGCATTGGCTGGAATCCAGTAAGGTAGACTCATATTGACTTCAACTCCATTCCCGAAACGGATCGAGGCCCAGACGGAGCAGGAGGAAGATGATTGAGAGAAAGAAGAGGAATTGGACAGTATGACACAATTGCTTCCTCCTAAACTCTTTGTCGATTCCTAGAGTACCTGGACCCTGTTAACATAAGATACAAATGTTCTGCAGATACTCATTAATTCTAAACGCATTCTATGTTATGTTATGTGCACTGCACTGCACTGCTAGTGTGGCATTTCGTTGCATTAGCTGGGTTCTACGTGCATGCAAGAGCCCAGCAGCAGTGATTTTCCCAGTCACCTGAGCATTATTTGTTTACAGATGAGCTTCTCTTCTTAATTAACTTTAACATCACTTAGGTGCTAGCGTATAGTGTGGGCCTAGCACACGTACTGTAGCTATCAATGAAACCAGTGCACATAACGAAAAGTAGTCACTAACATCTTCGCTTGACTTGTTCTGGTATATGCACTTGACGTCGATCTGGCATACAGCCCAGTTGGAATCTTTACAGATGAGTTCCCCATCACAGACCGCAAATGACAGTATTGATGTCCCTAAGGATGAGAGGATCTTGTTCAAAAAGCTTTGGAAAGCCCCCTAAAACAGTAAAGCATCGTTTTTAAGTACCGTCGACGTCACAATGTTAAATTGATAGTAACTGCTTAGACTAAAAAGCCAGAAATTGTATGGATGCAGTATCAGTAATTATTGCCCATTTTAAAATTAAATACACTATTTTTCACCGAGGTACATATGATCTCTCAGGATTTAAAAGCTTATTGGAGCAGAGGAACAACATCTGGAATGGCCACTACTCGTCAAGTTCTGGTACGAAGAATGCACTGCAGAAAGCAAAGCATTGAATTGTCAACGCCAAGCGCTGAAAAAGATATGTCGTCTCTCTTGCACGTCCAGAGATATTACTGAGACTTAGTCCCAGTGCTGTGATGAAGGCCACCCCAGCACTATTTACAGGACCGAGGGTTTCGAAGGCCAGAGGGACATTTATTATAAGAGCTATCATACGGTACAATGGCACATAAAACGTATCTTTTGATTGGATTGGATCAGAGTCGTTCCGGGTAGAGTTGATTTCATTTGATTTGAGAAGATTAGATTAGATTCGAACGCCAGGCGAAAACTCTCCTTAATTTATATGAAGACTTTGCTGCTAGGTCCTACCATTGAACAGTGTGTCATTGAGACAGAGCTGAGGAGCAACTGAAGTCGGCAGAGATACAGTCGGAATTGGTGGCTTATCTTTTCCCCCATCAGATTCCACGCCTTCGATGAGAAAACCCGTCGCCAGCAGCAGAACGGACAGAGCAAAGGATGAACACATCGCTCAGATCCGACAGAAGAAACCGTCGCCACGGATTACTGACCATCTGATCATCCAACCATGAAGCTTTATTGAGATATTATTGAGATATGAATCTCATGTACCTAATAAAAGAATACTCACACAAATGCATATGAAAACAAACAAGACAAATACAGATTAAATTAATAAACCTACTAAAAAATACTAAATGAATATACTTGAGCTCAATAAATAACAAGGGCAAATCCAGGGGTAACAGGCCCATGCTTCCTTAGGGGCAGTGGCGCATTTAGCCATAGGCGCGAGGGCGGCGGTTCCCCCGCCTCTCTTGATATATGCCGGCGCCCTCAGGCCAGACCCATGCACGGTGGGCTGCCAGAGCGGGCGCCCCTCTGGAATACCCTTCCCTTCACGCAAGCATGGATCCGCCACTGCTTAGGGGGCCAGCTGTTTGGCCTCTATACTGGTTACGGTAACAGACTTAGCCCACAGCAGTAGAAGCCATGAAATATTACACAGATCACCAAACGCACAAATGTATTTATCTGGACCTACAAGAATAATGGTAATCTACCCTCTTGCAAAAGAGCGAGCATACTACATACAAGAATATGGTCTGGCATTTTGGGGCTTTACCCATAAAAGACGAAACTTTATTGATTTATTTACTCACCTACTTACTTGTGTTTGTTTATTGCACTTGTTAGGAGCGCAGAGTCAGTAGATCCGAGCCTGAGATGCGAGACAAATGCGCAAGAACAACTTGTTCGGGATCGTTACACAGAGTCCGCATGCGAGCTCGAACCCCTAAGCGTTGGATTCTAATCTAATCTAATGACTTCTATAGCGCCATTATCATAATGACCAATCGATGGTCACTTCAAGTGAAAAAAATTCAAGCATGATTTCCATCATGCGTAGGGCTATGCACAGTTTGACACTGTAGTTGTTTTCCGAAAGTTAGGAGATCGGATTTTGGGGTCAGTTAAGCAGCACTAAGCATCGTTGATGTTGGTTTCGTTAGTCGGTTGTGCGCTTTTGACATGCAAGTAAGTGGCGTTAATTCCAGCCGTAATCCAGTCAACTGTATTGTATTGTATTTGATAACTTATATAGCGCTTCTCACACAACAAACTACTCAGAGGCGCTTCCAGCGTGAGAGCCCCTGGGAAATAAGAACGTCTTTAAACAACGAGCTGACTGAGCTCTATTAACAACAGTGACCCTAGCACGAAGCGATAGCGGAAGTTCATTCCAGAGAAAATGAGAATTGAACTGGTAACTGTAAACTTATAGGTATAGTTGCAATCAACTGAAAATATAAGTAAGGAATGCATTTGTTAACATGCCATACGTCCATCGGCTGAGCGAGGAATCGTGGGATAAGGTAGAGTGTAATTTTAACAGGTATAGTTCCAATCAGTTGAATAGGTAGTCTATCAATACATAACCTTATAGTTATGACTCCAATATATTGAACAGGTAGATATAACCTTGCTTACATGCATGGTTCCAATCAGTTAAACAGGTAGACCCAAGCTATAGGTATGGTTCCAATCAACTGAATAGGTAGACGTATAGATAAGTCTATAGTTCCAGATTCGCCTTGACCCTGATACGAAAAATATTCGTTTAGTCACAGATTGAACAACACTGAGACAGTTCTCGTTCAAAACACGAGGTACCTTCCTCGTAATCTAGTCAACGAATCATGCTGACTTATTTCATATCGGGCCCCAACTTTGACTGTCTACGGTGGCAACCAAGATGGCCTCTGTAGGCCTACGCATGTAGGCTGTGTCGGAGAGGCCTATAGGCGGTGGTTCGAACAGAAAGAGCCGTAGTGATCACCGATGCGCGACGACTTGGGAACAGAACGAATCAGTAAAATACAAGGGCGTGCTATCGTATCGCTGCAGACGTCATTTATTACGCGTGAGAGCCTGGGTTTCGTGTAAATATAGGCCTATATTATAGACAATTATTTAATAGTAGGCTTACAGCCCTCAGGCTATTTTATTTAAAAATGACCATCATATAATGGTCCATCTATCCTGGGCTATTTGGCTTTAAAACGGCAAAAAATTATGGTAGTACCTTCATCTTACAACAGCCTTCTACTGCATAGGACACGTGCTGTGTTCCCAGCCAACACATACACGTTGGGCCAATGTTGGCAAACGTTGGGCTAATGTTGGGCCGCGTTGGGCCAACATGTTCTGGCTGGGTTGGACCTTCCTTCATCTTGGAACTGTATTCTATTGTATAGTCTACTTGCTGTTGCGTTTGACTCTGTCTGACTCTTGGCAAACATTTTCATTTTCAAACTGACTTACATTAAAGTGCACTTTTTCAGAGCGGTTAGTCATGCGTGCAGCGCTTTGAAGAGCACTCAAAGGCGATATATTATTAAGTGTGTCTTAATACATAATACAAGAATACATACATAGTTGAATATATATAATCAACTGCTGCACAAGGTATATATAGGCCTATATATACATATATATATATATATGTATATATATATATATATGTCTGCATTATAGAGCAACACACTAGGCTACTGGAGGCCTAATACTAGGCAACATTAATGGATCAAAGGCTACGGCGGTGCATAGGCCTATTCCATGACGTTGCTGCTTAGAGCCTAAGTCTCACAGTCCAATAAATAGGCCTGATAATCAGTTCAGTTGGACCTCGGGAGCAGGCTTTCAAAATCTCTGCCAATATGCCATAATGAGACCCATATTCCCACATGGGGCCCATATGGGTCGTCCCATCAAACGTTTATTGGCATTCTGGCATGGTCTGTATCTGCATAAAATTGTATGAAGTTGGAGCTCTTAGTATGGTAGTGATTTTATTCTGGAATGCCATGGAAAACCTGACCCACCATTCATTATATTTGTGCTTATTTTATTTAATTAATCTATTTATTTAAAGCACTTAATATTAGGCTACGCAGGCCCAACACGCTCGTGCAATTAATATGGAAAGATCTATGTTTGCAAGCACACCCACAGAGGTATAGGGAGGAAGAGGAGAGGAAGCGGAAGGAGAAAGAGAATGAGAGGTAGAACAAGAACAAGATTAAAATCGAAATCAAGAATTAGAAAGTGAAGGTAGACCGTAGTTTTCCTATTGCCTGCCCTGCTTCCAGGAATGACTTATCTACCGACCTTCGACGGAAGCTTCTCTCCCTCTCCCCTCCCTCTTCCGCAAGTGATTGAAGACCGTATTATTCCCCACTTCTGGCACAATGGGCCGGGAGTGCCTCTGATGAGGTTACCTTGAAGCGGCGCTCTACAAATTTCTGATTACAATTACAATAACGGTAACACGTTTGTTTACACACTTCAACAGAAACTCCTCGTGTGAAGCGCAGCCCTTAGGTCAATCGGTCATTCGGCTGAAGTGCAAACAAGACCACAACAATCCAACGACACCTTTTTACAGACATCGGAATCTATAAAAGACCAAGAAGAACGAGAAAAGGAACAATAACACGAGATCATAACAAATAACAACAGTAAAAAGTTAATTCGAGGCTAACAATAGCAAGCACACGAACAACAGAAAGACAGAAAATGGTTGTATTGAGTACATTTGTATTGAGTGCTTAGTAGCGACCATCGGCCTTGAGCATTGCATAGTGGTGTTATAAAAGTTTTCAGATGGTTGTTGTTGTTGATGATGATGATAACGACGACGATGACATGTTTGTTGCCGATTTTATTTTAAAAATCGCTATAGTCATATAGCATTTGAATGCACAAGTTGTTTATGGCTGAATGGGGCGTGGGTGCAAATCACAGGCAATACAAACGACAGGTAAGATAATTAATAGCTATGTATAAAAATGCTTCCTTCGAACCAGTCAAGTGCATCTTTCCGAAGAATGGAAGGAGTCGCCTGTTAAGATCTGTTCGCCCGGTCTGACAGCGTCAAATAGATGGGCCAGGCCCAATATAGATTCCCTGGGCTAGACCTAAGCCAATGCACAGTACATGTTGATTTAACGACGCCTTCGTATCTACGAACTCGGCAACACTGCACCTCTTGCAATCTCTGCGCAATTGTTGAAAAATTGAAAATATTCCTAGTCCACAAATCCTATTCTGATTCTTCTTCCTCTTACGGTATGCCTACCCAAGAGCTCATAGATAATTAAGGCTAATTGTCTAGGAGTCCATGGCCTACCATTCTCGCCGGTCGAATTCTAAATATCATCCACCATAGCCGTCTGTCTACTTGTCTGCTCCTAGCACTGACCTTACCTGCCCATCGATTTTGTTTTGACCGAGCGCCTATGAATAAGCTGGTTTCCCCGACTTAGCTTTCGTTGGGCGCTTTATAAAAACTCGAGTTTACAATAACAATTGAGACGGTGGCCTGCTTTTACCAACTCTACCAATCTCGATTGAATCCAGTCAAGCAGCTTTACATCACTTATCAGTTGTCTCGGCTTTTCAACTAATTTATTCAGAATATTTAAATGTCTGTAATCTGAAACTATAGAAAGTTTACATCATAGCGCTATAGAAAGTTAACGCGCGCCAGCCTTATGTGGGTCATGTCGCTTTGAAATGGGTCAGTGAACGTAGCCTTCAAAAACATTCGGTTTTCCTTCATCAGTTTGAATCGCGTTGTTTGACACGGTATTTTAATCATAAAATAAAATAAGTGCTGCATAATATTTTACGTGGGTTAAGTGTTTAGGATAGTTAGTTTTGTTAATCGTTTGCAAAGGACGATTTGTGGTTGCCAGATGTGTGGCGGAGGTGAAGACCTGTGGATGAGCGAAATGTATGGAAAAAACCTGCGGAAGGGAAGGGAATTACCCGCTTCCCCGTTAACTCATACCCCGATCGTTTGAGTGGGACGATAAATTCTGCAGCGCATGAATCCTTTAGCATAAACTCCAGTGACTTGTGAAATCGCGGAAGTCCTCATAATCTACTTAGTACATAACAAGTTAAACAATCTATTTAAATTGATAAAACAGAATTCTTGTGCATGGTTACGTTTATTTCAGTGATTCGTTTGGTTGACTGTGTGCTATGGACAATTATATAGTGCCTTGTTAAACCTCAAAATGACCTGACCTGCCAAAGGTTGAAAACTGACCTGCTAAAGGTTGAAACAAATTAAACTGAAGTTTATAAACCTGATGAAAAGTAGACCTCTTGTTATAAAGCTTTTTGTAAACATAATTATCATTTTGTATTTCGGCAGGCACGTACATATGGCTGCAGTAAAGGCCTGCCAGAATGGACCAGTTGCGTCATTTATCCTGACGTCCCCGCTGGGAAACCTGGAACTGACCTGCTGTACAAAGGCAGTGCACTCACTCAGAATATTAGACGTTCGTTCAGAAAGCCAGTTCTGTCCTGAAGCAAGGTTGGAGCTTTTTTCAGATATGCAACAGTCGTAACGTAACGATGGTAAGCGCAGGCTCTTGCACACACCGGCCTGGTTAGCAACATTGGTTAACGCATACATCAAGGCACCTTTGAGCATGAGGATGCTGGTTTGAGTGCCGGTCGTGGCTTATTTCAGAGATTTGAATCTCAGGCTAGCACAGTCCATACACAGGGACCTCAAATGGCATGGCGCACATTCAAATGGACAGTGGTGGTGAAGGATCTCGCTGAATCAATTCACTGAAAATTAGCAGGGTCAAAGCCTTATGGTCACTATAGAAAAACATACATTTACCTTTAAATTTAAGATCAAAATCAAAGGCCCTTAAATAAGCCAAAAGAAACAGAAATGACACAACATATACGTGATACATAAGGATGGCACACAAAAAACTTGGTACATACGTAAGATGATACTTGAAATCCTAAATATTTAACTTGTACTGTTAGTCCAGGGAGCATAATTTCTTTTATCCTATTCTGTGGAAATTTTTTATTTGTTTTAAGTTTAAATTTTAAGCACAATAATGTAATTTAATGTAACTAGCCTTTTTGATATTTAGTGAACTTTACATCTGCTCTTTCAGTGTGGACGTTGTCATCAGGGATCAGCTGAAAAACAACAAGACAGACAGTTGCTACAGCGTTGCTACTAGTTGTGTTCAGTGGCTGCAGAAATATTTTCATCAGTCCTCAAATAGTTTCTGCAAAATGCCGCTACCACCAATATGTCACCTTCTGGAACCAAGCGGTCGGTGCATTTTCACGTGTCTATGCTGCTTAATTAACGAAAACTACAATGAAATGAAATTTTGATAAGTGTATTCAAACCAGCTGTCCTCAGAGTGTGTGGTCTGGGGATCCCTGAGACCATTTCAGAGGATCCATGAGATCTAAATTATTTTCATGATAATACTAAGACGTTGGTTTTTGTGTTGGAAAATAGTTCCTTTTCATAAAAATGTTATTTTTGTTACCGTGTATTATTATTATTATTTTGTTATGAATTAATACAGTAATTTCTCATGTTTAATTTCTGATACGGTAAATATCGATAGATGACCCACATAAACAAAAGCTCTTTGGGGTCCTCAATAATTTTTAAGTGTAAAGGGGTCCTGAAACCCAAATGATTGAGAACCACCGACTTAAACAAATACAAGTAACCATGTAAAAACATTACACATGAAATAGGTTTGCTTATTGCCATTTAAAGTTTCTTTATATTTTAGCCTTTATTCGTCAATCTACCCCGAGATATATACTTCACTTGAAAAGAAGTGTAACAGATTTTGCTGATGATGAGACGATTTTAAAGCAATTTTCTTTTTACATTTTATCTGTAAATGAATTTATTCATGTGAGAAGTTGCAGTTTTACAAGAAAGCAAGGGGGGCAATGGTCCTCAAAATGAACCCTTGGCCTTCTGGTGCCCTCTTCACATGCTACTGGAATCTGTCGTGAACTAATCTAAATGCTTCTGTGGCGTCGTTATCATAATGCCCAAGGCATCAGTTGACGGACGCTTCAAGTCAAAATCACAATCCAAAATCATAACCCATTTTAGAAGCCAGTAGGTCAGAAGAAGATTGTTGTGGAATCTTCTGGCCTACCTTTGCCCCTCCCAACCTAGAACCATCATTGACTGTGATCTGGATTTAATTTTAGATTCTTTCACAAATCGTGTCTGGAAGACGCTGGCAGCTGACGTTCACTTTGGACAGGTGGTGACTTATGCGCAGCTGGCATCGATGAGTGGAAGCTCGGCAAAGGCAAGCCGTGCCGTTGGTCAGGCAATGCGAAACAATCCCGTCATGATCATTGTTCCTTGCCACCGAGTTATTCTGTCGAGTGGCAATATTGGCAACTACAGCGGTGGCAAGTGGAATGATGTTAAGGCCTGGCTGCTGGAGCACGAAAAATGTAAAAAGTAACTGCGACGGATGGAGAAATTTACTGGCTGAGAAATTTACTTCAGTGAACAGTATCTGAGAAAAATCATAATCTGACAGTTTCACAGAACTGAAAATGATGACATTAACAGAACTGAAAATGATGACCAAAACAAAAAACCTGATACCTTGGTTTTATTTTGAGTTACAAAACTACTGCCTCATAATTCATTAGAACACAGATTGTGGTATATATTTATTCAGAGACTGGATCCAGTGTAGAGCACATTTAAATATATATATAGATAAAATATATTTATATGTATAAATTTATAACTTCCTTTTTGGTGTGGCCACCAAAGACAACCATTTAAGTAGGTGCTGGCATGCAGGAACATCTGAAAATTATTCTGATCAGTTACAACAGTTGCATTTTGATATTGCTATTATCATGATATCACTCTTGTAGGGTATGACTGTAGAGGCAACCAACCTTTCACATTCTTGCTTCTGCTAATGTAAATTAAGTTTGATTATAATTCGCTTAATTTTGTCGAAATAACGGCAAAATATTCTATGAAAAAATGCCTGAAAACGGTCTGTATAGAATTTTAATTGTACTATTTAAAACTTTCAGTTTCTTTATTGCCGTCGACGCAATAAAGTTCTTGGTAAAAGGCAGCGAGCATACTGATTTATTTGCAAATCATGTTTGCTAACAATTAAAAAATAAAATATCCACAGCGCACTTGTTTTCTGATTATTCTTTCTTCGGCTTCCAGTTCTTTTCCTTTGACTTATTCTTTTTTGCACTTCCGTATCGCTTGCCTCCTTGGTACGGATATTCAACTTTTATCTGTGCACGGCCCAGAGTAGATCCATTGAGCTGCAATGCCTTCTGAAGAGATAACGTAAACATGTGTAATGTAACATACTTTATATTTGCACCAAGATATCTATCTGCCCAGAAGCACCTCTAGCCTAGCTACTGTAGCAGTGGTAAGGCAGAGATCATCTATAGGTAACCATTCCAGACATACACCTGTTTTACTTAGCTGTAAATTAACCAGTGCATTTTAGGCTCCATTTAGAGCAATTACATATTGCAGTCGGCAATCAAAAGACATTTGTACCTATAACTGCACAGTACTTCTGAGTCACAACCGTAAGTTACATTAAGAGCAGTATTCCCTTTAAGGTAACCCAAAAGGGCAGCCATGATAGCATTAGCAACTTCATTTCTTATGCCTGGTATATCAATATGTAAGCTGTTCCAGACAAATCAGAGCCTCCTGAGTGTATTATTTTTATTATTTCTGCATTTATTTAGCACCACAGTCCAATGACTAAGCATCAATCAATGGGGCTGAGCAAACGTTAGACTTGCTTTAGGTTCCCTATTCAGTAACCGTCTCAGGGAAGGAGGCTCGAATTCGTACTTTTCATGTTACAAGCCGAGCATTCTAACCAATCGGCAACTATGCCCCACATATATGCTTCATTTTAACAGATACTGCCATTGGAAATGAGGGAGCCATAGTTAGTTCAGCAAGAAATGACTTCATAACACAACCTCGTCATAAGCGTTGGTGACTTCATTTTCTTGGGCTTGTTACATATGAGGAGGGGTGGCCTTGATGTAAAAGATCGTGACCTTCTAATCAGTGTTGCAACAACTGATGTCAATTAAACCTGATACCTTGCGATGCTGGTTATCAACGAACTCGATGTAAGCACATCCTCGTGACCGCTGAGAGTCGGGGTAAATCAACAGGCGTACATCTTTAACGCCCCCTACAACCGACAAGAGAAACCCTTAGATTATCAGTTGCTATTGTGATAATTATAATTAATATCGATGAATTCAGTTTACAACCAGCAAGTGATTAATCTAAAAAAATAAGACCTGCTTATCTGAAAAATCAAGCACCAATTTAAACTGCTTGGTGCTAGATTCAATCATATACTGAAACCTCATACAAAGTTATTTAAACAGCAATCTTGACCTTGTGAATAGAACACACTACTGCAAAATTAGCAGAATTTATTTAGAGCTTGAAAATACATACCAACAGTCGCAAAATGTTTCTCTACATCTTTCTGCTTCATGTTATGAGGTATCTGCCCAACAAATAAAACGAAACCCTTGGACAATGATGCTTTCTTCTGTGCAGCTGGCTTCCTGGGTGTTGCCTTGCTTGTTTCTTGTTCTTTATTGGACTCGGGACTGGATAAGTTTGGTTCCTTTTCATCAGCAGATTGCCGTTTATTTTTCTTCTTTTTCTTTTTGGGTGACAGTGAGAGGCTTTCTTCATTTTCTGATGAATTATCTTTCACCTGCATAACTTCTTCATCTGCTGACTGTTTAGTTTTCTTCTTTTTCTTTTTGCACAAGAGGCTTTCTTCATTTTCTGGTAAAACATCGTCACTAGTGGCATCAGCTGACTGTTGTTCATTTTTCTTCCTTTTCTTTTTGAATATGACCTCTTCATTTCCAGGTAAAAGATCCTTCACCTTATTTGATGATTCCATTGAATCTAAATGTAAAAAAATATTTCACCATATGAATCAGAAAGGTTCTTTTAAGCAGATTGCCGTTTATTTTTTTTTACTTATTTTTTGCCGTTTATTACATTTCATAACAACATATTAGATGTAAAAGAAATGTATTATTTTTGACATAAGGTTCTTAAAATTAATCATTGCTACAAGGAAAATGCAAATATGTTAATTTTAAATGTAGACAACAAATGCTTAACCAATTTTTACAGCGAAAATGGCAACATGCAGATTGCTCAGGCCCTTAAAAAGTGTCATACCATCTGAATCTGTGACTTCTCTCTTCCGCTTCGGCATTTTGACAACTCGCAATCCCTAAAACAAAGATTAGTTAAAATGCAAAATAATTATTTGTTGTGTCAAGCCAACAAATAACATTACACAATTACATTTCATAACAACATACTAGATGTAAATGTTCACTTTTTTATAGCGACTGCATGGCGTCGATTGTAATGAATTAGATTTTATTAAACTGTAAAATCATTCAATACAATAGCATTGCACGGCAATTGTTGTCCAGAGCACTGAATGATGTAGTAAAATCGTCTCTGAAATGGTCGTCAACGCGTTATTCAAGACCTCACGACAATATATATACGATATTATACTCCACACCTTTCCCACCGATTTTAGCCTTGATTGATAGTGATTGTCATTTTCCGCCGTTAATTTAATATTCTGGTGCCAACAAATCGACAGAGATCGACAAATTCAATCACACATCATTTTCATTTCGACTGGAGTACTTCATGTGAGCGATAATAGGGTATTTAGCGAATCTTAACGACTAAAGCATAAAGTGTATCCCATGATAAATACGCATACAAATCATTTAATTTGCATAAAGTGGAATATAAACAAATGAATATGTATATCCTTACCGACGCCAAAAAGATGATATTCGACCGATTTTCTCACACGCGCGTTTGTTTTCTTCTCAAGATTTAGACCGGAAACAGATGCCATAATCGTGCCAAATTTAGCTATAGTGATATTTTATTTAGAATTTAAACTTGTAAGATTGTGATATATCGCATCGCGAAATTAATCCTGAATTTCTTCTGCGACTGATTAATAAATATAATTCTCAGTTTAAAGACAGTTCGATCATGTACTAAAGATTTATGCCAATTCTTCGTATTATTATGTGGATGGCAAAATACAACATGACGTCTTTATCTAGTTGAATCTATGATCAATATCTCCTTTATGTTCTCAGGAAAAGTGTTCAAAACAGTTCAACTGGTGATTGTTTAAGTTGTTTTATAGATGTTAATAGTAGTTTATCAAGTGTTAAATTTTAGATGGCCATTCAGCTGTGTAATGCTACTGATCATCGTATAACTTTCCAGGAAAGATTTTTATTTCATGTTCTTGCTAAAAGCGCATGTCCTGTAACACGTGTAGTGAGGTCGAATCATCAAGTTGAACCCATGTAATAGTTTCCCCAGCGGATCGCTATATAATTGTAATTGTAATTAGTAACTTCTATCTCGCGTGTGTCTAATGCACAAGGCTTCAACCGATGGCGCATCAAAGCCAAGCCGCAATCGGGTCAGAAGTTCATCCACTATGACTAAGACAGAGTGGACCACTTAGAAATCAGGCTACAGCTGTTCATCAGGAATTTGGCGATGATGTTTATTAACTGGACATATTAGAATCTTTCACTAAGTCTGACTGACTGGTTTCTGTTTGGCATATAGACTCGAAAAAGATCAACCTATAATTTCCAATGACTGCAGGCATGAAGGAAAAGTCTTTGACCCAACGGCAGCAGAAACGCTTGGAATGGTGGAAGAAAAACAACGAGACAGGTAAATCAATGAACAATGACTCAGCTAAAGTTAGGCTTCCTTGCCTCACATTGGCACGTTCAGGAGACGCTCAATTTCCTCTTTTTGGATCTTAAGCCTGCAGAGGATTAATCAAAAGGTCGTGAACATGGGGCCAGTGCATCTTTGCCTTTTACTTCCCAGTTTCTGATTGTACCAAGTTACACTGCTTGGTGACAGGGACAAGTGTATCTAGGGTCATTACACAGTCTGCTCAGCAGACTCGAACCCACAATCATTTGAATATAGACTAAGTGTGCTTAACCATCAGAATTGTAGTCGTAAACTCAAGATTTCTGCAGCGCCCAACAAAAGCTAAGTCATAGGAATCAGATTATTCAAAAAGATGCTCAGTCAAAACAAAATAAAACAGAACAGCACATATTAGTGACTGTGTTCTTATTTAAAGATTTGGGATACACCTGCAGACCAGATGAAGACGCAAAATTCCTAGTTGTTATTACACAGGAGAACATATGTTTCTTCACCCTGATTTCATTTTCTGATCCACCCTTCTAAATCTATTCCTTACTTTAAAAGGCTATTATAATTTTGTGCATACATTTTAATAACTATTAATGATTTTTAAATAGTTTTCTATTATTTTACATTGCTTTGAAATTCTTTATTTTGGATATACTGCTCTGCATACAGGTGATCCATCAAAACCAGATGCTCCAAAAACATCAGAACCATCAAAGAAGCGAAAATTGGAAGTCACAGACTCCTGTTGTGTGTCGTCACCAGCCCCGAAGAAAAGCAAAATCAACAACTTAAAAGAAAAGTCCGGGTTAACAGACGACGTCCATGGAGCTCTCTGTAAAGCTAAGACGAAGAAAGCAAAAATCAAGAAAGATAAGGCAGCTACTGCCACAAATCCTGAGGAACAGAGTTTGTCTGGTGATGTGCAGCCAACTACATCAGTCAGCAAGAAATCTAAGCTGGCAAAAAATCTGAAGGCGTACGTTCTGTTTGTCGGGAACATTCCTTACCATGTTACTAAGGAAGATATCGAGCAGCATTTCTTAAGAACTGGTATGTCTTTTAGAATTGAAACTTGAATCATTTCTTATTATAGAGATTTTATGAAATTAACAAGAATTTAGAATTTAATCATTTATTTGTTATTGTCTACAGAGAAATTTGGAAATTTCAAAAACTGTCTTCTAGAAATTTTAATCATCAGTGATTGCAGAGAGTTTTGGAAATTAAAAGACTTACTTAGAATTTAGAATCATCTGTGGTGGCAAAGATTTTTGGAGATTAAGACAACTTTTCATGTATTCTTTCATGTATTCTTTCTGTTTGTGTATTCTTTTATGTATTCTTTCAAGACTTAATGCATTTTTCGAATGTTGTTTACATTTTAAAATTAGCCTGGGAAAATCTTACTGCCTGGGATCATGACAGCCGTTTGGGCTGAATGAGGGATGAATGAGTAGCAGCCGCCACCATTTCATAGCTGCGCTGTCTGTCTGTCTGTCCTCCAAGCTATGCATTAAACAGATTTTGGTTGGGCCATGGTTTCTCTGTCTGCAGCCTGTTCAAATGGATACAAGCTGCTGATCCTTTGTGGCGCTGTGCCGACTATGGCAAGATATAGAGTATATATTTTCAGTGTGTCTGAAGTCGTGGCTGTTTATGTCTGTTAGATAGCCATATTTCAGGCCTTGAGTAGTTCAATATCATGTCATGTCATGTAATCATCTCTGGACTGGATCCAGTCGTTGATTTCTCTATGACATCCCTCCACAAATCTCGTTTCCCGGCCATCTCCTCAAGGGTCATTCTCCGTCTGTTCAATATGGCGCTATATAAATGCCCAGATATATATTATGAAATAAATAAACAAAAGCAGCAGACAAATCAACTGATGATACAGGTTTGGTTTTCATGTGCCATCGGTTGATACCTTGTGCATTATACATGGGTTTTATCAAAGTTACTAATTAATAATAATAATATTAATTATAATAATAATGGGGATAGGTACAGGTACAGGAAATGACCTAATTAATAATAATAATATTAATTATAATAATAATGGGGATAGGTACATTTGCTTCTGCCTGAAAGATTTTCTACTCAACACAGGTAGTACTGTTTGAAAGAATGAAAGAAAACTTTAATTGCACCGCTTGCAGCCTTCTAAGTCACACGTGGATTGATGACTTTTAGCATATTTTTGCTTTCTTTATCCTAACTGCAGCTGTGTTTTCTTTGTGAAAGGAGGAGTCAAGGAAGTTCGTCTTCTTACTGATAAAGATACTGGAAAGTCGAAAGGATGTGCATACGTAGAATTTCTGGACTCAAAATCACATAAGGTAGAGTTAAATGTTATTGTTATCATTTGCAATTTTCTTGAGAGAGACCCATCAAGTTCTAAAATGTTTTCCATGATCACCAGGCTGAGTTCTGTCAAGTAAATTTGGCCGCTACATTCCCAGCCATGCTATATGAAATTTCCTGTCATTTTGTTGCATGTGACAGAAGGGTCTTCTTACTTTTAACTTGCTATGCTCAGAAGGATATGATTATATAGGACTTGTAGATATGAAATCAACTAGGGTTGAAATGGCACCTTTGGGTGTGTTTACAACATAAAAACTAAAAAATTATATAAATATACATTACAAACTTCTTTTAAAATGCGCTGATTCATGTCATCCTGCTCAAACTACATTCTCTGGTTTTCTTAAGTGAGATGTTATGTAAAGATTAGTTTGCTTTTCTTTGTATGACATGGTAGTGGATTGGTTTGAGTTTGTAACACAGAGTGGGTTCGTGCACCCATTCCCCGAGATGACCGCTGTGAAGGTCCCTTGAGCAAGTCCTTCATACACCATTGCTCACTGCCATCCACTGATGCTTTGTGATTAATTAGAGGAGCTTAATAAATACAGAAGTGATAAGCATACCATACATTGCGTTGAAGTTGAATAAGCAAGATTTGTGACTTGTTCACATGATCATTTTTCAGTTTGGTTTGCGGCTTCATGAGTCGATGTTGGGTGGCCGAAAAGTTAATGTAGAATTTACGTCTCGCGGTCGGAAGACACCGAAACGAACAGAACGACTGAAGGAGAAAAATCGGCGAATGGCTAGGATGAAACGAGTATTCGATCATACTTCTAAAAAAGACCAGTAGATTGTCGATCGTGGCGAAGCTAAGAGACTGTTTTTGCTTTTCTTCATGCAGCTGAGATTCAGAAACATTTGAATTTCATCATGCAGTTTGCATGCAGTATGTTTCTTCAATGTGTTCGATGAAAAGAATTTCAGTTTTGTCAAATTTTAAAATATTCTTCATTACAAAACCTTTTGATAACGATACTTGATGCGTATTTTGGTTTCCTGGCTCAAACTGTTTATCATTACTGGCATTGGCAAAACCCATTTTCAGAATTTCAGATAAATGCAAATTACTATATATTTTTTTAATGTGCCTTGCCTATGCTTTTGAAGTGGAGAATCAAAAAGTTGAAGACCATAATGGTAGAGTTGAGGATTATTCATTTGATTTTTATTATGATTTGGGGTTTGCATATAAGTTTTCATGACTAAATAATTTTTTTCAATTAAGAGTTTTACTTGCTCCAGAATTTTAAAATGTGCCTTAAGAAGAATGCTTCTGTTTGAGACATGATTATTATTACTGGGTGTGCAAGAACTCATTTTCAGATTTTTCTGAGAATCAAAACCGCTTTTCTTCAAATAATAGTTGGATTGAACGGTCTGTTTAAAATGTAAATAGTAAATGCTTCCTACCAGTGCAAAGGCCTCAACATTATTTCTGCATTTATTAAGCACTACTATCTAATGACTGAGCATCAGTTGATGGCACTGAGCAATTGTGAGTGAAGGACTTGCTCAAGGTCCCTACACAGTAACTGTTTCAGGGGGGGGGAGGCTATCATGTTAACCCTGAGAGCAGCAAGGATGTGAAGTGCTAACACTTCCTGTTTTTAGCCTCGGCATTTGAGGGTAATCGTAATCCCGAGATTTCTACAGCACCCAATGAAAGTCATGTCACTGGGACCAGCTTATTCACAGGCGCTCAGTCAAAACAAAATCGATAGGCAAAAATGTTCGGTTCCAGGTCAAGGTCCAAAAGTCAGGCAGAGAGACACGGTGGGTAATGTTTGGGATTGGAGCGAAAAGAGGGATAAGAGGAAGAAGGGGAGTCAGAATAGGATCTGTGAAAGAGGAATGTTTTCAGTTTTGAGTGAAAGGCCAATGCAGAAATTGCAAGTGGTGGAGCATATATGGGTTTGTATGATGTGTCAGATAGCTGTAACTGGGTGGTCCTTTCCTTTGCCACCTGATCTGGATTGCCCATAAAGACCCACTTCAGTCAAACAGGCATTCTGTTCTGCATTGGATCTAATTAGATTCCCTTTGCTGGACACAGCAGCATCAAAGTATCCTACCCCGGAGCAGTTAGCCCTACTAGATCAACGTGATTGTATTGCATTTCCATGTCTCCTATTTTCTCCTAACAATTGCCAAATCGAGCCTCTACAGCTTCCCGTACTTAGAGCCTTGCCAAGTCTAAATCCGACCCTGCTTGAGCCGGCAGTGGACAAATCCCGAGGTCCTGCTTGGACATGGTGCCAGCGCATAGCAGGACTTGCTGTTTACTTCCCAGCTTACACCGCAACCAGATTATGGGCTCAGGCTTACTGCTTGGTGACAGACGGGTATGTGTGAACAACCTGCCGAGGGTCGCAATACGGAGTCCACTGAGTAGGCTCGAACCCACAGAATCCCTGGATTATAGGTAAAGCGCGCTACCGAATAGACACACCCTAAAATACGCTATATAAATATTCAGATGCAGAAGCTGTTCGTCTCTCCGATAGCAGCCTCCATGCGGCTGTTCGCGATTTACTGACGTCACCTTACAGGTATGATAATTGATTAGCAACAACACCTGCTGAATTCCACTTCCCTATTCCAACACGACATGCATCATGCAGTATCCCTTAACGCAACAATGTCGCATTAGATCAAAAGATGACAGCAGAGTCTTTAAACCTTTGAACAGCGTCATTCATGCATAGCGTAAAAACCTTCAGCTGGAGCCTACCCAGGTAAGGAGGAACTAAAGCATATTTGGAATTTCTTGGTTGCAGCAAACTTTTATAGCTTGAACCACGTAATGCCATGACTAGTGCTGGTCTGGTTAGCTACATTGATTAAAGCTTACGTCAATGCGTCTCTGGCGTGAGGATGCCGGTTCACATACCGATCGTGGCTTATGTAAGAGGTTAAATTTCTTACGACACGCACGCGGGGACCTTCAATGGCTTGGCGCCCAGTCAAACGGGCAGGTGTGGTGAAGGAGCTCACCGATAAATTCATTGCAAAATGAACATGGTCGCTATAGAAAACCGTGTACACTTACATTCCTAGCGCAACAACGCCTCTGCTGTGCATGTACAAGTTTTCCGATAGACACCACGTGGGCCTCGACCCTGCTTATCTGTTGATGGGTGGGTTTATCGAGTGAAACCGTTCACCATCGCTGCTCGTTTGAACGCGTGAGTCTGATGCCATTTTAGACCCCCTTGTGCGAACCGTGGTAGCCAGACATGCGGATCTCTGAACTATAGTCACGATCGATGTATGCGCAGTTTCTTCGTGCGTAACGCTTTTACCGAAGCCGCAAACCAGGACGAGATACAAAATTGATCGGTAAGGACCAAAGCGCTGGTTTATTGCACTATAGGCGTAATTTTTAGAGGTACCGTACGCCACTTTTTCATACAATGAATCATCATCATCAGAAAGATCCAAGAAGCCCGTAGGTGTCCAATGCACATGTTATCACCTGTCTCCATACTCGGCGGTCCTGTGCCAGTATGCTCAAGCTGTATAAATCGTTGCATTAGATTTCTATCTGCACCCATTCGTTCGACCCTCCACCCTTCTCACGGGAGAGTTCGAGGCTTGGGCATGGCTCCGATATCCACTGGTCTGTGATACCATAGGCGGTGTCATACAGCGAATAAACAATGCCAATTAGGTATATAATATGAGCTTTGCATTCTCCAATGACTTTCTGAACTATCTGTAGGGGCCTATACTACTTATTATTACCCGAAAGGGCAAACGAGTTGTTACCCCTCACTTTCTAGACCAGCGTTACACTCTTGTAGAATTCTTCGGCTTGCAGACATGCATCTTCATAAACAAGCCTTAGACATTTTTATGTGCCTGTCTTCACTTTTCACGGTTTTATGTTCTGTGGTATGTTATGCTGATGAAACCCTGGCGATGTTGGTTGAAAGAACCCACAGGCCTACAATAACAGAGGCGTACTACATAATAACACCCTGGTGAACTGAAACAAGGTCATTTTGAGCTAGTCTCATCCATATATATGGGCTCCCGTAAACAAACTGATTTATAGGAGACCTGTAAGTTTCTAACATATTTTATGGCAGTTTTTGTTCATCCTGTTGTACTCTTAATAGTGACTTCTGGTATTAGCAGACACCAGTACTGCCAATAGGTTCAAACGGTCAACAGAAATCTCAAGACCTCTCTGTCCTGGTTAGGATTTGACTTCTGACATCTGGGTTGACAATCCAGAACGCTAACCACTAGACTGGAAAAACCCCACCAGAATTACGACAGTTTTCGGACCCATCATACGAACTCACCAACACATCACCTCTTGCAATTTCTGCGCAGACTCTTCACTCAAAACTGAAAACACTCCTATTTCACAGATCCTATCCTGAATCCTATTCTTCTTATCTAACTTTCCAGTTCAATTCCAAACAACATCTACCATAGCCGTCTGACTGTCTGCCTGCCTGACTCTTGGATCTTGACCTGTACCCTTCCTGTCTATCGAATTTGTTTTGACTGAGCGCCTGTGAATGAGCTGGTTCCCGCGGCTTAGCTTTCGTCGGACATATTTATTTGCTGGCGGGGTTTTGAACCGCCGTCCTCTGGATTGACAGTCAGTCCAGCACAGACTATAGTGCTAACCACAAGATCACGTCTCACACCCTATAAGATAGAACAGAGAGAGAAATCAAGAAGAGAGAATTATGTCGTTCAGTGATAGAATATCTTCTTTATAAATCCAGAGTTTTGATCCACACGTACAGTATTTCATCCTGCAAGACAGAGAAGAATGGGGTGAGACTGGTCGCGTAGAGAGGCGAGAAAGGGCTGCTTTGACAGCGATGGCCCATAAACTGTGTCCAGGGGTTGAGAGAGAGAGAGAGAGAGATAGCGAGAGAGAGAGAGAGAGAGAGAGAGCGACAGACAGACAGACAGAGAAATAGGTCGGTTCAACTCCATAACTGACACTCGATAGGTCTACAGAACAACACCGTAGGCTTCCGTCAGTTCCGAAGTTTTTCATCGGCACAATTGTTAGGTATTTGAAACATAATTTCTCATCTTTTTGATTATCATTGAGATTTTGGGTACAGGTGATAAGAACGTCTATAAAAATTAATTGGCCGCCCTCTTTGCCGCCCGGGGCGGCCGCACCAGTCGCTTCTCTTAGCTCTGCTACTACACTTATAAGTGCTTAAGTATGTAAGCGCCAGTGCATTTAAATTACTAAGCTGGAAAACGACAACAATATATGCATGTTAATAATTTTTGGGAATTTAATTTTAATCTATAAATTTAATTAATTTTATCATTCAAATTTATTCTTATTCCCAGTACAGTAGAGATCTTTCAGGACATTAGGTTATTAGTATAAACTTATGTATGCAGACACATTATCGTGGCATACCGTCAAACACATGTGTGGTGACATTGGCTATAAGCGCCAACTTTATATATGTAGGCCACACTTATCGTGGCGTACCGTCAAACACTTGTGTGGTCACCCTAAAGGCCGTTCTGCTGTCGGCCGCATTAGCGTTTATATATATATATGTGCGCAACAGCCATATTAGTGTCGACAATTGACAGACATTGCCGTAACGCTTGCCTACATGTCGATTGCACGTGGCACATCGCAAGGCGATCTGCCTTAAGCAACCTGTAGGAGGAGTTCGCTAACATTTCTTCGTCAATAGCTATAGGCCTAGAGGGCTTTTTCTCTTTAGGCCTACAGCTCGCGGAGTCAGCTTTAATGTTTGTCAGCAGGAAAGCACAATAGTATCAAAAACACTTCGCGTAGACATACAAATGGTATAAAACTTATCGGTGCTCGGTTTTGTTGACAAAGAATGCCGATGAGAAATTTCCTAGCTAACGTTCACGCACCTATGGGCCTGTATTTTGTAGGAGTGCCGATCAACTGCTGAAGAATTTTAACTACAGCCCTAGAGAAGGCCTTGCAATTTCGTCAAAACGAGACTTACTTCACATTTGTTGGAAGAAGGTATCTGCTTGGGTTATGCGACTGTTGTAATGTGTTGAAATACTGTCGAAAAGGAGTGACATTAATAAGCGAATACCTGACCATACCTTGCCTTACCATACCTGTAGTGTCGTTAAGCGAGATTTACCACTGAATATTCTTGAGAAAGGTTAACTTCTTGCGGACATAGTTTAGTAGTTGCTGTAATCAGTATGAAGCGTTGTTAGAGGCGCGTAATCGATAAGCGATTACACACTATTACATTACCGTATCTTTATATGCCTGGAACAACATCAAGAGTGAATTAGCATACAACTGATACTATATACATTCGTCAGTAGAAGAAGTTCTTGCCTACACGTTGTGCAATCTGTTTCAAGCGAAAGAATGGCAGAAGGACGATTCAAGATTCATGGATTCATTGCAGTGATGCTGTTGGTTGCGGTGAGACTAGAACTCTCGACTGGGGAGACTTGTCCGGCACGCGATGCGAGATGTAGCTGTCTTACTCTCGAGTTTCACGGTATCGAAATCAGTTGTAAAGGACTCGGAAACCAAGACCAAGTTCCGCCGTTTCTACTATCAAACGAAACCTACGAAAGCCTTGTGTTCGACACCGATACTACGATACGAGAGGTTCAGGACAATGCATTTGCCAAGGTGCGAGTTAAAGATCTCATCTTGTCGAATCTCCAGATTGTGACCGTTGCAGAGAAGGCGTTCCGTGGAAAAGTAGAAACCGTTCTGGAGATGCTGAAGCTGGACAGTAACGACATATCAGATATCCTGCCCGGCACTTTCCAGAACTTAACAAACCTTCAGTTTCTCGACTTGGCCAACAACAAGATTGCCGCATTAAGTTCGGCGACATTCCGAGGATTGAAGAGTCTGATATTGATTAATCTGTTTAACAACGAATTGTCATCTCTTCCCGATGACTTGTTCAGCGACTGTTTATCTCTGCGCGATCTATTTCTCTTCGGTAACAAACTTTCAAGCTTGTCGGCAACTTCCTTCGGTCAGCTACCCTCTCTTCAGCAGCTTGTACTGTACGACAACCGTATCGATGCCATCATGCCAGGCACTTTCCAGCTTCTACCCAGCTTAACCGTTCTTAACGTGAAGAGCAATGCGATACAGACAGTGAACTCGTCGATGTTTACCGGGCTAGTAAATCTAACCTCGTTAGACCTGTCGTATAACGACATCTCCATCGTATCGGTCGATGCATTTCAGGAGTTAAGAGCGCTGAGAACCCTCAGTCTTGCAAACAACCAGATCCAGGTACTCGTCATTGGAACCTTCTCGAACCTCACAAATCTCGAAAGTCTCGACCTTTCGGGAAACTCCCTAGTATCGATACCCGATTACCTGTTCTCGAATCTGTCAAACCTAATGAAACTCTCCATCAACCAGAACGACATTCACATTGTCAATGAGAGAACTCTCCACGGATTGAGCAGACTTACAACGCTCTCGATGAGCGACAACTCCATACAGGAACTTCCTGTTGATTTCTTTCAAAACACGAGAAACTTGACTTCGCTGTACCTGAATGGAAACTCCATTCGAAACATAATTCCCGGAACGTTTGACAACTGCTCTAAACTGATCAGCATTTTTCTGCGCTATAATAAGGTATACAACATCATTCCGCACACATTTGAGGGGCTTCCTGCGTTAGGGAATTTGTATCTCGACCATAATTTCATTTCCTATCTGGCCAGTGGAACGTTTTCCAATCTCCCTAATCTGGCCTTCATTGACCTGAGTTTTAACAACATCGCGGGAATGGACGAAAACGCGTTTATGAATGTTTCGCTCATGAAAAATCTCTCGCTGAAGCTGGACAGAAACCGCTTGGTCATTGTACCAGTGGATACCCTGAAATGGCTTCCTACTCTGGTAACGCTTTCGTTGAACTGGAATGGAATTGTCGGCATTCCAAACGACACGTTCTCTGGCCTGCCATTACTTGGGAGACTTGAACTGTCTTATAATTCCTTGGAGTCTCTGCAGAGGAACGCCTTCGCCGGACCGAGAAATCTCCACACACTGCTGCTACAGAACAACAGTATCTGCTACACACAGCCTGGCCTTTTCGGTCCGTTTCTCAGCAGCTCACTAGCCACACTGAATCTAAGTTCCAACTGCATCACCGATATCAGCGGTGCGATCTTTTCCAACCTGGGGAAACTCAGTTCTCTCGGTCTCTCGGCTAACAATTTGACAGAGATATCACGTGATGCATTCGTGGGACTTAGTTCAGTCAGAGAAATTGATCTTAGTCTGAATAGGATTTCTGTCATCGATCCTTTCAGTTTCAGCAACCTGAGCAAGCTGACTAAGCTATCGCTATCCGGTAATCGAATTGGACCTGAAGTCTTGCGCGCCATTTCCCATCTGACTGAACTAAAGACACTCCAGTTAGGACAGAATTTGATTGACTATCTACCGAAGTCTTCTTTTGCGAACTGTAGCAATTTGCAGGAGCTGGGTCTAAGAAACAACAACATGCAAAGAATCGGTATACTTGATTCGGAGAGTCAACATCTAACGACGCTTGACTTAGGGTTTAACAGGTTGAACACGAGCGAAGGTATTGATGACCTTGCACAGTTCACAGGTCTTCGCGTACTCAAGCTAGACGGAAATTCCATCGATAATGCTCTGCTGGAACACGCGAGTGTTACCTTCCAACAGAACAGTGAGAGGATTTTGGAACTTGATCTCTCCAATAACAACCTTTCATCTGCTATTTTCGCAGTCATCGGAAGCCTAACGTCACTTTCAAGACTCAGTCTCGACAATAACCAGATCGAAAGCCTAGGTCAAGGATCTCTGAGTTCGTTAGCGAAAACCGTTGAGTTTTTATCAGCCAGGAACAACCTACTGACTGGAGATCGTTTGTCACCGCTGGAAAACTTTACGGCCTTGAATTACTTGTACCTTGACGGAAATCTGATCGAAACCATCCCAAGTGGTCTATTTCGAAACATGTTCAATCTGAGAACTCTGTCTCTGAACAAAAATCGCCTAACAGAGATTCGAAACGACACGTTCGGCGAGCTGAAGGGCACGATCTCTGAAATCTACCTGGCCCAAAATCAGATCGAACTGGTGGAGAACGGCGCCATGTTGGCAATCACCGGAATCAAGGATCTCGATCTTTCCGGAAATAACCTAACGAACATTACGTTCCCGGAATCGATGCCAGGGCTGTTAAACCTGCGCCTCGCTCGAAATCGTCTGGAAAGCTTCCCGCTCGGACTGCAATCTTTCCAGCTCCTCAACTCCATCGACCTATCCCAGAATCGGATTCGTTTCCTGCCGCGGATCGCAATCCACAGCACAGTCCAGATGCGTCTACTGGATTTTTCGGACAACCTGATCGAAAACATCGACGCAATGACCTACATCGGAATCATAGATCGACTGAACTTCAGTGGGAACCTGATCAGCGACGCCCAGACGATGATCTTTCGGAGGGTCACCTCTGTCAACCAGGTGGATTTTTCGCGGAATAAATTCCAGCGAATACCGGCTTCTATAAGTGGGTCACACGCCACTGCGACTGTCGTCGACCTGAAGTTGGACTACAACCAGATATCGAACCTCAGCGACTGGGCTGGGACAGGATCGCTGCGGTCGACGATTGAGCGGATGTCCCTAAGAGGGAACAAGATCGATTCCATTCCCAGAGTCGTCACTGAATCGCTGAGTGCGTCCCTAATCGAGCTGGACGTTCGCGACAACCAACTGGTCAGCTTGGAGGAGTCGACGTTCACCAACACCGCCCACCTGACGAGGCTAGACTTGGAGGGAAACCCGCTACGGTGCGACTGTTCACTCGCGTGGCTGAGGAGACTCCAGCAGACCGTGAATGTCGGCCAAGCTATCTGTGCCACGCCTGAGTGGCTCTGGGGAGAACTAGCCGTCTGTTACAACATTTCCACTTGCGACGACATTGATCCATCGTTAAAGCGCATCCAGTTTAACGACACGTGCTTTTTATGGACTGCGCCCTCTTCACCAACCTTTCCCACATCCACGGCAGAAACAGCAAACGTTTCATACCCTAACGTTTTCTCCACCACACCCAGTGCCAGTAGTAGCGAAGGGTCTTCCGAATCAACAACAAGCACGGCAGCGGACATCGCTACCTTGCTTATGACGACATTTAACCAAACTGGGTGGACCTTCCAGTCCACTTCAGCAGCAAGGGGCGTCCCTAACGCCCTTCCTAATGACCAGGAGTCGCTTTCTTACAGTAGGGACGGACTCATCGCAGGGCTTGTTTGCGGAATCTTCGCACTTATAGTAATCATCGGGGTCACTGTTTACCTTATCCGACGACATATGGCAAAGAGAGCAAGATACGCAAAACCGGTTGCGACAATTTCCGATGGGACCATGGTGTACGATAATCCAGGATACTCCAACCTTTAGCGGCGTACAGTGGCATGAACTAATCTCTTGGCTATTGACCATTTAAGGTTGGCAGCAGTGAGAAACAAGACACCTGGCAGGAACAGAAGTATATGGGGTTAATGTATCTTTAGTGGAAGGTAGTCTGAACTGCAGAGAGGGAAGAGCTGTGGGTAGGGGCCGAATAAGTAAGGGGCAACTGTATATTCAGCGGCATGGTAGGTGGTTTGAATTAATAAAGGAAAGACCCAGTAGTGTAACTCTTGGCTCAGAGGGCCCGCAGCTGTTTGGGCAAGGCCGAATGTGAAAAAGAGGGGGTCCGCTCAGGTCCTAAAGAGGTCATTGACTCCCGTAGGGCCCATTTCAGTAATTTGCGGGTACGTCGGAAAGATTAAGTTACGCCACTGGGAGGACCTATGGACAAAGGCAACATGTATGGGAAAATATTTCTCCAGTAGGGGTTTTTCTATCCAGCTACAAATCGCACTATGATTGAAATTAGGAGGGCTCAATTAGACTCCGCCAGTTGCCTCTATTCTCACTCTATAGGTAAATATATTCGGTGCAATTGAAACACGTTCAACAATGTCAAACGCCTCAAAAGCATTTCAGTGAAAAGAATCAACTCCATAAACGATGCGCCCATCGAATTAATGGACTCTGATGATGGCTTAAACCTTGGCAATCCAAGCAACCGAATATCTAGTGAGACTCGAGTCTAGTTGGGTCATATATAAGTTTAAACTTATCCGATCTCTCCATCTATTACTTTACAGTTGTGCCCAAAACTGAAGCTAAAGAAACGACTTTAATTTGGTTCTCCAGTTAACCGATTCCACTCAAACACGGAGTTTCCAGTGTACAGCAACAAAAAGGATTGCGCTTGATATTAACTGCGATAAAGACTTTAACCGTTTCAAGTGAAACGGGTCATATTTGCTTATTTTACTTTTGTTTCAAACTTTTTAATGCATGTGCTTTTATGCTTAGTCCTATGCTGGCGAATGACACTGAAATCTCCTCATAGCGCGCACCGTTATAAAACGAATCCCGGTATGATATGATCAAGTTATAACGTTGCGCTTTAAGGAGGCTTTGGTGTAAACAGAATGCATCCCGCAGAAGACTAATTTTCTTGTATGTCTATTTTGTTCCGACTGTATCTATATATGTATATATATATATGTGTGTGTGTGTGTACTTTTAAGGGGTATGCAATAATCAAATGCATAACTATGTACCCGGTTTCTCTTTAAACGAATTTGTCGGATGGCATGGCAGCCTTCACCGCCGCTGCCCTTATGAATGGGTGCCACGCCATTTTAGGTGGCATGTATGTACGGACCGTGCCAGCTCGAGAAACAAATGATTGAAATACAACTTCCTGATGTCCGCATTCGCCGGAGGTCGATGACTTAGTGATGGCAGAATCCGACTTGAAAGTTAGAAATCCCCTACGTTGCGGAAGTAAAGAATTTGGAGTTCTACGAAAAAGAACAGCTAGCGGAAAGACTCGAGGTGTCGAACTTTCGGACGGATTCCCGAAAATTGTTCAACACGATCTCTAAGTCATTCGCCAACAATGCTGAATACATGAGTTAGGCCTAAGTGGACGGTTGACTGCGTCGATTCATAAATGGGCCGAAGTGGACGGTTATGGTTGACTTGTAATGAGTTCTAAACGGGCCTATTAGCTTCTAGGACATAAAGGCCCAATGACGTCCAAGCAAGAAAGTAATTGCCGACTACATTCGTGGACGGGATCAACGCCCTGTTTCTGCAGGCCGCAGTATCACAATAAGCTTCATAGATCTTTGCCGAAATGCCTTCTATGTGAAAACACTGCAAACATAACTTATGCACGATGCGAGTGGCAGTAACGAACTTAGAAAGAATCGTGCTATAGTTACGGTGCTATACGAATTGTCGAAATTACTTTACAGAACAGTAAATTGGGCTTTTCCTGTGTGAGAGAGCCCGCCTGTGTTGACTTTTCATGTTATCTGAACACTGCTTTCTTACTGACAAACTTTTCTCTTAGAGCGCTTTAACACCGCTTAATGCTTGCTCGCGCTTTTGTGAAGTAGACCTACCCAAAAGGCGCTATATTAAGTGTATATATATATATCCATCTATCCATCCAGTCATCCATCCATGTGTTACTTTACATTACAAGCAAGCCGGTGTCCCACCTGACTATTGTTTATTACAAAAACTGTACAAACATGTTTGTATATATTGCTACGTTAACTGCACTCATTGACTAGGCCTATAAAACGACGTTTTGTACAATCAGTATGTATACATGGGCCTATATAATTTACTAACAATTGTTTGGAAATTATTCTGTGTTGACTTGTTTGTGACAACTGTAGACAGCCATAGATTAACTCCATAAAGAAGCTCACAGAATAGAATAGAACAATTCAACGGCGGCGAAAGAAAACATCCGTGATCTACATACAGTTCTACACACACATACATTCACCTACACACCCACACCTACACACACAATCCATAATGATCATATATAGCCTATATAAAATGATCCTTGTATACACAAATCCTGCACTTTTGAGAGGCACCTCACAGGCGCTATATTAAGTGTCGTTGTATGTTATATATATATATATATATATATATATATATATATATATATATATATATATATATATATATATATATATATATATATATATATATATATATATATATATATATATATATATATATATATATATATATATATATATATATATATATATATATATATATATATATATATGGGACTGGAGCCTACATGGAGGCTGGAGGCCCACCTGTGTTAACCTATTGACGACTAGCTTTCTGTTGTTAGTGATCTTCACTTACACTAGCATAGAGTGCTTTTCGACCCACCTTTTCCAACGGATTGTGATTTTGGATTGCGATTTTGAATTGAGGCGACCATCGACTGATGCCTTGGGCTTTATGATAACGGCGCTATAGAAGTCTTTAGATTAGATTAGAGTGCCTATGCTTAGTATGTGTAGAAGCGGTGCCGTGAAAACTTCTGATTAAGATCACGATACATAGGCCTATATACATGCATGCAGCATACACATAGATACATACCTACACACACACGTATGTATAGGCCGCATTTACCCTGCTTTACTTCCAATGTATACAATAGTGTCTGTTCTTTCAAGACATTACTTTCAAACAGGCCAAAAAATTTTAAAAACAATATAGGCCTGGACTCAAACGTATGCCTCTTCTGACAAACAATGATTTTGTCCTGTTTAGTAAGCCGTAAATGTAAATGTACGCGGATTTCTATGGGTCATTGTTTTCAATGAATCGATCGGTAGTCAGTCAGCTCCCTGAAGCGTTGCTACAGGCTCTGCTATATTTTTCCTCGCAGTATGACTAATTCCTGTTGACTTGCATTTATAATTACAAACTCCTCTTAGGTTTACAGATGTGCGTGCATATGCTCTTTACTAAAAGTCTAGTGTGGCCAGTTGCTCGATACATGAACTGTCTGGTATATACCAAATGGTATGGTATATACCATATGGTATTGTATATACCATATGCACACACCATACATTGAGCATTTGGGCCTGCCTGTCTAAATCAACCATCGGTTGATTCATTCTGCATTGTGAATTATAGCGGCGCTATAGAAGTAATTAGATTAGATTAGACAGATACTGGGCCATAGCTGGCCATCAAAGGCACAGTGTGGCCCCGCTTTGGGCCAAATGAGCAAGGTTGTCTGGGTTATCCTATACGCCTAATCGAGCAGTCGTTAAGGTCTAATTACAGCCAGACACTTAAACTAGATTAACTTACAAGCCACGCTAACTACATTCATCCTCAGGGCCGTCTTATCCATTAGGCACAGTAGGCACTGTGCCTATGGCCTATGAACTTTATAGGGGCCTACGAAAGTCAAGACGAAAGATTGTAAAACCGGAAATATTGCATCAGTGCAATGAATAATCAATGTTTAAAAAAGTAAATTGAAATTTAAAAACAAAACTGGGTGCGTGCGTGAATCATGATTAAAAATGAGTAGACATGAGTGACATGACGTCAAGAAATAATGTGAACGTGTTTAGCTCTAATGCAGAGTTGGCAGTTGGGGCCTACGAATGCGAGAGTGCCTAGGGCCTACGACGACCTTAAAACGGCCCTGTTCATCCTGTCCTTTGTAGCATATCGTCCGGTCTGTGGTGTCTGGTGGCTCTTTACTGGTTCTGCCCAATAGACTGCGATTCTGAAACACGAGTTTAGCAATGCACGGAATACGACTTTAGCTCGTATATATCTACGGCGCTATATAAGTATCCAGATTATATTAGAAATTCTACGGCGCTATATAAGTATCCAGATTATATTAGAAACACGTGCAGATGACACATCGCACGGATTGATGTTAAGTCATTAGTTAGTGGCGCTTAATAAATGTAGAAATAAACGCATCATGAAATGCAAGCATCTGTCCGCTCTACAATAAATCGATGAGGTGATCGATATATGTAACGCCACGCTCAGAAATCGATCGGGAGTCTCATGGCAGACGCCAGGTGGCAGTACATGTCACTGGTGTAGGCCTACGTTGTGCAGGCCTGAATACGCTGCGGCGGCCTTATGCAGCTATATAGGCCTACGACCCATAAAGCAAGATGCTACACTGCAAGCCTAGGCCTAGATTGATACAGATAGCCCGTGCACAGCGGCATATTTAGCGAGGGACCAACCTATTCCACCTTTTCTACCCTTACAGCCCTTTCCCACCTTATCCGCCCCTTAATTTTCACCTTTTCCACCTTCCCACCTTTTACACCCCTTTCCACCATTTTCCACCTTTGCAGTCACACTTGTGCATCATTTTGGCTAAGAAGGAGCGCTTGCCAAAGTGTAAATAATGCGTTAAAGAAATGGTAGGATACATAAATAGGCCCACACATATATAGACCTACACATATATAAAGTTGCCTCGGAGAACGGATAGAGACATACGCGCCTTTGCGAAATGACTGAAATGACTGAAAGGATTCAAGAATAGCCGGGTATATGCTTATACATGCATAGGCCTATATAGGCAAATTTTTTAAGCGCTACGTAAAAGCTAAGCGAAGGGCATCAGCTTATTCACGAGCGCTGCGTCAAGTCACTGGGGTTGTCCAAAGATAACATGTCAAGAACCAAGTCCGGTTGCCAGCACAACAGAGAGAGAAGGGGAGAGGAGCTGTTAGGGTGGGTTATGTTTACAGTTTAAGCTGAGAGAGATGGGATACATACATACTTATGTATTACGTACATACATACGTATGAGAAATGGCGTACATACATACTTCCGTACTTACATATGTAAATACATATGTACGTGCGTACGAATCCGGGGATTGCGAACTTATGTAATCTACACCAAGGCGCTGCCGATCACCTCGTAGGGCACATGCTCTTGTCTCTTATTGACAGCTGTCAATCATCTTCTACTTGACGACGCGTCACGTGGTACACAACATACGCCATTTTGAAATATTTGATTTTAAAATGTTTTGTTATTAATGGATTTGTAAAACCTCTGAGAAGCGTCCTTGACTGATTTTGAAGGTAGGCAATTATCGATTGCAAATGCTAAGTTTTACTCCATAATCACAGGTTGTGAAGGTTAAGTGTTTTAATTTTTAATGCGCACTTTTGCCTACATCAGAATCGATCGTGTTCGCGTGTACGTGCATGCATGGTCGGTAAGGTCCAACTAAAATACACGAATACATACACGGATATGGATGGAAATTTGCTATCATATTCGTAGTCGTAAATTTGAAAATTTTCAAAGCGCTGCTGGACATCTAAGCGCAAAGCAGTTGCGTATTCGCCAGCGCCGATTGTTTAACAAAGTCTGAATTAACAACTAATAAAATCGGAATTAACAAAATCAAAATATGACGATAGATGACAGTTTTACAGCACAGAACTTGCATCCAGTCTGTCACGTGCTGGGGAAACTTCTGCAAGAAGACAGTTTCCCAGAAATGGAGTTTTTAAAGAAGTGGCAATACATGATAAAAAAGCGACAAATGAGACGTCACTTAATTGTTACAAATGCGAGAGACTTATAATCTTGTGACTTGCTTGGCACACCAGTGTGCCTGCAAGATACAGATTGAGTTCTTAAGGAGAGACTTGTTTACATGTATGTACATATGTATGCATATACGAAAGGAAAAATGTAGTCAGAAGTTTTCTGCTTACTAAACCGCAGCAAGGCTAGTTAAATTAAGTATTCGCTGCCTATGTGGTTTCAATCCTATCTGGTATTCTGGAAAATGAAACTTTGTTTTGTATGTCGTATTCTTGGACAACCCTTCTGACTTGACGTAGCACTCTTGAACAAGATAGTGCCCTGCTCATAGCTTTTAAGTATTGCTTTAGAAATTTTTTATAGCTCATGAATTATTATCCTTTTAAACTTTTATATCTGCACAGTTAATTGACTGAGTGTTAGATGCTAGAAAAAAATTTACAATACAATCACTGTTACCTTTTTTTAACTTTTGGTTTCATAAACGAACTAAACATTAAAACAGAAACCTTCCACTCAGTAGGCTTAAAAGTTTTGACTGTGTTTGGTTGTAGTCTTTGTGTCAACCCTTCCGCTTCCGAAAATGGTTTCAACGTTGAGCGGCCCAATTCCTCCTCACCCCTACTATGCCAAATCCGATCAAAACACATACATAAATATTCCACCTCCGAGGGTGCGACCAGAAGCCGAAGAATATGCGCGAAAGGGTCAGGGCACCATTTGCCTCGGTCTGGAAATTGAAGGTCATACTATTCCTCCGGCTTACCGAAGAACAAGTATGTTGCTATTTCTATTACATTTTAACTGATTCTGAGCATTTATATAGCACCTTTAAGAACATCTCAAAAGTGTTAATTGTACTTTACTCAAAACTGTGCTAAGTAAAACAGTGTTTACTTCATTCAAAACAGTGTTAATATTACTTACTCAGAATTGTTAATTTTGCTTTACTCAGAACAGTGTTAATTTTAATTTGCTCCAAGCAGCATGCTTTATTACTGGTTTGCTCATTTTTATTAGTAAAATCAATAATATATATAATTCATAAAATATTTAAAGTTGTTACACACACATATCTATGCATATATGTATGTATCTATAGAATATTTTTATCATACTAGCAGGATCTGAAATGACATGAGTTGAGCTCTGCATGGTGTTGTGCAAGTTTTCCTGTGGAGAGACTTACAGAGAGGGAAGGAGACTTACAGAGAGGGAAGGAGACAGACAGAGAAAATGCTGACTCATTTTTTGTGATTTTAGAGAAAGAAATAAAAGATCATTTTAGAGAGAACTACCGTCGAATGAGACAAATACAGAAGGAGTCGATTCAGAAAGAGAACGAGACAAGACAGCCAGTGAAGGCACTCTGGAAATCGTCAAAATATGAAAACATCGAGTCGAAGGTCAAAGAGGAGTTACAGGTCAGTGGAAGTAAGGGCAGATTAGCTGTTTGGGGCCACCAGAGTTTATGTGTTATATGTGGGAGGCCCCTAATGTACTGGGGGAAAACTGATGTTGACAAAAGAAAATATTTCGGTAGTGACAGGAAAGATTTTCTTAGATTTTGATAGAAAAAATTGTTAGATGTTTAGAGAAAAGAATTCCTGGATGTTGGCAGAAATGAATTATCTACAGAAGCATTTTCTCTAATTAATTTTTAAAGGAAAACATGGGTTCTATATCAGTGTATTTATTTATGACTGAAATAAGCTTTAAGCTTTTTCTTTATGAGATTTTAGGATGTGTACAGGTAACTAATATGATTAGCTAATATTTTCTTTTTTTGAGTTTACATAGATTTTACGTGAGTGGATGCTGTTATCGAATGCTGATGCTTAATTTGGTATTTTTTGGTCTATTTGAGAGATTATTAAAAGTCACTTTATTAAATGTCTTATTGCATAAATACAAATTATTATTTCTATGTTTATTAGACGCCACTGTCTACTGACAAAGTATCAATTGGTGGTGCTGAGCAATTAATGTAAAATCGAACAATTGTTATTATTATTAATTAGTAACTTCTATCGCACCAACGTCTAAGGCACAAGGCACCGACGAAAACCAAGCCACATTCAGGTCAATATCGAGAAGATTAGTCCACTATGACAGAGAGGCAGCCTAAGGTGGATAAGCAATATGAAAAAGGTAAGTTTTAAGTTGAGAACGAAATGACACAAGCGACTGAGCAAACTGAAGAGGTAAAGGAAGAGTTGTGTTATGTGCATAAATGACTTGCGGTGATGAAGGATCTCCCCCAATTACTTCATTGAAAAAATGAGCAGGGTCTAGACCATACGGTTGCCTATAGAAAAACATGTACATTTACATTTTACATTTACCTGCTGGAAGTCTTCTGCACTAAACTTCTGAGGGAAGACTTGAACCTGTACTCATCATTTCAAGGCAAGCACTCGAAGCAGTCGGCTATTTTTCATACATACATACAGTTAAGGATTTTACCTAATTTGCGCAACTTAACTGCTTTTATCAAAAACTGACATTTTAATTACTATTTATTTGATGGGAAATATTTCAGAAGTCAACGTTTGCGCCACGGCCTCATTCTGCTAACTATCTACGTGCTCATTCGCGGACCGGTTTTCTTCCGCAGTCTGCCAGGCCGGCCTCTGTTGAGCCACCCGTGGAAAAACTGACCATACCAAGGGCTGCTACTGCCAGGGACGTAAGTGCCGTGCTGATTTTGTCGAGGTTTTGTGCTCTGCTTAGTATTTCATGTGTGCTTTTGGCCCTTGTGAGCTTCCTAAAATGACGTTAATGTACATAAGTACATAATTTATGTGCTTTTGAGAGGTATTTAAAAGGTGCTATATAAATGTTCAGATACATACATACATGTGTACATACATACACGCCTTTAGTTATTTCTCGCATAGTTTCTCTATTAAGCCTAGCATATCATTTTCTTTTTCAGTCACCATCATTATCATTATCAACATCTTTCACCATCATTATTGTCATCATCATACACACCATCATCATTAATTGTCAGTCGTCACTCTTTATTATTGGTCATTATCAGTTATCAGTCTTCATCAACCATTATCCTTTATCAATTTTCAGAATTCGATCTGGCTTCTCCCATTGGATTACGATTTTGACTTGAAGCAACCATCGAATGATACCTTGGGCCTTGTGATAATGGCGCTATACAAGTCTTTAGATCAGATTAGATTAGAATTTTCAGTCCAAGTGAAAGTGTGCTGTCGGTGTACTCATTTTACAGCCAATTTCTGTAGGGGGCACAAGTTGAGCAGAATTCTCTAACATCTTTTTGTACTGACGGTGATTTGAACTCCCAACATCACAGTTAACAATCTTTCACGCTAACCACTAGACTATATTCTACTTGACTGCAGCTTTTGTGGTGCTGATTTTTCCAGGTCAACTTGGTAAGGCGTGACCTTGATTTTATTAAAATCAATGGAATCGGTGCCAAGAAGTATCGAATTCCAAGGTCTCCCAGCCTGTCTGCGCTAGACGACGTAAAGAAACTGTCAGAGGAGAAGAATAATACGTACAGAAAGGGAGAAGTCCCAAAATAGTGAGGAAACTTTTCACAAGTTTATCAGATAAATAACTTAATAGGTGAAAAGTCTTATGTTTAATAATCATAATCGTAACCTTTAAAATCTATAAAGTGCTAAGAAAAAGCTAAGCTCTAGGAACAAGCGTTTTCATGAGTGTCAAGTGAGAATTGTGAAGGTTGTCCTGAAATATAGTATGAAGGACAAGAGCCAGTTGCCTGGAGACCAGAGAGATAAGAAGGCAAGATGTTACAGTGGGTTGTTTTAGGAATCGTCCCAGATTAGATTTTAAGCAAATGTAAGAATGAATGATTGATTGACAGATTAGTTCATTCATTCAATCATTTATTCAATCAGTAATTCATTCATTAAGTCAATTGGTGACGAAATATTTCAATCAGTAATTCATTCATTAAGTCAATTATTGATTAAATCATTCAATCAGTAATTTATTCATTAACTCAGTCGATTATTGATTAATTGATGGATCAGTTAATTGGTTGTATGGATGAGGGAGCACGTGAGTGAGGTAATTATTGAATTGCTGATTGGCTGATTAATTGAATCAATCAGTCAATCAGAAAGCCTTTCATGACTTTGAGCTCAAAACCTGACTGGATAAAGTGTTGTGTCTTGTAGCCTTGTAGAGAGGAAGGAGTCGTGGAGAAGAGAGACTGAGGAAAAACTAGCAAGCATTCCTGATCCAGACATGCCACCTGGACACAGAATGATGCCTGAGCAAGAGAGGAGAGTAACGCTTGACGAAATCAAACAGAGTGAGTATAACATTTGCATGGTTTTTCTGCAAAAGATGCTGTCTAAATCCATCTTACAGAATACAGTATCTTTATGTTTGCTTACTTAATGTGTAAAATAATTCCATTTTATGTGGCCGAACAGTTTCAGTAGGTATATATCAAGACAGTTTATGTAGCGCCTTTAAAGTACTTTACAGGACGCTGCAGACATGGCTATCTAAGCTATCCGAACAAGTGAGTTTTAAGGCAGTTTGAAAATGTACACTGACTGGAGTCGGATGCAAAAGTACGTGCATGTAGTGGAAGACTGTTCCAGATGGAAGGTTCAGCGCAAGAGAAGGCACTGGGTTCAAACTCATGGAAGCACAGCATCTTCATGTCTCCATGGGCAGCATTGTGCAAGTTGATGAGAGACTGACGCCTTCATACTATTTACCTTGGTCCTTTGATTTCAGAATGCAGTTTGCGGGTGGAAGCATTGGACCTTTGGGTAAACGTAAACGTAAATGCACATATTTTTCTAAAGCATCACTTGGCCTCGACCCTGCTCATTATTCAGTGAATTTATCGGTGAGATCCTTCGCCACTGCCCATTTTAATGGATGCCACACATTTGGGTGTTAAATCATTCATACAGAATTAGTTTGCTGCAGGTTTGTTATGTATAGACCAGAAAATTTGTGTATGCTTTGATGTGAGTATCAGTTTCTTTCCTGAAATCACCCCCTGGTTGGCTGTTCCAAACAAAATCAAACTAGATTTGAACTTTGAGTCATATCTTACATAATTCTGGAATTGGCAATGACATATGCAGTGTTGATCAAACAGTATTCAACACACTATGTTTTAGACATAATATGCAAAATTAACGTGCTACTGTTTTTTTACAGAGCAGAAAGAGTTGACACAGGAGCTGGCTATGTTGCCAATCAGAAATGATACACTGAGGATACAAAAGAAAAGAGAGGAGCTTGAACAGAAACTGGCCAAAATCGAAGAAGCCATCAAGATATTCTCGCGACTCAAAGTTTTTGTCAGGCTGGACTCGTAATGGTCGTCGAATCCAAAACGCACGAGTGTGATAAGAAATGTAAATGTCAAGCCAAAGTTTTAGTAAACACAATGCTGTTTTCTGATTGCAAGTTTGTGTAACGTTTCATTAATAATTATGTACTGTATGTTGAGTATTAAAAGTTCTATGCTGACACAACACTATTCCAGTGGAGTATTGTTTGAAAATTGTGTATGCCTTTTTGGTGTAAATGTTGGGTTTTCAGCTGTCGGCTGAAATTCAACTCCTGTACATTTTATCTGCACTGCTGAGCAAAGTATGTTTGGGCATATGCTGTACAAAGGTCTAAATCTATGGGAACTTAGCCTTTTGATGTTGCATTTGCTTCTAATCCTGATATGTGTTGTGAAATGTTTTGTTAATTGTGACTGCTTTCAATACATTTTTGTCGTGCTTCAGCAAAGTTCCTCAAGCCTAGAACTGGTTTAAAGTATGCTTGGGCATATGCTGTACAATGGTCTAAATCTACGGAAACTTAGCCTTTTGCGGTTGCATTTGCATCTGCTTTTTATCCTGATGTGTGTTGTGACGCGTTTTGTTTTATTGCGAGAGCTTGCAATACGTTGCCAAAGTTTCTTAAGCCGAGGACTGTGCCTTTAGAGACTGGTTTGAAATTACTAGGTACACTGCAGAGTTATATCTGCTGAAGGCTTGAGCAGCAAATATATGAAATTCCTGTTTATTGTGGAGGTGAACAAAAGCTATGTATCATTGTTATTAAAATGTTCTTCATCTTTTAGTAAGGAATTATTTCTTCATGTGTTGTGTCAATTTTAGCCATGCGAGTTAGATAACTGAAATTTTTCAACTGTACAAATTAAAGGCCACATTCCTAAAATATTAAGACTGTAGATTGTAAACATTGGCTGCTAAATATTATTAATATTAACTAAATATTTAGTAAATACTTAGTAATTGAATTTGATATAAATAAATTATAAAACTATTCATTATTTTTAATAGTTTAACAGAGGGGGCCTACATGCATACCGGAATAGTGAAGTCCCTTAAAAGAAAACCGACTCAGGCCACTGCCTGCTGTTCTCATAGCCCCCCTGGCACATGCTTTACTGCCTTACTTCTCCACAGTGCCTTGCATAGCAAACAATATGTTATCATCACTTCATCTTACGGTTCTTGTACGAAATTTTATATGGAGATAGACAGAGAGAGAGAGAAAGAGAGAGAACTTCATGTATATATCACATATCTCCTACCGGGACCTTTTGGAGGCGTGGTTTTACGTTATGCCGGATTCGTGCACATATTATGCTAATGAATGTCGGCGTCAAGAAGTCACTGAAGCGTATCGATCAATACGGCTGTTTTGTCTGTTAACAATCAATTATTGCCGCACTTCTCTTAGATCATCTCTTTCTAGATCGACTTGAACATTTCTTACCTTGACCCCAGGTCATCATTCGACGCAGGAACTGGATAATCCACTGGAACTCGACACAGGAACTGGATAATCCACTGGAACCATTAAACTGGCGCTGCTGGCCAGGAACCCAAAGAATAGCTTGGTCTTCAATCCTTTAGAAACAGCTTGGTCTACTAATCCAATTCTGCGTCGACTCCAGACGGAAGTTAGAACAAATGTAATCCAGACCTGCATATAATCCGTCATCGTCTTAATCGCCCAACGGCTGCCGACACACTTTCCAAGTTCTCTCTCAATGAATCGTCCAAATCGACACTCGTGCATGTTTCGATCTAACCGTTCCATCCCTCGGATTCTCTGAATCATCTACCCCGGTCATGGAAACGCCGAATCTTAAATCAAACTCGATTCTTCCCGGTGTCTCTGGGCGGGGTACTCTACGCAGGGGTGGTGAAGGATCTGATCCGATTGATTCATTGAAAAATGAGCAGGGTCGAGGCCACGCCGTCGCTATAGAAAAACGTCTACATTTACGTTTGGAGGTACTTGATAATTTAGCATTGTGCGCGGACGTAATTGAGGCCCCCTACTTCAATGCACAGCGCTAGCGAACCCGCGTTAGTTGTACATCCGGGGCCTTAAAAGGCATGGTGCTCATTCAAACGGGCAGCAGTGGTGAAGGATCTCACCCGATAAATTCATTGCAAAATGAGCAGGGTCAAGGGTATAGATCGCTATAGAAAAACATGTAGGCCTACATTTATATTTTACATTTTACCGCGTATGCCTAGCACGTAAACGATGTCATTGCAAAAGCCTGTATTTCTTCTCCTGTTCCAATTGCTACCTCTCCCTTTTCCCCTCACTTCACTCGCTCGATAAGGATTTGAATCGCAGGCGATTAACTTCGCCGTCATACACCTAACCACTTAGCAGCCAGTTACACATTTCGAGTCTGTCCGTAGACTCGCCAACTTTAGACTTCCTAATGTTTTGATTGCCGAGCCGTAGCCAATTTTGAACATGGAGACTCCTCTTAATTGCCAATAAGCTTTCTCAAACAAGGCTATCAAACAAGCTGAACTTAGCTGTACAGACTGTGACCTGTAGACCTGTGCTACCGTGCACAAAACACCTGTATCGACACGCTTCAGCGATTTCTCGGACATTAATTAGCATAATATATGAACGAGTCCGATCCGACTGAAAGACTCCCCTCCAAAATGCCCCAATATAATATTATCCAACGCCAGTCATCTCGATATGACGACGTCGTTAAACAAACGTTGTCAAATTGAATTGAATTGACACTATTCTCATGATGCATTGATGCATGGTATATAGCACTCGGCCTGTTAAGCAAAGAGTATGGGTTCGAGCCTCCCTTGAGACGATTAACCTTGAGCAATTCTTTCACTCACAATTACTCATTGCCGTCGATTGATGCAGAAATAATGATAATCACATATACATCACATAACCATATATATTTTATCATAGTTAGGCTAATGTGGTGCTATGTATATTAATATATACAAGGCAATATAACATGTATATATCAATTACTTTATATATATATATATATATATAT